>CM042555.1:12720000-13005000 GCA_023630585.1 Cranoglanis bouderius | reverse complement strand
AGAGAAATAGAGAACACACTGAAAAATGAAAGAAATCAAAGCAAAACGAACAAACGCATGCAGAGGATAAGCACAAGAAAAATACAGTGGAAAAAAAAAACCTCCTGCTGAAGCAGCATTGTTTATCTCTGATGCTGACTTCAGTGATGGTGACAATGGAGCTATCTCCTCAAAGGTTAGTTTTCTTACTCATATCACATGGTTTTATATCAAACCTTTGAGCTAAACACCTTTGTTTAGCTCAAATGTATGATATCAAACCATGTGATATGAGTGAGAGGCCTGTAGAAGATGGTCAAGATGGTCTCGGTTCAGTTCACTTTAAAAGGGTGTTCATACACGGGCCAAAAATCCAGTGAACTGTGCTCAGACCCCTGAATCTAATCTAAAGCTAATAATAATCAGATTAAAAATGTGATGTTACATAACAAAGAAAAGCATATAATCATTGATATCGTAAAGTTTTCTGCTAGAAGCCGTTTATGTAACTTGTCATGGAAGTGTCTCGATTGCCAGTGCTTTGTAAAAGTCAGTACGTTTCCCAACAGTGGAGTTAGTTCCTGTTATCACTTACATTATAGCAGCTCCTTATATACATTTGTTTTCTCCTCCTTTTCTCTCACTTGAAGGTAAATAAACTAGAGCTTGTCATGTTACTTAGAAACCAGAAAGTGCAAACTCCATTGTACCTCCAAATTCCAATATTATTCTACACATTTCACATACAGTTTTAGCTGTATATATCCTTAATGTAATGTTGCGATGTTGAGTAAATTTAAAATAATTTAAAATGAAGAAAATATAAAGAATGCAGGGAGTATGGTGGCTTAGTGGTTAGCATGCTTGCCTCACACCACCAGGGTCAAGGGTTCAATTCCTGATGCTGCCACATGTGCAGGGTTTGCCTCTGGGCTCTCCAGTTTCCTCCCCTAATCCAAAGACATGCATTATAGGCTGATTGACGTTCAAAAGTATGTGTGATTTTGCGCTGCAATAGACCGGCACCCTGTCCAGGGTGTACCCTGCCTGTGCCCCATGCCCAGGAAGGATAAGCAGTATAGAAAATGGATGGATGGGTGATAAAAGTGCTTTTAGAAGAATCCATATTGTTGTATACTTACTTAAATTATTAGAACAGTGTTAATATGGATTTTATTGTGTATGCAGCCCAAGTTTTCCCCCTTGGGACTACCCAGGATACTGGATCTTCACACTGACACCACCTTCTCATAATTATTTCTTCTCAAGACAAAGGAAACTGAACATTCTTTTTTTCCCGTCAGGGACAAAAAAAGGACATTTGTTTCTAGCTGCAGCTTTCTTTAAAAAAGAAAAAAAAAATGTTTTTATTATGAAAAAAGCAAAAATATGTAGACAATTAGTCATTTGTTTAGCAAGTTTAAACCCCATAACTACCCTCATAACTTAGTGTTTTCCGTCAACGCTTAACTTAATTGCTCACTACAATTTTAGGGATTTCTGACCAGCCCAGTAGAGATATTGGTTATATTTTGTTTCTGTGAATGTGTGTATCTGTGCACAAGTATTTTTGTACCCCATGTCTGTGGGTGTATGAGTGTTTTTCTATATTCATGTGAACGGATGTGTAAACGTAGATGTGTTTCTCTCTCTATGTGTGTGCGGACAGGGTGTTCAGGGGGCTGTGAGGTTGCGTGCTATGTCTAATATCTTCGTTTCAGGGCACATGGATGAGACAAAGCTGCAGTGTGAAATTAAGCCAGAGGACACTAATTGATCAAGTCTATTCTTCTCCACCGGTTCTTTGTGTTTCTGTGGAAAAGGCAGAAAAGCTGGTTTCCCCCCAGAGTTCACTGGGAATTGGAGGGGGAAAAAAAGCATGCGGTTATTAAAATTCATGCACGCAGCTCGGCTACACAGCAGATGTTGGCATAATTAGAGAGGGAGAGAGAAAAGTATGAAATTAATTTCAGGTTTAATGTAAATTTCAGTGATTGGCAGAGCTGTGCTAATCATCACTCATGTACTAAGAAAATATGCACGCCCAAAGCTACAAGCTCACACACTAACTGCACACACTGAACACACTCATAAATACATGAATAATATTAGACTCATACACACACATGAAAGAAGGAAAACATCCTGTACCAAGACATGTGATTTTTAAAATTTATTTTACATACACTAGTGATAGCTATTTCAGTCAAAATAGACCAAACAAGATCTGTGTGCATGTGTGTGTGTGTGTGTGTGTGTGTGTGTGTGTGTATACAAAGCATCTCTAATGCTGATAGCAGGCACATAGAAAAACATGTCATGAGTAAAAGGCTTTAATTGAGCTTTCATGAAAAACTGGAAAAATAACACTGCGAATATTTACATAGTTGAACGATGCAGTGAATAGTCTTTAAGCTCACCTGAGGATTGATCATATCACATTTCATTTTAATTCTGATCTAGAGCAATGCTGAGTTTTGCTAGCACACTGCATTTATAGCATTAACAATTCACTCGTAAGTTACTTTCACTATTTGTGTTAACTAGCTAGCAAATGATTCCTCACTCCCTAGCTACCTAGCTAACTGGAGCTTCCTCCTGATGAGAATCATTACTTTCTAGATCTCCCGATCCTCTTTCAGGCAAAACAATTCTTCACTGCAGTTGGCAAGCCTACAATATTTCTTATTTATCTTTCTCAATCCAGGTGTGCATTCAAAATACGTTATTCATATTTGAAGTCAGCTATTCATTCTATGTTGCTCTTCTTGAATATCTAAATGTTTTGCATATTAAAAACCATCTGCTGCTTCTCCGATGTATAGCTGCATGTGTTTTTGTGTTTGCATTGTCTCACTAGTGCATCCTCAGAGACACACACACACAGAAAAATATGCAAGCGCAGTCTCGTTACAGATGGAGACGAACGCAGCCACCACGCGCCAGCTGTCCAGGATGCAATTACTTCAGGCCCACTGCCCGCTGAGAGGCCTCGACCATTCATAATTCACCAGCGCTACATAGACAGAGAGAGAGAGAGAGAGAGAGAGAGAGAGAGAGAGAGAGAGAGAGAGAGAGAGGCACCTATAATACGCTAATGTCTCTCTCTCTTCAGCTGAGTGAGTCTGAGAACAGATGTGTTACACCCACAAGACAGGCATATTTTAAGCAACTGAATTGCTCTAGATTTTTTTCCTTACTTCATGCAAATTTGCTCCTGTGTACTTTTCTACTGTGTGTTGGATCAGATATCATCGTCGTTGGCTAGGTGGCAGGTGTCGAAGGCTGTGAGAAAACAAGCCATCAACAAATTCACCTGCTAGGTGCACGATGGCTTAGTAGTTATTGTGTTTGCCTCGCATCTCCAGGGTTGGGGGTTTGAGTTCCATCTCGTCCCTGTGTACACAGAGTTTGCATGTTCTCCACGTGCTTCGGGGGTTTCCTCCGGGTGCTCCGGTTTCCTCCCCCGGTCCAAAGACATGCGTTATAGGCTGATTGGCATTTCCAAATTGTCTGTAGTGTGTGAATGAGTGTGTGTGATTGTGCCCTGCGATGGGTTGGCATCCCCTCCAGGGTGTCCCCCTCCTCGTGCCCCGAGTCCCCTGGGATAGGCTCAAGGCTCCCCTGCGACCCTGTGTAGGATAAGCAGGACAGAAAATAGATGGATAGATGGATATTGTGGAAAATTGAGCCTCTTTTGACGTCTCATCCTAACTTCCTGTTTCAAATGGATATTCTTCAAAAGGCAAAATCACACCCCCTCAAGCTATTTAAAGCAGATTAGCTCTGATATCGTACTCTTTGGTCTGAGTGTCATATATTGGGTTCCAGGTTTGCTCACTATATACATGCTATATACTATATATATGCTTGTGTAGGGAATTGGGAAATTAGTGTGTGTGTGTGTGTGTGTGTGTGTGTGTGTGTGTGTGTGTGAGGTTGTCTTGTCCACGGCTGATGACAGTCGCATGTCCAGTCATGGCTTCCTAATTGCTCAAGCAAAAGAGACCTGGGGGCTTTTGTGTGTGTGTGTGTGTGTGTGTGTGTGTGTGTGTGTGTGTGTGTGTGTGTGTGTGTGTGTGTGTAGTGAGAAGGCAGAAATAATGATCACACAGCAGTCTGCCCAGTCTCTTGTCTTGCAAGCCTTGACCCTTGAAAAGTTCTTACTCTTATTTCTCCACCAAAGCAATGATAATAATTACAAAAGACATCAGCTCATTGTGTGGTCTTTATTAAGATTATAACAATTACGAACAATTGTTTAGTCTGAATACACATAAAATCCAGGTTGTTATGAGCCTGAGGGCACGCTGTGGCCTCTTTTTACAGAGAAATCCAAATTAAATAGAGGAATTGCTAAGTATTAAGTAAAGCCTGTACATTTTTGTCTTATTGTTTTCATAATGTTGCTTGTCACTCACATAAAACAAACATAAATAATGTGCATAAAACAAACAAACAAACAAACAAACAAACAAACAAACAAACAAACAAAAACAGCCACCATATTTCCTCCACAGAAATAAAAATCATAATTACCAATATTTTGCTCTCAATGTCCTGTTTTGTATTTTGTATATGTCTGCTGGTGTTATAGATACCCATATCAAGGTGTTATGGAGACAGATATCATGCATATATACTATTCTAGTATATATGATTTTAGTGTATTTTATATTGTAGTATAAATGTGTTTACACTGAGAAATACAAAGAAATTAGAACAGAAAAAAGAACCAGATTGCGGTTCTTAAATTAATCTGTGTCAGCTTCTGCCTCCTTAGATTAAACAGAAAAATACTTCTAGCATAGCATGTTGGGTAAGTTAGCCAAGTAATGCATGTAGCAGTGTGAATAGTTCAGCACTGTTGTTTACATCAAAATGATTAGTGTTTGATTATATACTATGCGTTGCACAGTAAATAATTTTTACTATGGACTATATTCTTATGCAAGTATTAGATTATACATAGTGTCTCAAAAGTCTTTTCCAGTCTTTTTGAACTTGTTAATAAGTTTGGCAGCAGTGTCGTGTGTGATGTCATGCTTCCTGTTAAAGTCCATCACAACCTTGTGACAGCTTCCTGATCCAGCCATGAGAATGATTTCAATACGTTCTTCTTTTGTCAAAGGCGTTCTTAAAGGCTATCTGGGGGAAATATATACAGGTGCATCTCAATAAATTAGAATGTCGTGGAAAAGTTCATTTATTTCAGTAATTCAACTCAAATTGTGAAACTCGTGTATTAAATAAATTCAATGCACACAGACTGAAGTAGTTTTAAGTCTTTGGTTCTTTTAATTGTGATGATTTTGGCTCACATTTAACAAAAACCCACCAATTCACTATCTCAACAAATTAGAATACTTCATAAGACCAATTAAAAAAAACATTTTTAGTGAATTGTTGGCCTTCTGGAAAGTATGTTCATTTACTGTACATGTACTCAATACTTGGTAGGGGCTCCTTTTGCTTTAATTACTGCCTAAATTCAGCGTGGCATGGAGGTGATCAGTTTGTGGCACTGCTGAGGTGGTATGGAAGCCCAGGTTTCTTTGACAGTGGCCTTCAGCTCATCTGCATTTTTTGGTCTCTTGTTTCTCATTTTCCTCTTGACAATACCCCATAGATTTTCCACGGGGTTCAGGTCTGGTGAGTTTGCTGGCCAGTCAAGCACACCAACACCATGGTCATTTAACCAACTTTTGGTGCTTTTGGCAGTGTGGGCAGGTGCCAAATCCTGCTGGAAAATGAAATCAGCATCTTCAAAAAGCTGGTCAGCTGAAGGAAGCATGAAGTGCTCCAAAATTTCTTGGTAAACGAGTGCAGTGACTTTGGTTTTCAAAAAACACAATGGACCAACACCAGCAGATGACATTGCACCCCAAATCATTACAGACTGTGGAAACTTAACACTGGACTTCAAGCAACTTGGGCCATGAGCTTCTCCACCCTTCCTCCAGACTCTAGGACCTTGGTTTCCAAATGAAATACAAAACTTGCTCTCATCTGAAAAGAGGACTTTGGACCACTGGGCAACAGTCCAGTCCTTCTTCTCCTTAGCCCAGGTAAGACGTCTTTGACGTTGTCTGTGGTTCAAGAGTGGCTTAACATGAGGAATACGACAACTGCAGCCAAATTCCTTGACACGTCTATGTGTGGTGGCTCTTGATGCCTTGACCCCAGCCTCAGTCCATTCCTTGTGAAGTCCACTCAAATTCTTGAATCGATTTTGCTTGACAATCCTCATAAGGCTGCGGTTCTCTCAGTTGGTTGTGCATCTTTTTCTTCCACACTTTTTTGTTTTGAGTTGATTAGCTGATTGGCATGTCACCATATTCTAATTTGTTGACATAGTGAATTGGTGGGTTTTTGTTGAATGTGAGCCAAAATCATCACAATTAAAAGAACCAAAGACTTAAACTACTTCAGTCTGTGTGCATTGAATTTATTTAATACACGAGTTTCACAATTTGAGTTGAATTACTGAAATAAATGAACTTTTCCACGACATTCTAATTTATTGAGATGCACCTGTATATATATACACATACATTTTGCTAAAAAGTGTTAATTTCCCCCATGTATGGAGACTCTTGGAACACCCTGTAGTACGTGTTTTACGCCCTGTACACCCTGTAGTACGTTTTAGGCACAGCCTGAGTCTATTATTAAAAAAAACAAAACAAAATCAATTGTTTGAAAAAAAAAACAACTATTAAATTGATATACATTACAAAGATTATATTCATGTACAAGGGTGTTGCATTGGCGTCTCACATCTCCAGGGTCTCAGGGTTCAATCCTAAATTGGGGTTAATGTCTATGTGGTGGTTCTGTCCATGAGTTATGCATTGTCCAGAAATTGTTGATTAGTAGAACATTATCTGAACATTACAGTTCCAGGAACCTTTCATTTATACATCATTCAGTGTGTCAGGTTTTCTTAGTGTTTTTATTAAAAAAAAAACAAATCAAAAACACCTTTATAAACCTTACTACAACATTGCCACAATGTTTTTGGTAGAAACACAAATGTTTCCAAATGGGACTGTTTTGTGAGCAAACCATTATTACATCATATGTTTTCAGGACATGTTTTATGTGATGTATGAGAAATATAATGTATTTATTTTGTTTTTTCATAACTGACAACATAAAACCAGTTATTGTTAGACATTTAGACCCTGTATACTATGGCTAGAATGATCTCAGATAGAATATGCATGTATTGTGGCTTGGAGATGGCACAGGTGTGTGTTCACGTGGTTGTCTCCGATCTTTATTTTTTCCTCCGAAGGGGAAAGCCGACACACTTCCTTGAGGCAGGCCACTCAAAATGGCTCCTGCTCGAGAGCGGCCAGCCCAAATTAGAACGAGTGTAGATTGGAGTGAGGGAAGAGTGGAGGAGAGGAGAGGAGTCAGACGAACATGAGGATGTTTTCCAATCTAGCAGATGTGAGCCATTTCATCTTGTGATTTGAATGAGTTGTGCATCGTGTGTGAACAGATGTCCCTTCCCCACCTCCTTTATCAACATTAGCTGATTGGGTTTTAGCATGCGGCGTGCGCTAGCACTCCCCCTCAGGTACGGCAGAGATAATCCAGGCCTGTGCAGCTGTGCTGAAGAGAGTGTGTACGTGATACAAGATACTAAGAGAGAGAGAGAGAGAGAGAGAGAGAGAGAGAGAGAGAGAGAGAGAGAGAGAGAGAGAGAGAGACTACATTCAAGCAGAAACAAAATGCAGGATGACTGTTCACTACATTAAACTTAAAACACAGGTTGTGGCTGAAGGAGAGACAAAATAATGAAGGAATGAATGGGGTGAAAGATGGAGAGAAGAGAGATATGGGATGGACAGAGAAAAAGAGATGGAGAGAAGGGACTCAGAGAGAAACAGGTGGAAAGATGGAGGAAAAAAGGTATGTAGAAAGAAATACAGACAGAATGATGGAGGGAAGGAGAGGAACAGATGGAGAGAGACAGAGGGATGGAGATGAAAAAGATGAAGAGAGGTAAAAGGATGGTGAAAGAGTGATGGAGAGAAAGTGATGGTGGGATGGAGAGAAAGAGAGAGCGAGCATACTATACAAACTATACATACTTATATACTAGAACATTCTACAGTCCCTGGACTCACCTTAAATCTTTTGCTCAGATAAACTGGTGCGTCTGTCCCCCACTGAGCAGGGGATGTAGCAGCACCTGTACCTGCTGGAACAATACTGTCAAGCTGAGCAATACTGTCGAAACTGTAATCTTCCAAAAGGGCTTAGGAAAACAGACATTTTATTGCTCTGAGAAACAAAGCCCTAGTGCATTGTTATTCTCCGACTACCTACTGTAGGACTGAAAATCGGTGCCTCAGGAAACTTTGATCAGGGAGTGAATACACTAAGATAAAGGATACAAAGACCCTGTTGCCCTGTATGGATGCCAGGTTTGGGGTCTCACTCAGAAAGCAGGACTACAACTAGATTGGACAAGCCTCCCACAGATTTTTCTAGAATTATACTAAAAGTTTAAATAAAAACACTAACCAGTGCATACAGGGCAGAATTAGGCCGAGTTTCATTGATTATACGAATAGAAAAAAGAACCCAAACCAATTCTCTCCGTCAGCTAGTGAGACTCAGTAATCCACTAACCCCTAACATACAGCAGCCTGATTCATTTGTATTCAGGCACAGCTTTATCTGGGTCAGGATCTGGAGCCTATTCCAGGAATACCAGGAATACCAGGAAGGCCAATTTAGCATAGCCAATGCACATACAGGCCTGTTTTTGTGAGATGGGAGGAAACCAGACAACCCAGAGAAAACCCATGCAGGCATGGGGAAAACATGCAAAACTCCACACAGATAGTTTTTTTTTCCTCTTTTGGCTGCTCCCATTCAGGATCACTGCAGTGGATTACCCCTCTGCATATTTTCTTTTGGGCACAAGTCCTGACCCAACTCTCTGTGTTTTCTGGGCTTGGGACCGGCACTGAGAGTGTACTGGCTTGTGCAACCCTTCAGTGGCTGAGGTTGGTTCCCTGACCAGGAATCAAACCTGGGCCGTGGCGGTCCACTAGTCCAGCAGAGAACCAAAACGCCACACAGACAGTAACCCAATCAAATCAGGGATGCTGGAGCCATGCAGTGACAGTGCTACCCACTGCACTATAGTGCCATACAAAGTCTAATCAGATTATGCTAAATTATCAGACAAATCAAAACCCAAACCCAGTCCAGACTACAACAGGCCCTAAAGAGAGAGAATGGATTCTCAGAATATCACTTCACTGTCAGAGATACAAATCGGAGAAAGAAACGCTCCCGTAGGAGATCCTGTTTGGCCAGAGAGGAGAGGTTGTAAGATCAAGACAGAGATACACTTTCTCCTTCACAGTGAAGAATATCCACACAAAAGAAAGAAATGATTTTCCTTGATAAAATAACAAGCAAAATTCCATCCATCCATTCATCCATCCATCCATCCATCCATCCATTTTCTGTGCTGCTTATCCTACACAGGGTCACAGGGAGCCTGCAGCCTATCCCAGGAGACTCAGGGGACACCCTGGACGGGGTGCCAATCCATCGCAGGGCACAATCACACACACACTATGGACAATTAGGAAATCCCAATCAGCCTATAATGCATGTCTTTGGACTGGGGGAAGAAGCTGGAGTCAAACCCCCGAAGCATGGGGAGAACATACAAGCTCCACACACACAGGGTGGAGGAATTGAACCCTCAACCCTGGAGGAGAGAGGTAAATGTGCCCCCCAAGCAAAATTCCAACAAAAGCAATTAAAGCTCAACTTGGTGAGGGACAAACAGCATCCTTCACTGCAATCTATGTTGCAGAATGTCACAGCATGATGAACAGTGACAAACCAAATGTCCTACACACACACACACACACACACACACACACACACACACACACACACACACACACACACACACACACACACACAAACACACCTAGAGTATTAACTCCTTATTCAGATAGCAATTTCTCTGATTGTTAGTTAGTTAGTTTGCTTATCATTCATTTTTTGTGTGTCAATGTATTAATATATGTATTAATGGGATGTTCAAAAATCACATATGGGTGTGATTGTCAGGTGTCCACAAACATTTGGCCATATAGTGTAGGTGTGTTGCATTACTTGTTATGGCAATTACATGATTTGTAACATTTATACTAATAAAGCACACACACACTCACTCACACACACGCGCACACACACACACACACACACACACACACACACACACACACACACACACACACACACACACACACACATATTAATAATCAGATTTGTTTGGACCTACACATTGCCAATACCAGTGCTGTTCTACGTAACACACCTCTTACCTCTTACCCACAAATCTCCTCACACAGCCATCAAACTGTGCCAGCTCTGTGTGTGTGTGTGTGTGTGTGTGTGTGTGTGTGTGTGTGTGTGTGTGTGTGTGTGTGTGTGTGTGTGTGTGTGTGTGGGTGGGTGTTTGCATTTACAGGTGGATGACAATAGCAGTCCAGGGCAAAGTGTGTATATGTATGTGTGTGTATGCAAGTGTGTATGCAAGTGTGTGTGCGTTTGTTGACGCAGCCGTAGCAGCAAAACAACGGAGCTCTTTTTGCTTGTGCACCTGCTCAGGCCAAAACATCAGATACACACACAGCAGACAAAGAACACCTCTGTCCTGCAGAAGACACACACACACACACACACACACACACACACACACACACACACACACACACACACACACACACACATGCTGCTCCACACTTTTAGACAAAGAGAGAGGGGGGTGGGGGGTGGGGGGTAAATAAATATGAGGTGATGAGGAGAAATAAAGTGAAACAGAGATGGAGAGAGATGAAGCTGCAGAGAGAGATCCAAGATGAACTGAAGAAGAAAGTGTGAGAGAGATGGAGACAGAAGAAGAGAGTACAGAAAGCAAAAACGTATGGGTGGATGGCCTGAGAAAACGCAGAATGTGAAATTGGTACATTTTCAATGACGGGCTGGGTTGGGTATTCCAGAAATGGCTGATGTCCTGGATATTTTCAGAGTTTAAATAGAATGGTGTGAAAAACAAAAAAAACTGTCCAGTTTTGGTGATCAGGTGCTCACTGTAGATTCAGATTTCTGAAGTTGATCCCAATGTGATTAAATATACACCGATGAGCCATAACATTAAAACCACCTGCCTAATATTGTGTAGGCTCTGACCCGTTGAGGCATGGACTCCACAAGACCTCTGAATGTGTGCTGTGGTATCTGGCACCAAGACGTTAGCAGCAGATCCTTTATGTCCTGTAAGTTGCGAGGTGGGGCCTCCATGGATCGGACTTGTTTGTCCAGCACATCCCACAGATGCTCAATCGGATTGAGATCTGGAGATTTTGGGGGCCAAGACAGCACCTGGAACTCTTTGTCATGTTCCTGAACAATTTTTTCAGTGTCACAGGACGCATTATCCTGCTGAAAGAGGCCATTGCCATTAGGGAGTACCGTTGCCATGAAGGGATGTACTTGGTCTGCAGCAATGTTTAGGTGGGTGGTAGGTGTCAAAGTAACATCCACATGAATGCCAGGACCCATAGTTTCCCAGCAGAACATTGCCCAGAGCATCACGCTGCCTCTGCCGTCTTGCCTTCTTCCTATAATGCATCCTGGTGCCAGCTCTTCCCCAGATAAGTGACACACACGCACCCGGCCGTACAACACATCAACTTCGAGAGCTGACTGTTCACTTGCTGCCTAATATATCCCACCCCTTGACAGGTGCCATTGTAAGGAGATACTCGATGTTATTCACTTCACCTGTCAGTGGTTTTAATGTTATGGCTGAATGGTGTACAGTATATTAGAGTAATCAGGAAAATACTGTAACATCAAGTGCAGTTAAATTACTGTAGTGCAACAGTATATTACTTTTAAAAAGAAATGAAATGTCTAACAGTGTACTGTAGAAAGAATGCCATGAAGGGACTTGGTGGAGAGAGATGAAGTAAGTGTAAATATTGGAGTGATAGGGAAAACTAGAGAGAGGGATGAAGATTGATGAAGTTACAGAGAGAACTGACTGATAGAGACAGATGGATGGATGGAGAGTGACACACATGGATGATAATAAGGAAGACAGGAAGAGATGGAGTTCTGGGAAGAAAAGCAAAAAAATAAAAGGTGAAAAGAGGTGAAAGGTAGAAGAGAGATGGAACACAAAAAGAAAGATGGAGGGATGGGGCTTGGGACAGGTAGAGAGAAGGAATGCTGGGGAGAGAAATGAAGAAGATGAGGAGAATGAAAGAGATGAAGTGTTACAGAGATGACAGATGGATGGAGACATGGAAAGAGCAAGAGATGAAGTGATATAGAGATGGGGAAAATAAAGATGCAGAATTAGAAAGTAATGGAGGGCTGGAGAGAGAGATAAAGAAAAGGAGAGAGATAGGGAGAGGGGACAGCTGGAGAGGTGACTGGAGAAACGTCAAGAGATGGACGGCTGGAGTATTAAGAAAAGAAAGATAGAGATTGTGAGTGATTATGGGCGGAGCAAAGAAAGAATGGAGGGGTAAAAGAAAGAGGAATGAAGACAAAAAAGGTAGATAAAGTATGAGAGCTGTGGATGATAATAGAGTGATAGAAATCGAGTGGCACAGAGAAACATGAGGACGGAGAGAAAGATAAATAGATGGATTAGTGGAGTGAAAGAAATGATGGAGATGGAGAGAAAAAAATGGAGTGATGGAGAGCAAGCAAGACAAAAGAAAGAGGTGAAGGGACAGAAAAAGAGAGATGTAGAGAAATAGATGAGGGATGGTGAAGTGTGTGTGTATGAGAGAGAGAGAGAGAGAGAGAGAGAGAGAGAGAGAGAGAGAGGAAAGAGAAAGTAATAGAAAATAGAGAGAACGAGGGATAGAGAGGAATATGGACTGATGGGAAAAGAAAGAGGGATAAAGCAATCAAATGAAAGAGAGAAGAAGTGATGGAGAAAGGGAGAGTGTGAGATGGAGAGACAGAGAAGGAGTGATGCAGAGACAGAGAGAAGGACTGATGGAGAGATGGAGGGATGGAGGGATGGAGTGTGTCTCTCCTGGGCGCATGTCCCTGTCCGTCTCTGTTTCCCGAAGCGCGTGGAGTCACTTGGCTCGGAGCTCATTAAAAAGCCTCCATTATCCCGACATTTGCACGCATCACATGCAAAACTAATTTACTTGTAAGAAATTAAAAGTTCATTTTAATTGAGCTCGCGCTGCAGTATGCAAATAAGGAGTACATAATGTACACTGATGCAGAGACAAACACATGGTGGAGGCTCCATTAACCCTCTCCTCTCCACCACTCCTTCAACTCTATGTGTGTCAGTAAAAATACACACATGCGCTTTACTCATGTGTCACATCAACCGAGCATCAAGGCAAAATATAATAGACACATTAATCCACTGATGAACATAGCACACAAACAGATGTTAATTTCACTGTGCATTTTACAGAGTTTGATATTAAGACACTTGGGTGTGTCACACTGATTTTTCTTAAACATGTTTTTGATTGATATTGTTTGTGGTTCATTCTTGACAATTGATCTCCTTGCTGTGAGTCTGTGCATGTGTGTGTGTGTGTGTGTGTGTGTGTGTGTGTGTGTGATGTCACAGTGTGAAGCTCCACCCTAGACCATCATGAAGGCAATTAGTCAGTAAACGGCCAGTGATAATGAAGAGCACTTCTGTAGAGATTTACACAATATTCCTTTTACTGTAAATGGTAAAGGAAGGTTTCTTCTTAACTTTGCACAGCAGCTAAAAGGCTAAGTAATGTCCCTGTCTCTCCCCAAAATCATTTACATAGACACATACCCAAATCTTCATATACTTGCTTATAATGGCATTGTTTAGCTACATGATCTCATAATATATATATATATATAGTGGTTAAAAACAGGGATCTGTATAATTTTTTTTCAACTTTCCATTACAATTCCACTTTCACACTTTCCTGGGGGTGAAATGGTACCAAACATTGTACTGTGTCATTAGGGTGGTGTTCTAATGGGTTATACTGTATAATTTTAATATCTCATTCATTAATCTTCAGTAACCGCCTAATCCTGATTAGGGTCATGATAGATCTGGAGTCTATCCCAGGAACAATGGGAGAAAGGCAGGAATATACTCTGGAGGAAAAAAAGTACACCATGCACACGCACACACACACACACACACACACACACACACACACACACACACACACACACACACACACACACACACACACACACACACACACACATTCTCATTCACACCTAGGGGCACTTTAACACAGCCATTCCACTGACTGGCATGTGTTTGGGAGATGGGAGGAAACTGGAGAAACTGGAGGAAAAGGGGAGCTTGGAGCTGTGAGGCAGCAATGTTACCTAAAGTTACAGGTTATACTAAAAAAACAGAGATAGAGAGATGGAGGGAGGAAGGCCTGACAGACAGAGATACGGGTGCAGAGAAATGAACAGAGATGGAGAGGCAGAAATAAGAAGGACGAAAAGGACAAAAAGAGATTGAGAAGTAGAGTTACGGAATGAGAAATACAGTATATAGACATCATATATACAGAAAGAAAGAGAAAAATAATTAACAGAAAGAAAGATGGGGAAACAGAGAAAGAGATGGTGTGATTAGGAGATTAACGTATGGAAAAAGACGTTAAAGGTGAGAGAGATGGAGTGATGGACAGAGAAACGGGAAGAGAGAAAGATGTAAGGAAGTAGAAGGAGAGAAAGAACAAGAGATGGTGTTATGAACAGAAAACAAAGTGGCAGAGACAGAAGCAAGTTAGTGTGATGGAGAGAGATGAAAGAACATTTGGGGGGAAAACACAAAGACTCTATCTTAAAGGTTCTATCTAGAATGCTGTAATAGATAGGTTTAAAAAGTAGAACCCATTATGAAAGGTAAGTAAGGAATAAAACATGACAGGGTGTGCTGTTAAAGGAAAATAATCAGTGGTGGTGAGATGCAGCATGACACAGAGCAGTTCCTGTTACCTCCCTGAAGTTCATTATTTTCCAATAACAGCAGATAGCAAAGAATTTATCCCCACTTTTCACTTATGTTATAGCAGTTGATCCTCCACCAGCCTCACTTTTTTTCATTCTCTTGAAATTAATGAAAAAGAAAAAGCCCAATATGGGCTCATGTTACTGAGTCCTCCATCCTAAAGGCCTTCCCTGGAGTCTTAAAGGAATAGCTTTACCTCACAATGTAAACTGATAAATAAACATATCCAGATAGAAAACTTCACTTTATCAACAATTACATGTTTTATTATTATTATTTTTTTTAAAGAAAAAAGAAAAAACGTTTGCGTAGAGTCCAATATAGTCCCTGTAAGGTAGCTGTTACTATAAAAATGATAACAGATTAGATTAGATTAATATAAACCTGTGATTTGATTTACAGCTGGTAATACTGACAGAGCTGCAGTTATAGAAAATTAATCCACACCTTCTGACCAATCAGAATCAAGCGTTCACGTAATAGCATTGTGATATAAGATGCATTAATGATCCAAAGAACCCTTGAGGGCCACCTTTTCTAAGTAAGTAAGTAAATAAATAAATAACCATGCTATTTCTCTGTAAATATTGAACTAAAGTTTGCTCTATGGGCTCAGAATGAAGTGTCTTATACAGTAATCTCCTGTAAAGAAGTGCCAGGTTTGGTAGGAGAGCAGTGATAATGCTGAGCTGGTGGTGGAGGTGACTGTGTGTGTTAAGTGAGGACATTAAAGAAGGAGTTCAGTAAGGTGGAGGTTATACTGTTCTTTCCCCAAGTACGAAGCACAGAGCAAAGGGTCATGACCCTACTGGAAGTCAAGTCCTAGAGGGTCAGCAAGCATACAGGGTTCTGACCTATGACCTGCTCAGTGTTATCAGACCAGAGGAAAGGAGAGAGTGTACACTTATCCATCACTCCCTCTATGTTTATTAGTTTAACAGTTTTTTTTTATTATTATTTTTAAATTAGAAATATGAATGCGTGGATTCGTGGGTAGAGTCTTGTGCTTGCTAGGTGCTGTGTTTGACTGTCAGACTAAAGATTTACTCCTCTAAAATTTCCTTTTCTCTTTTCATACAGGATAGCATTACTATATTTTGCAATTTTTTTCAAAACCTGGAACCAAACATTCATTTTGTTGTTGTTGTTGTTGCTGTTGTTATTATTACTATTATTATTATTATTATTATTATTATTATATTTTCTACGATGTTGCTCATCCACAAGGTTCAATCTGAGGGAGGATGCAAGGGGATGTAACACAAATCAGCCCATTTGTAAAACTGCCATACCCCTTTTCCAACCACTTTAGATGGATGATTTTATGCAATGTCATTATTATTGATATCTTGATTCCATCCATGTTGGAGATTTACACCAAGCTGTCTTGGATGTATCAAGATATTTTCATGTCAAACCAAACATGGCAAGGTTATGTAAAAATACATATACAAATATATATCTATAAAAAGATCTGTGGACATTTTAGAAGGGAAAAAGTATTGACACTAACCAGTGTTTTCTCTTTCAAGAGGTTTTGGGGGTACAGAAAGCATGGCATGTATTTACTTAATGTTAGTGAATAAAACTATGGACATTATTTACAGTATTTTCACTGGTTGTTTTGACATCAGTACAGTAGTTTCATTCATCAGACACCAATTCCTTCTTGTGCTTGTTTCTATGCAAATTTGATGAATACCAGTCATTGGCTGCATGATGATGTCAGTTTGTGCCATTCTGACTTGATTACCTGCTTTTGAGAGCCTGTGTCTATAGATTTTCAGCAAGTGTGTCATATTTCCCTACGACGTATTTTATAATGTCTATAATTTTACCATATTAGTATGAAGCTCTGAGAACTGTGTGTAGGTGATTGAAAATTCTGTTCAAAGTAGCAATATGGGTGCACATTTATTTTGTCTCTAAACTCTGAACTAACTAACTAACGTTTCACTGTGTGACAGAAAAATGGTTGCAAATCATTGGTTTTACCATTCCTGTCCTAAAACCTTATGCTCTGTACACATTAGTCGAACACACCTGCATTAACTCATCAGCTAATTATCCAACCTTTCAAGACCTGGTTCAGGTGTGTGAAAATTTGCAGGACTGGAACTGAGGAAAAACTGCTGTACTGTCAAAAACGCCATTGCCAGAGAGACAACGCGATAACGGATAATTAATCTGAGTGACTCTCTGACTTGTAGAGGTACAATGTAAATAGGGTCGTGGTAGCTCAAGAGTTAATATCGTGTGCTAATGATTGCAGTGAGCAGATTTTAAGGAAACACCTAATGTAACTCAATGACTCAGTGATTCGAGTTAGTCACTGAAACTGTATGATTACGGCTGAAATAAAACTGTCAGAAACCCCCCCCCCCCCCCACACCAACCAGGAATGTTAGTTATATACTGTTATAATAGTCATATTATTGTGTTCTTTGTCAAGAAATATGTTGGCCTCTAGGGTGGTCCACAGTTTCATGCTGGAAAATGAAATACTCTCTAATGAGCGAGGTGTTGATTTGGTGTTGGAACAAAGAACCAGTTTAGATCCCAGCTAATTGTGTGCTTACTGTGTGCATGAGACATGTACTGAACTTATAAAGTGGCAAGTCTGTGGGTCCAAAAGGATTCAACACGACCTGAATTCACTCAGTCATTTACAACTTTGATCATTGGACATCACATTTTCTGAGGTTGAATTAATAATGCTTAAGATAAAACAGTGGATTTAGTTCAAGTATATAATTATTTAACATCATTAGCTATCACAAGCTGTGTCCCAAATGATGTACTACACACTATGCACTATGTACTCTACCGTCTATGAAATTTAAAAGAATTAGAAGAATATTGTCTTAAATGGAACACTAATGGCTTTTTACTAACCGGAAGTATAAGCCTAAGTGTCATCGAAAATTAATTTCACATTTGCTAGTAAGTTAGCAAACATTAGGCTAACTAATAAGTGATTTAAACCAGCAGCCAGGCTCACTAGTTTTACAACAAACTGAAAAAACTATCATAATTGTCACGAAACAATCATACAAATATGGACAAGCAAGGGGCATGTGATTTAATTTTGTTGACTCTTTAAGTCAGTTCCTTTAGCCGAATGCCAGGAATGGGAAAGATATAGAATGAAAGTTAATGTTAATGAAATACTTAATGAAGGTTAAGCATAGGCACAGCATGCACAATAATATAATGGCAGAATGCTCCTTGTTTTGTATTTACTAAAAGAGATTTGAAAAATTAAACACATATATAATGTTTTTTGTCAATCAGAAAATACACTTATGACAATTTAAGTGATAGCTAGTGATAAAAAGCAAAAACAAACAAAGAAAAAAGGCATCAAGTCATTTGGGAGATGAAAAAGTAAGTGAGCTGATTGCATGACTATCTGAAAAGAGCTGGATTTGAATCAGCCTACAGCTGTGGCACACCTTCCATCTCTATAGGCACGACTAAATTTATATTTCTGTCTACTATTGACACACACACACACACTCACAGTAATGAGGTGTACCTTTAGGAAGCACGTTTCAGAAACAGGTGTGTGTGTGTGTGTGTGTGTGTGTGTGTGTGTGTGTGTGTGTGTGTGTGTGTGTGTCTGCGCGCCAGGGGGAGAAGTGCTACCACAGCATCTCACACACGCCGGGATGAATGTTACACTCACAGACAAAAACATGAGACATTATAGCAGTGTCTGTGCAGGTGTGTGTGTGTGTATTTTACTGCTGAGCAACTCAGCCTCAGAGGATACACAGACTGTTCACGCTGTGCGTGTTTAAAGGAATATGCCACTGTTTTTCTACAGCATAAGTGTGTTTACTTCAGATAAAAATTTCAGTATGTCAGAAAGGAGTCAAAAACTCATAAATCATTTACAATGGCAGTGTACGGGCAGTCAATTCTGTCAACACTTTTATAAGTTCTTCAGTCATAGGTGTTTGCAAATGAAGCTCCAAGTCTTCATTTTTTCAGTGGGAAGATTTTGTGGTTATAAATGGAGTGATGTAAACGGAGAGAGTAACAATCTAATCACACATGATTACCACAAAACTGAAGGAAAAGTAAATGGAATGACTATTTACTACATTTGATCCAGTTTAAAACTCTAATAACAACACTGATAAGACTTTCTCTGACTGTGTCTCTTCCTGAGATGTTTTGTCATGGTTTCTCCGTTCCTGATCGTGCTGTGATTCCCATAGTGACAAGCACAAAGCACTTTTGTTTCAGTTTTGGTCCTGTCTCTGCTTCCATTGTGTCATTAATTTGTTTCTTGTTTTCCCCTTAATTAATTTAAGTATTAATACCCTCCATGGTGCCCTATCTCTTTGCCAAGTCTTGTTACGCTTTTTATAATGAAGTCTGAACAGTATTTGCCTAGTTTCGAGTTCCCCCTTGTGTGTTCCAGATTCCAGGTCTGTATACTGCTAAAATGCTATGGACTATATGAGGGGGGACCCAAAAATTCCTAAGGGCACCTAAGCAATTTTGTATTGAAGCGTTCTCGAAGCATCTATGGGAAAGCATCAGGAATAAAACATCCAGAGAAGTGATGCACCCAGAACTGGATCTTGCACCATGACATTGCACCTGCACACACCGTGCTGTCATCCAAGGAGTTTTTAACCAGAAACGATGTGGTTATCGCTTCACATCCACCGTATTCACCAGATCTCGCTCCTTGCGACTTCTTTTTGTTTCCGAAATTAAAAATGAGAACGGGGAAAAGATTCGCCATCATGGAAGAAATCCAGAAAATAATGCAGGAGGTTCTAGACATGATGAACAAAGATGACTACAGGAACTGTTTCCAGGAATGGGAGAAACACTGGGACAAGTGTATCACATCACAAGGAGAGTACTTTACAGGGGATTAAAGGAGAAATGCTGTAAGTTTTCTTAACAAGTCTGGAATTTTGGGGCCTCCCTCATACACTGTGAAAAACAGGGTTGCCAGTAAAGTGCTGTAAACAGTTAACAACTGTAAAACATTTGCAGTAAAGTACTGTAATGTCTTACATAGTTTAAAAGAACACATAATTCAGTACATTTGCTCATTTGGCTGACACTTTGGCTGAAAAAACAACAACAACAACTTACATTTGACGCAGGATACAACTGAGCAGAAGGTTAAGGGTCTTGCGCAAGGACACAACCATGGCAACTTAGCAGTGCTGGGATTTGAACACACAATCACACTGTTCTGTAACTCAAAGCCTTTTACGAAAGAGCCACCACAACTAGCTCAGTTAGCTTGAATTGATTCAGTGCAATCTTCTAGTGCAAGTGGCAGAAGTGGGTGAATCAAAGCTAGTTTATCCCTAATAAAGCTTACAGTGATTTGCCTCATACCAAATGTAACACTGCCAGGCAGCAGGTACAGACACAGATGCAGGTAAACAATGGCTTTATTAGAAAAGCTTGCAGGATCATCCAAAACGTGAAACAAGAGCATGGTCAATAAACAGGCAATGGTCAGGCGATGAACAAGCAACATGGCTAGGCTAGGCAATGGCAAAAACCAAAACAAGCGCAGAAAAACAGATAGACATTGCCAATATGCCAATAAAAAGGCTCGGTCTCAACTGGTATGAAAACACAGAGCATGTAGTTCACAGTGAACTGGTGTTGAGAAAGTCCTTGTATACTGTGTGACTGTGATCGAGAGATTGATTTCAGTTTTACTATCCATTCTAAATAGCATCTGCGATGAGAATTAGTATCAATTTATTTCAATCAATTTATTTATAGAGCATAATGAAAACAACAATAGTTGACTACTGTGCTGTACAACTGTAATAAAACAAACATCACACAGATACATCAATACAGCTATGCTGTACAGACCGCAATGCAAGATAAGAGATACATCAAAGCACATTTATAAAGTTATTCCTTCAGACTCTAAGAACAACTGTAAGCCTGTGATTTAAATTGTCGAAATTTCTCTAAGAGATATCGGTAAACTATTCCACAGTTCGGGTCCGGCAATAGCAAAAGCACGGTCACCCAGATCATGTATGTCCCAAATCGTAGTATGTTGAAATGAGTATTCCAAAGGTACCTGGATGGTCTACTATTTCCGGTAGATTTTTGAAGTATGGATCCGTGGACACTTTTTCAGCCAATTATTACCCACAACTCCCTGCATGAGGGATGAGGAGCTTTGTGTCCGTTTGCTTTGCCGAATTCAAGCACGCATTTTAGAGAAGTGTAAATGAAATGTGGAAAAATAAATCAAGGGAATGATAAATTAAACCATACAGTTTAAGTTATTGAAGGAATACTGAATGAAGAAAAGCTTAAATGCAATGAGGAGTTTGTTTACAGTGACAGTATTCGTAACTAGGCGACAACGTTCTCTTCCGTTACACGACGTGTTAGTATGTCCCAGTACTTGCATACTCTTTTGCTACACACTCAACAGTATGTACTTTTTCCTCACAAAAAGAGTACAAACTATTAGTGCGTAGTATAAGTATGCCAGTTGGGACGCAGGGAGTCTCTGTGGTTGCTGGGAGTTGTAGTCCGTGTTTGTAGGCGGCATTGTATTCTGGGTGTTGTAGTTGTTGTGACATGACATACACCTATAAATATGTGTTATAGTTTTTTTTATTGTGAACACACTCAGAATCTTACATACACAATACACAATTGACACAACTCACACAATTCATGCAATACTTATACACAATATACAAAATATACATAATATACAATAATATACAATAATTTACAATGAAAGACAGTAATTTGCAATAAACAGACAAGTACATCCTTTGTTAAAGGAATTCGACAGATGCACTTACACATACATTTTAGCGAGTGTGGAATGAACAGGTTTTCAGTTGTTGTTTTTTCTAAGTATGAAGAAACATGCCGAAATGCTTGTCCATGGTAATCGCATATCCGCTACAGATGTAGAAGATTTAGATTAGGTTGGAAAAAAGCTGTATTCCTTTAAGCTTGCCTTGTGTAATTCAACATGTTTTCTTTCATTTGTCTTTACTATGTCTCTAATTGCTAATTAGGTTTGGTTTCAGTAGACACAAGGGGTTGTCATTTCTCAGTGAGTGTGAAGTGTGTGTGCTTGTGTGTGTGAGCACATGTGTGTTAAACAATGGCAAAAATGCTAATAAGAAAAATAAGTGGTTGCCACATATAACCAAGGAAAAAAAGGATTAATGAATGAGAGTGTCTGTGCATTATTGTCTATGTTTACTGTTATTATATGCAGGCATATTTAAGATTAATGCAATAGTTTGGGCAAAAATGCAATGTATTGTATGTTAATTCATGGTTCAACAATGTCTCAGCTCAAATATAATTGGTCACATGATTGGTCATTAGGTTTGTAGCTAAAAAGTTAAGGCAAGCTTATTTGGCATTGAACTAATTGCATGGCTAAATCATCACACTTTCACCTCAAACAGCGTTGAGTTGTTCAGCATCTCAAAAAGACTCACTTTGATGGTTTTTAACACTCTATAACCCAGGGATATTTCTAAAAATGGACACAAATGGACATTGCAGCACTAAAAACTAGGACAAAATCGGGACAAAGGAAGAGCAAAAACGAAAAATGTAGCCGTCTCCCTCTCCTCATCCCCTCCCCAGTCCTAAATTGCAAATGTTTTTTTCCACTCTCTCTCTCTGTCTCTCTTTCTCTCTCCCCTTTTTCTATCTCTGCACCTACCCCCCGCTCCCCGATGCTTTTGTCTCGAAATTAGTGAAGCAGAGTGCTCGGGCGGCTAATTATGTATTCAAATGAAAGAGGCTCGTTAATGTTGCACAGGGGAGAGTGGAGATGATTGGGAGAGGCTGATGGAATTGAAATGAGCGCTCCGGTGTCGCCGGCGCTGCATCTGGAACCAGCCGAGCGCGTGCGGCCCGCCAGATGTCACCTCCCGGGGGGTGCTGAGTGTGTACGAGTGTGTGCGGGTGATGGGAGTGTCGCTCGTTCAGACAGGGGGGATGCAAACGAGAGGGCTTTGTTTCAATAGGAGACAAAGGCTCTGTTCAAATTCTCATACTGTATACTGCACATACAGTATATATACTGTACACTACATTCATCATAGTCTTTGAGGAACTGATGAATGAGGAAAATGACAGAGAGAGAAGAGTAGTAGAGGCAAATATTGTTGAGCAGGAAGTAGAAAGGATTAGCAAGGGTGAAGTTAGGAGAGCTTTGAAGAGGGTGAAGAGAGGAAAGGCGGTTGGTCCTGATGACATACCAGTGGAGGTATGGAAGTGTCTAGGAGAGATGGCAGTAGAATTTTTAACTAGGTTGTTCAGCGAGGTCTTAGAGAGTGAGAGGATGCCTGAGGAATGGAGGAGAAGTGTTTTGGTGCTGATTTTTAAGAACAAGGGAGATGTGCAGAGTTATTAAGAGGTATTAAGCTGATGAGCCATACAATGAAGTTGTGGGAAAGAGTAGTGGAAGCAAAGCTAAGGGGAGAAGTGAGCATTTGTGAGCAGCAATATGGTTTCATGCCAAGCAGGAGCACTACAGATGCAATATTTGCTTTGAGAATGTTGATGGAGAAGTACAGAGAGGGTCAGAAAGAGCTGCATTGTGTCTTTGTAGATTTAGAGAACGCGTATGCCAAGAGAGGAGCTGTGGTATTGTATGAGGAGGTCTGGAGTGGCAGAGAAGTATGTTAGAGTGGTGCAGGATATGTATGAGAGCAGTAGGACAGTGGTAAGGTGTGCGGTAGGTGTGACAGAGGAGTTCACGGTGAAGGTGGGACTGCATCAAGGATCGGCTCTGAGCCCCTTCTTGTTTGCGGTGGTGATGGACAGGCTGACAGATGAGGTCAGACAGGAATCTCCATGGACTATGATGTTTGCGGATGACATTGTGATCTGTAGTGAGAGCAGGGAGCAGGTGGAGGAAAGTCTAGAGAGGTGGAGGTTTGCTCTGGAGAGAAGAGGAATGAAGGTTAGTCGCAGCAAGACAGAATACAGGTGTGTGAATGAGAGGGATCCAAGTGGAACAGTGAGGTTACAGGGAGAAGAGATAAAGAAGGTGCAGGATTTTAAGTACTTAGGGTCAACAGTCCAGAACAATGGGGAGTGTGGAAAAGAGGTGAAGAAGCGTGTGCAGGCAGGTTGGAATGGGTGGAGAAAAGTGTCAGGTCTGTTGTGTGATAAAAGAGTACCAGCAAGAATGAAAGGAAAGGTGTACAGGACAGTAGTGAGACCAGTGATGTTGTATGGTTTGGAGACAGTTGCACTGAGGAAAAGACAGGAGGAAGAGTTAGAGGTAGCAGAGCTGAAGATGTTGAGGTTCTCTTTGGGAGTGACGAGGATGGATAGGATCAGGAATGAGTACATCAGGGGGACAGCACATGTGAGATGTTTTGGAGACAAAGTTAAAGAGGCCAGGTTGAGATTTTTTGGACATGTTCAGATGAGGGAGAATGAATATATTGGTAAAAGGATGCTGAGGTTAGAGCTGCCAGGCAGGAGGCCAAGAGGAAGACCAAAGAGGAGGTTTATGGATGTAGTGAAGGAGGACATGAAGGTAGTCGGTCTGAGAGAAGAGGATGCAGGGGATAGGGCTAGATGGAGGCAGATGATTCGCTGTGGCAACCCCTGAAGGGAACAGCCGAAAGGAAAAGAAAGAAAGAGTACATTCATCATAGTAGTATGCTGTATGTGAGAATGATCAATTGATAAGCCTTAACTGCACAGTTATGTGACTACCTGTCAGTCACATTAACTTGAGGACATGGTTGCCTCAGAATGACCTCAAGCTGCTTCATTTGTATACAGTAGATTTTGTGTTCGTCATGACAAATGTGTAATGTACAACAGTTCAAGCTAAAATCTATGTCACAAGGAGACAGAGAAAAGATTTAGGGCAAACAAAGACCATTTTAGCCTTTTTGCTCATGTTCAGTACCTAGTTCATGTTCAATATTCAGTACTTAGTTCATATTCAGTACCTAGTCACAGCTAGTTATGAAATCAAAAGGGCAAATATTTATATTAAATGTATTAATTTGTTAATAACTGACATATCAACCTAGCAGTGTAAGTAGGTAAGGTACAGTATTTAGCCATCGCTAATAGTTGTCAGTTAGCCTGTTTTGTTTGCCAATAAATTAGCTAATGTACTCTTTCTGGTGCCTTCTTCACCAAATATTTTCAGCCTCTTTACACCCACACACTGTATGTGTACATAGCATGATAGTTGATATCAAGCACAGCCAAAAGAAGACTCTGTTTCAGAGCAGAGGAAGCTAAAATGGCAGATGAGTGCTTCCTAGTTTTTGGTAATACTAGTCATGTCTCCATGCAGGCACAGGGAATCTAATAAACTAATTAGCCCATTAGCACTCAGGCTATTAACTAGCTACTTGTCATGTCTTCCTTTTTATAATTTATTAAGACAGAGGACACTAAAGAAGAGTCGGGAATACAATGAGCCTTGGGCCCCCATGACCCTGTTGCCGGTTCACCAGTTGTCCTTCCTTGGACCACTTTTGGTAGGTACTAACCACTGCATACCGGGAACACCCCACAAGACCTGCCATTTTGGAGATGCTCTGACCCAGTCGTCTAGCCGTCACAATTTGGAATTTTTTCAAAGTCAGATCTTTATGCTTGTCCATTTTTCCTGCTTCCAACACATCAACTTTGAGAATTGACTGTTCACTTGCTGGCTAATATATCCCACCTGGCTTTAATGTTATGGCTGGTCGGTGTATAGAGATAATAAAGAGACCTCTGTTCAGATTTTCCTTTCCTACAGCTAATACACTCAGTTGTTATTTATTGATCAGAAATTCATTATTTAAAAAGGGAATGAATCCATTTTGATATGGATTTTAAAATGTGTATATATTAACAAACACGGGTGTTAAAATGGACCGTCTGCTTGAAGGTGTTTTAATTGCAAGCTCGCTAGATAAGTGTGCTTTTGTCGTTCAGTGAATGTCATGCTTTTATCAAGCTGTTGGTTACGTGCCATAGTGAAACGGACCTAGTGAGTTTGCTTGCACTAGCCTGTCATCTCAGGATAACAGTTTAGGATAATAGTCTAATTTGGAATGTAAATATAATTCATTCTAGTAATCTAAAGATGTTATTCACCTTTTAAAAAAATAAATATCAATAAAATCAAATAAAAAGGTATTATTAATAAACAATGGCTACTTGATGTATGGGAACAGACTATTAACATGTAAGCTTTGAATAAAAGCAGGTATAAAGATCATTTTCATTTTATTTTATTTATTGAATATTAATCAACAAATAGCAACTGCTTTCATACAGTCAGTATTTTAGTGACTTTTAGTGGAGCCATAAGGGTATCTTTTTTATTTTTTTTTATTTTATTTTTTATTTTTTACCTTTCATCACAAATAAAGTAGAGTGGCCCTTTGGCATACGGTATGCTGCAAGATATTTTAAAACAGGGTAGTCTTATTTTATTTTTTTTAAGGTGAAAATCCGTGTGTTTTACAGCTCTAGGACACAGATATACACACCTGCACACACACACACACACACACACACACACACACACACACACACCGGCACACACACATGTGCACACTCAACCGAGCCACCATCTGCTCGCTCGTCCTTCAGCTGACATCTACATCACCTTCATGCTAACGTATATCGAGCTTGCACACCAACACTCCTGCACACACACACACACACACACACACACACACACACACACACACACACACACACACACACACACACACACACACGCTTAGAGTCACAGACATAGAGGTAAGAGAAAACTCAGGCAGAATGTAATTTTGTTTTTACAAAGTAAGTCTCAGCCTCAATTTTTTTCTTAAGTGAATCATACACACAGATGCTGTAAATCAAAAAGTACATTCTAATTTTAAGTACTTAAAAGGTTTAGTATTCAAATGCATTCAAATTTTAATGAGTGTATCATTTTATACTACCACAGTGTATAAGTGAACATCTGAATAGTACCACAATATGTGTTTACATGACATAAATCCTGGAGGGTGAAAATTGTGTTGCTTCAATAGGCAAAGAAAACACATGAAGTTATGATTTCATGTTGCTGATATTTACCAAAATTTTACATTTCTGATTCATCCTGAGATTCACTTAAAAAAAGTGAAATTCTTTAAACTCGTCTTTGCACACGTCTTTTATTTAGTCAGAATGCCAAATGGCTTTCTATTTACTACATATGCTCACTACATAGGGCACAGCATAATGGCACTATAGAACCTACTTACTGCACCACACACACACACACACACACACACACACACGCACACACACACACAGACTCTTCCACTACACACACATCACACACACACTCACACTTTCCTCCTGTATTCATGGCTGGAGTGTGAGTGTGTTGCCCTGGGGTGTCTAACCTTGTGCCCTGCAGGTATCATTAGAAAGGCTCTGTATAGTCAGTATTGATTCAGGGGCTGATAATGTTATTCAGGTCACACACACACACACACACACACACACACACACACACACACACACACACACACACACACACTCTCTCTCTCTCTCTCTCTCTCTCTCTCTCTCTCTATTTCTACACACACACACTTACATACACATAGAGTACACACATTCATAACTATACACATAATAATAAGTGTCTGCTTTCTGAAACATTCCAATTCATATTTAATAAAATCATGACTAACAGTTCTCATAAAATGTCAGTCTTAATGCCTGAACATATTGTTTGCATATTATTTTATTGCATTATTTTAAAGACATTACATACAGGTTACACTTTAAAATAAGTGTTTAGTTCCTGTGTAGTCCATATGTAGGAAATAGATAGATAGATAGATAGATACAGCACTTAGAGGTGAGCATGTTTGCCTCGCACCTCTGGGTTGGGGGTTCGAATCCCGCCTCCGTCCTTTGTGTGTGGAGTCTTAACGTTCTCCCCATGCTTCGGGGGTTTCTTGCAGCTTCCTCCCCCAGTACAAAGACGCACTGTAGACTGTTTGGGATTTCCAACTTGTCCGTAGTGTGTGAATGTGTGTGTGCTTGTGCCCTGCGATGGGTTGGCACCCCATCCAGGGTGTCCCATGCCTTGTGCCCCGAGTTCCCTGGGATAGGCTCCAGGCTCCCCACGACATTGTGCACTTACATGAGCCAAAACTGAGGATGATACAAGTGTACATAAGATGTACTGATGTAATCCATCTGTAACAGCGCCGGCATCCTCAGTAGTTACACTACAGCTGACTGCATAGTTTATGTGCAGCTAGAATGAATACATGTCCTCCAGTGCAAAACTTGGTGGAAAGAATGAAGAATAGTACGATAATAGCGGGTTTGAACACAACAATAAACTTCTAGTGATAATACTCTGATGTGTCGAAGTGCTAAAATTAGTAGTATATAGCAGTATACTGTAGAGATGATCAGCTTTTGCTCAGACAGCATGAGATTTATGGTGCTGAGCCAAGATTTTATCTGCATCGTACACCACACACTTCACTCTGTTCCACACAGTAAATCCAAACGGCGTCTTTTAATTCTCCAAATTCTGTTTCTTGCATCTGTGTTTATTCACTCTACAGCTGGAGGATGTGCCAGTCTGTTTTACTCTTTCTTTCTATTCTCCAGCACCAGACCTCTCTCTCCTTCTCACTTGTTCTTTTTCCTTTTTTTTTTTTTTTTTTTTTTTTTTTTTTAGTTTTGACGGAGATGCATGGTGTTTCTAATTTGGCATGCAGACATTAATTCCAGCACAGCTGCTGCCATCTCTCTCTCTCTCTCTCTCTCTCTCTCTCTCTCTCTCTGTCTCTCTCTCTCTCTCTCTCTCTCTCGCTCTCTCTCTCTCCTTCCCTGAAGGCTTTTCTCTAATGTGCAGCTTCACAGACACACTGCAAACGATCAGCGGCATTTATTCGGCAGAGCATGGATTCTTTTCCAATCTGCCAATCTACACATATATACAGCACTGCTGATGATTGTGTGAATGAGGAGAAAGTATGAAGTGCCTCAATCTAGACTGGTTTAGAGCAAGTAGAAAAATCCACATAAACATGGATTTCTATGGCCAAAGTAAGCACACAAATTTTAATATAGGATTCATACCTGTAACATGAGGATTGGAGTAGCAGGTCATAAGTAAGTATGACAGTTTAACCACATACATGATATGATAAGATAAGATAAGATAAGATAAGATAAGACTAGATAAGACAAGACAAGACAAGACAAGACAAGATAAGATAAGATAGGATGTACCTTTATTGCTCCCCCATAGGGGAAAATCAAATTGACACAGCAGCACAAGTAGGAGGAGTAACATCAAAGAAAGAGAATAATTTCCATAAATACCTATACAATAGAAAAAAATCTAAATAATAGAAACAATCAAATAGATCTGTGTGTGTTAATTTAAGTTTTAGAAGAAAATCTGTTGAGAAAATGTATCATTTTCCCTAATAAACTGATGCATATACAGAAGAATCTTGATTATACATGTTAAGGTCTAAGGTTCATATGACTCAGATTGCCAACGCACAGCCATACCGGTCAAGTTTGGATCATATTTCTCAGTTCCCACAATTGAACTGCAACGGATCCAGATGTTAGCTGAAATGGAGTCTGTCTTGCATGAACACACACACACACACACACACACACACACACACACACACACACACACACACACACACACACACACACACACACACACACACACACACACACACATAGTACACAGGGAGTGTATGGATGCCACCCACACCCTGCGGACGAGCAGCCATGTGGAGTGGGTGCCAAAATTAAAAATGGGGTGAGCAGGCCCCTCTATTCCCCCATGGATGGCAAGAGTAATGACTTATTAGCTGGTAATTAGGAGCTAATGCAGAGGATGGAGGGAGAGAGAGAAGGAGGGAGGGAGACCATGTGTTTGTAGCTGTGTGAGAGTATGTTTGGACTTGAGTGCAGTCAGGTGCATCTCAGGTGCCATACAGCATGCAGGTGGAGAAAAACAGGGAGAAAGAAAGATGGAAAAGGTGCCATGTAGATGATTCAGGCACTGGGATATACAAAAAAATATGGGGAGGAAATGGAGATCAATGAATAGGGACCAAAATGTAATGGGAAGAAAAATAGACAAGATTTCTTCCAATAAGGGGGTGATACGAGAGGAGGAGGAAGTGAGGAATGGAGCGAAGAAGAATTTGGAAAGCTGCCGCCACATCTGCTTGTACACCATGTCACACAGGCGGCTGTCAGCTGTCGGCTTGGACCGCAGTCAAAAACCCGCCACTGAGCTCTCTGTGGATCATCATGGCACGGCTGTTTATTTCTGCTCTCTCTCTCTCTCTCTCTCTCTCTCTTTCTCTCTCTCTCTCACACACACACACACACACACACACACACACACACACACACACACACACACACACATTGTCTTTCTGTGAGAAACTGAGTGGGAGTGGGAAAAACATTACATTGAGGATATTCCCTGTGTGCAAACTTATTCCTTCACGCTAAGTATGTTGTCCGTGTCCCAGAATTCCTCACATAGGGATTTTCCAGGGCATAATCTCATACAATTGTGCCAAAAAAAGGATCTCAGCTGGCAAATTCAGCTCAGTTACGGCCCATAAACCTGCTGGTCTGGCATCAAGGGACCCATGACTCCAGGGGCTGGAATAACGTCGTCACCAGTTAAAGTTGTTTACATTAGTTGCACAGCCATGCACACCATTACAGCACACCAATTAGCAGGAGGTCACGGCAGTATTTTATAATGCCTTATATCAGAGCCTTAGAGCTAAATTTCTAAAATGGCTGTCCCACTGAGCGCTGTTCGGTTAATGGATTCCTTTATTAATCATTAATGCTTACAGTTTAGTGTTTGTACTGTGCGAACAGCATCCAGTTAAAAGTTGTCTGTCTCGCGCGTGTGCTGTTAGTGTTGGAGAATTCTTCACGTAGGACACATTCCTCCCTTACATTCCTCATTCCTCCCTTAATCTCAAACTGTGCTGCTAATTCCCACCAAAAAGATTCTCAGTAGGGGTATACTTATTCAGCGTATCAAATACATTCAACTGGCTGTAAATACTGCTTATATTACATGAGGTGAAATAAACATTTAAACCTAATCAAGCCTACACTCCCGCCTCTGTAAAAGTAACTTTAAATAGTAAAAACATGCTTCTCCTGATTTTTTTTTTTTTTTCATGAGACCAGCAGACTAGCATACTATCTAGTATTAGCTCAAATCAACTCTAGAAAAACAGCACTGGCTTCAGTCAGGAAGCAGGATCTGGAAGATTCCCACAATTCTGAATGGCTCACGCAAACCCTGTCATTAAGTTTAAATTATTATACTTCTATCATTTTGAATGTTTTAATCAATTGAAAGTTAAAGTCTAAAGCACATACACCTGCTGTTTTGGAGATGCTCTGACCCAGTTGTCTAGCCACCACAATTTGTTAAAGTCAGCTCAGATCCTTATACTTGCCCATGATTCCTGCTTCCAACGCATCAACTTTGAGAACTGACTGTTTGCTTGCTGCCTAATATATCCCACCCCTTGGCAGGTGCCACTGTAACGAGATAATCAATATTATTCACTTCACCTGTCGGTGGTTTTAATGTTATGGCTGATTCTGTATTCAGTATGCTGTATGCTGTATTCAGGCAGTGTGTATTCAGGAATTTTGTGTATCATCACACCTCTTGTTCTCAGCTGTGAATATCTGTTACAGCCCATAAACCTGCTGGGCCACAATCAATGTCCCAGAATTCCTTAAATACCACCGTGTTGCTGGTGCCTAATAACAAACAATTGTTTTCAGACACACAAAAAAGTTCTACTCTAGGAGTTTCCACACATAATGGTTCTTATCTCTGTTACAGCTTCATAAACCTGCTGATTTGCAAGCAATTGTCCAAAGAGTAGGTTTGGCATTTAGATGAACCGTTTACTTGAACCACCATGCACAAGAGTCATGCACTAGTTACTGGAAGCAATAATCTACTCAAGTAAGCTTTTTGTCTACTCTACCCAACTCAGTTTTCTAACAGAAAGGAAATTTGTATTCGTAAACAGCACAGAGTTTTGTCCCAATCTAAAAGGGGTCAAATATCCCAACCTTTGTAATATATAGTGTACTGTATGTCTTAACAACTTTTGTGGGTGGCATGGGGGCACAGTGGGTAGCATTGCTGTCTCACATTTCTAGGGTCCTCATTTCAGTTCTGAGCTGAGGTTACTGTCTGTGAAAAGTTTTGCACATTCTCTCTCTGTGGGAAAAACAACAACTGTAGTCAGTAGAGCTACAGACACTATGCAGTCAGTCAAACAATACAAAGAAACACTGGCACGGTGGAAGAGTACACCTCTTACACAACATCAGTATTTTTCAGGACATCAAACACACTCACACATGCAAGAAATGTATATCACTTTCCAATCAAAAGATAGCCACCTGTAGACATACGTCACTGAGCAGTATTTGTTTGGTCTGAAGGTAAAGGTTGTCCCATATGGAAAGCAACTGTGCTTTCTTATTTTGGCCACCATTTTGTTAAGATATGACTGGCATCCCATATGCCCACTGTTCCCAACTGCTAATGTGCAGTAGTCCAGTTGTGTTAGGCACCAAAAAAATATATGTTACTAGTTCAAAATCCATCCTTGGGTAAGCATAACAACTAGATAACAACTAGAAGGCAATAGTGAAGAAACAAATGTCACATGCACAACATAAATGTTTTTGTGCATGATGACACTGAAGGGCATTCGAAATGTGTTTTCTTTATGGGTTAAATTGCTGTCTAATGAGACAGGTACATTAAAAGGATGTGACAGCATGTTTTTGTTTTCCCGTGTGGTTGGACGTGTGAAACTGTGAAACATATAACTGGAGTTCAAACCCTGGAGATGTAAGACACCATATTTTATATCAAACTATGAGTAAATATTGTTTTTTTTTTTCCCCAGATCTTGTGTCTGTCTTTCCCCTTCTTTCTCCATGTCTATCATTCCTTTTGTCTCAATATCACCCTCCCACACATGGAGGTGGACAATAATCCATTCAGTCATGATCCCCATTACACCCAAACACTCATTCAATTCAAGACCCATTCAGTACGGACTTTGCAGACAGAAAAGAAAACAGACAGATCTCCATAAAACATTCAACACCTGGCTATGTTTCAGAGCATGAAAAGCCCAGCGAAGCATTGCTTTCACACACCTACATGTCTGAAACCGATGATGCGAGTTCAAAGTAGCTGCATATTACAGGCTCTGCATCCTTGGTTTATCTTTCATCAGTTTGCTGAAACCAGTGGCTACCGGCGATAAAAATCTAATTAGCCAAACAAATCGGGCGGATAATGTGCAGGCCTGCTCATGGAGGCTTCTTTTTCTGTTTTATTGGCATTTTTTCTGGAAGTTGCGGCTTTCTCGCCACGAGGGTCCCTGTGGACAGCACCAGATGTTCCAGGCACTGCACTTCTCCGTTCATGTCCCTAATGCAATATTCATGGCCAGGCGGGTGCACTCTTATTTATTTATTTCGTCATCCTGCAAAACCTATGCTCACCAACAGTTTTCAAGTTTTTTTTGGTCTCTCAACACATTTATACTTTTTTCTATCACACACTGTTTTTACTGTGTCTTATTTTACTGAAGTTCAATGAACAGCTGCTTTCTGCCACAAATTCTGCAAGAAAATAAATTAGATATGAATTTCTATAGCATCAGAATCACGAATGCCCCTGGCTTTTAGTATGATTGCAGCACAAGTTAATTTGGTTGACATTTCTTTACCTACTGGACTGTGACATTCTTAGTCAAATTGAGATGTTGAATTGGGATGCAGCCGGTCTGGCTCTGATTTAGTAGGCAGCTTCATTTACTGCTTCTCTGGACCGTTTCCCCAGAGGACTTCCAGCTCTTGGTTGTAAATTGGCCTGTTTCTGTACTAGCTTTGATGGAATAGTCCAGGTCATGATTTTCCATCCTTGGCCCTGCTGAGAGTGGTTGGATCAGCAGGTCAGCAGGCAGAGTGAGTCTTCCATGCAGCCTGGGTGAGGGTTTGAGCGAACTGCAGCCCGCACACACTCTGTCAACTGGGTAGACACTGCCGAGGTAGCAGAGGTCCAGAGTAACGGGTGTAACGAGCCGAGCTGGGTTGAGAGAACACGTCTCCCGAGAAGGGAAATCGGTCTGGCTGTCTAACGTGAAATCAGGATGTAAGAAGTCCTACAGCAATGGGAGGGAATTAAGAAAGGGTTGTAAGGAGGGTAGTGTAAGTGGGTCAGGGTTACATACTTAGGGTGACCAGTAGATTGTGAGTTTAAATCTTAGGACTACCAGAGAACCACTGTTGGTCTCTTGAGTAATGGCCTTTACTGTTAACTGGTCAGGTATATGTATGGAGTGCATTCTGCCTCACGTGTAGGCCACTTTGGATAAAAGTGTCTGCCAAATAAACTGAAATTGAAAATGAAAGAAGAGGATTGGGAAAAATCATAGAAAGCCTGAGCTATAAATCACTGAAATAGTCCAGGTCATAATTTTCCATCCTTGGCCCTGCTGAGAGTGGCTGGATCAGTAGGTCAGCAGGCAGAGTGAGTCTTCCAAGGATTTGGAAGGCTATCTAACGTTTTGAAGAACTGTATTGGGTTTAAGGATGGAACCTTTCACAATGCTGAAAAATCCAGACATGCCTTACTTGATATTTTGTATCGTATTATATCGTGGGCAGGGCAATGGTAGCTCAGCAGTTAAGGTTCTGCACTAGTGATGTATATTAAGGCCTAGAATTTCAAAACCTTGGATGGAAGAGCCACTGGTAGGCTCTTGATCTAGGCCCTTCACCAAGGCTGATCCCGTGTTCTAGATCCCAAGTTCCTTGGGTTAGCAGTATGCAAAGAAAGCATTTCTTCATTCATTTCTGGCTCTGTTACCAAATATGCTTTAGAAGTAGTCTAGATAACTAGATCAAAGTTTAAAAAGTCTAAGTCAAAGTCTTAAATCAAAGCCAAGTCTAAAATCAAAGACAAAAACTCATATATTCGTTTACAGTATGTATTCCATAATACAGAAGGCACACCTCTTATTTGTGAATGAATGCAGATGTTTGCCCCATTGCAAGTTCAAATGTTAAAAATGCTATTACCAGGAATCCAAGAGAGCAAAGTTGGCCCTGCTCTTTAGATGTGAGTGAAGGATGATATTCGGCACTGTCAATCAGAGAAATGCTAGCTAACTCTGTGCTATGAGCAGCCATTATAACACAAGTAGTTGGTTCCACGTGTCTCAGAGGAAGCAGGTATATTTATTTCGCTTTCCTCTAGCCATCATCTCCTGACTGACAGAAGGAGCTCAGACTGGTCAGTTTCTAGTCTGTCTTTACAAGTTCATTCATTCATTTATCTTCAGTAACCACATGGCCAGGGTCATGGTGGACCCAAAGCATTGGAACATTGGGTCCAAGGCAGTAATACCCTGGATGGGACACCAATCTATAGCAGGGAATCATACACACACACACATTCACACCTAAGGACAATTTAATAGAGCCAATCCACCCACATCTGTGTTTGTGAGAGTTGGGAGGAAACCCACATGAACATGGGGAGAACATGCACAACTCCACACAGACAGTGACCCTGATATACTGGAGCTTGAGGTGGCAATACTACCCTTTACAACACATTTTACTAGTTTTAGAGACCTTAATATAGGGCAAAAAATGGTTAAAACTAAACGAAAAACAGGAAACAAGATCTGAATGCCTTTCATGCACTTTACATCAAGAGAGCTCCTAGCATTAATATGTGATGCACATACTGACCTATGAGTTACTAAGAATGATGAGACAGAGAAATAGAGTGACAGACTTAAGTCAGCAGTGTGAAAAGTGCTGATGGAGAGAGAGAAAGATCAACAGATTATTGTCAGTATCCGGCATTGTTGAGCCTCACAGGAGTTGCTTCTGTCCTGTACAGGCCCAGTATGTGGGGAGAAAGCCTAGCAGGTGTGAGAGTTTTCCTGCTCAATAGGTCTATTGATACCAAACATTATGCAATTACATATCAGAGAAATACACATATTAGAAAACACCCCTTCCCAGAGAGCCATGTGTATGTTTCTGGATCATTTTAAAAAATGTTCACAACACTGGAGTCCTCAAGCAGCAGCAATGAAGGTGAGTTTGTTACCAGAGCTTGGTGCAATTATTTCCATGTTAAAACGGTGTGTTTTCTTTAACATATTTAGCATTGCGCATTTGTGTAAAGTTTTGCTTTTCATGACATATGATTAAACTTACCAGGCACATGAAACTTCTCTGCAAACACAATCAGGCATGTGGCAACACGTGTTACCACATGTCTTATTATCCTAAAGAATTTACAGGGTAAGTATTCACATTTTGAAAATATCTCATTACTGTAAAGGTAAAAATTAATGATCTTATTCAAATAGTGTGGTGATAGAGGTTAGCTGGGTTTAAAAATGTTGGTTAAGAAAGTCTCATACCGAGCATTTGTGTGAAAGTTTGCTAGGTTGCTATGCAAAGTATGCTTGTGTCAGAACTTTGATATTCAACATATTCAATAGAATATTCTGTAGAAGGTGCTGCAGATAAGTTGCATGCAAATGTTTCTTCCCTGTGAGACTGGGTTGTATATTTTATTTTGAACTCTCTATCAAACTAACTGACAGTTTATTAACAGGGCTGAAATGATCTGCTTGTCAGTTAAAGTACCTCATACTGACACATACTGTAGTTTCCTTTTATAACTGCTATGATGTTTTCGTGATGTTCTCTGGCACGAGTTATCAACTACTCAGCCATTCTAAACAGAATGACTTCCCATAAGCTATCCTGTGGCTCAGAGTTTTATTGGTTAATGAGGTTGGTTAATCGACCCAGCACTGGAAGAAGGACTAACAGCATCACTATCCGTGTTTATTTTAAATGACCTCATGAATATTTTGATGAGGTCATTTAAAATAGTATTTTATATAATTATTTTATTAGATTTTATTAGATTTCATCCAAATGAGTTCATAAAAGGTATTTGTGTTTACAAACCCTGCCCTTAAACCTAACCTTAAATAATCTTTTTAAATATTTCTCATGCTTGCTATGAATTTTTATGACTGCAAATCATGTTGAATGTATAAAGCCCTTAATACACTTTGCCTAGCTCATATAATAATAGAATAGATTATTATATTATAATAATAATAATAATAATAATAATAATAATAATAATAATAATAATAATAATAATAATAATAATACGTTTATTTTATATAGTGTCTTTCTCAGACCCAAGGTCACTTACCACATTTATACTCATAAACACATAAACATCCATGCAAGTACATGTATATACACAAATGCCCATAAACATACATACATGACATACAGTACTGTGCAAAAGTTTTAGGCACATGCAAAGAAATGCTGTAGAGCAAAGATGCCTTCAAAATAATGAAAATAAATGTTTCTACAGTTATAAAAATATACCGTAAAGAGCAGTAAACAGTAGTAAATGAAACAAAGTCAATATTTGGTGTGACAAAAAAAATAAAAATAAAAATAAAAATATTAGTCTCTGTGGAGACTAATACAGACTAAGACAACACACAGCCATTAATGTCTAAACCGCTGGCAACAAAAGTGAGTACACCCCTAAGTGAAAATGTTCAAATTGGGCCCAAAGTGTCAATATTTTGTGTGGCCACCATTATTTTCCAGCACTGCCTTAACCCTGTTGGGCATGGAGTTCACCAGAGCTTCACAGGTTGCCACTGGAGTCCTCTTCCACTCCTCCATGACAACATCACAGAGCTGGTGGATGTTAGAGACCTTGCGCTCCTCCACCTTCCATTTGAAGATGAAAACTGAAGTTCAGTGATGAGTCCATGATAATGCCAAGGTTGCAAACAGTGTCAGATGGAAATAAGTCAGTGCCATCAATGAATGGTTTGATAATGAACCAGTCCATGTGTCTATTCTGGTGTGTTTGAAATTAGTGTTGGAAAACAGTATCCTAATTCTTACCTATAAAAGGTGCCCATAAAAATCAATCATCTCAGAAACTCACACAGAAATGGAGGTGCAAACACACAGTATAGTACAAGCTCAGGAACAGATTAATTTCCTTTGAACCAATGAACAAATCCTCAGGGATGTATAGCTTTCTCCAGTGACATCCAGTCAGCTGCTTTGTCCTGTAATATGTAATGTTTCTCCACTTCATAATGAAGATGCAGGGTGAGCTTTCTCAGATCCAATGCACGCACAAACACAGTCCAATCTGCATGTCTCAGAATAGCTCTGATATTGGGCTTTGAAATTCTTAGATAGGTTTCTAAATTTGTTCAAACTCTTTTACAATTCTAATTTAATTCATTTTCTTCTTTGTACAACTATTATTGAAATTGATTTAATATTTATTTAATTTTCTCTTCACTGTGTGTGTGTGTGTGTGTGTGTGTGTGTGTGTGTGTGTGTGTGTGTGTGTGTGTGTGTGTGTGTGTGTGTGTGTGTGTGTGTGTTGGAGCTTGGAGTTTGGAGCACAGGTGCGGATTGTGTGATAGAGTCCCAAAGGCGTGAATGAGCTTCCTGGTCAGCTCTTAATCACACTCCACATCCACAGGCTGTTTACACACATCTGATCTCTCTCTCTCTCTCTCTCTCTCTCTCTCTCTCTCTCTCTCTCTCTCTCTCTCTCTTACTGTCTCTCTAAACACAATAATAATTATTGTAAAATTCCATCTAATAGCATGTCCTATTTCAGTGTTGGTATTCAGCAAACAGAAGGTAATGATGAGGAGTTAAATAAAAAAGACAAAGAAATGTGTAGTAATCATTTACATTGACAGTGATATATACAGTAGTTAAGCTAGTAGCATCACTACTTGTAGCTACCTTCTCCTGAATACTGATACAGAATTACTACCTAGTAGCTACAGTGGATAACAAAATGAATACACACCCATTAACTATTTACACATTTACTTGGCCTATAAGTTAAAAAATAAAATAAATCTATTTCTAGTTAATCTACACGCAACACTAAACTATGTCAATGTGAAAAACTAAAAAAACATTTGTAACATTACTTAAAAGTGAAAAACTACAATATCTTGGTGTTAGCATCTCCCTCTCGCTGCGCTGCTAGCAGAGCAACGCCCTTCCGCATTCCACGGAGCGCATTTCAGCGCAATTCATAAAAACTCTCCGGACTAATTCATGAACTCTGGTTTTGTTTATGTTGCCATGTGCGCGTTTGTTTTTGTATTACGTCATGTTTCTGCCCCCGCTTCCTTATTGGTCCACTGGGTTTGTGTTCTGTCATTGGTTGTCCTTTTTTTCCATGTGATTATTGTTTCCAGGTGTCGCTTGTTTGATCTTGCTTGCTTTGGAATAACTGTGTTACTTAAACCCCTATTTGTGTCTGCTTCGTCGCGGAGTATTGTTAAAGAGTGATCTAGTATTGATGTAGACGTAACGAAATATAATTAAAGATAGCGATGAAGCAAAGTGCTTTCTCTGTTTTTGTTTACCAGGCGTTCCCTGGTTCCTGTGGTTTGGTCTTATGTTTTTGTTCTTGGATTCCTGCCTCGTTACTTCCTGGAGTTTTGCCCTGTAAGCCTTTGGATTACAGTTTCATGATTTCCTGGATTTTTGCCCTATAAGTGTTTGGATAAGTGTCTAACCTGTTTGGAATTACTGCCCTAGCGTGTTTTGGGATTATTGCCTTGGTTATTTGTGGTTTTTTGTTGGACTGTCCCCTTTCTTTTGAATGTTCCTTTTATTTTTGGTGTTCCTAATAAGCTGACTACTTTCCCCTGCGAGTGCATCCTGCTTCCCTCCTTCCCAGTGTTGTAACACTTGGTTTGATAAGTATATAACCCCTTTACTATAACAATCTCAGGAAAAACCAATTGCCTTCAATCTCACATAGATACTTAATTGTTTTCAACACCTGTGTAGATTCACAGCAATTTACTTGATAGCTTGAATGAAACACCTGTTTACTATGATCCTTCAGTTTTCAAGTGCAGATCCATAATAAGGTAGCAGCACGGGCTCCCAAGACCTCCGAAAACAACAACAAAATTGTGAAAAGGTACACATCAGGTGAAGGATATAAAAAGATACCCAGGAGCACTGTTAAATCCATCATTAGGGAGTGGAATGTGCATGGCAGAGCTACTCAAAAAGACTGATAGCTGTAGTTGCTCTACCAAGCATTGACTTTGGTATGTTTAAGAAATCAGGATATTTCAGTTCTGCCGATTAAATGCTGTCTTTTTTTTTCTTCTTCTTCAAATTAAAATGAATTCACCGCATTTATGTGGTGTGCTGTGTTGTTTGGATCAGGGAAAACAAGTCCCATTTAAATCCATGAAGTTTACTGAACCTGACATGACAACATGTAAAAATGTTGAAAGGGTGTGTATTCATTTTCAATCTAATGTAACTATCAAACTAGTTGTCATGTTGTCATGATAACAAGCAGAATTAATTTTCATTAGCATTTATATATGAAGCACATATGTAAAATATTAGTTTATATTCTAAAATGATGTGGTATACATTTATGCAATATGATGTATCTTTTTTGGTCCTTCTTACAGTCCATTTACTTTCTTTTTTATTTTTTACGAAGGATCACAGTGCCTTCTGGGTATTTTATTTTACATCTGCAGTCTACAATCATGTGGAATCGGTCCCTGACCTCACAGGGGTTATCTTCACTTCACATACAAACTTCACTTCACATAATAAACTACTGTCCGTTAAAGATGGCGATGGAGATGGAGATTCTCCCCAAAGGGAAATGATAAAGAGAAGTCATAAAAGGGCACATTAAAAACAATACTGGAACTCAGCCAGCGTGTCTGCTTGCTATAGCAGTTCAGTAAGTGTTAGCGAGTGTGAAACCTTTCTCTCTTCTCACTTGCACTTTTGTGTTGTTGTTTATTCACCTTCTGAGCCATGTTAGTGTTGGTATGTAAAGAACATTCAGAGTTATTTTCTGAAGCAGTCATATCGCCTACAGCCAGGCGCAATTATTCCACAATATGTTTATTGGAAATGAACCAATGTTCTCTGGATGAATTGAGAATGATTTTTTTTTAGTTCTATTGCAAATTTCCATGCTAGTTTATTTTGCAACTCCTCATTAAAATACACCGCGTGTGCTTTTGTAGATGTTATTTTTTTTCTTTGGACAGTTTTTCACTTGACATCATAGTGTATTTTTTTCTATACGCTTTGCCTCTTATTCATCAAGCCTGGGTTTTAAATCTTTAATCCTCCTCTTCCTGATGTGCTCAGAGTGCTGAGCATCTAATGTCAGACAAACAAAGCATCACGGGAGCACGTTTTTAAATCCGAAATTGGCTGAAATGCCCAATCTGAGACCCAGTTCTACTGAAGTTTACTTGCCTCAGTCATGGTTTGATGTGCGTTGTGAGCCCATTAGTGATGACCAATTAATTTTCTGTAAGACGATTGGATACCTCTGTATATATATATATATATATATATATATATATATATATATATATATATATATATATATATATATATATACATACATACACACACACAAATACATACACACATACACACTGTATATATTTAAAAAATGGTTGTGAAATATGCAAAATTCACTATATGAAGTTATTTCCCAAAATTCACGCATCCACCCTAGTAAAAAGTTGGTTAGGTTATTTTGTAGAGAATATTTGAAAGTATCTATTGAAAAGACACTGAAGCTTATTGTCTTAATCTGAGGCTTCAGAGAACATTTCATAGAGCATCTCTGAGATGCTTTTAGCAGAAAAACTATTTTTAAAGGAATGTCCTGAACAGACCCTCAGCTACATCATTGGAGAGCTATTTAGAATGAATGTTTCCAGCCTTCTCGATCTGTCTGCCATTTTCTCTCTGTTATGATAAACGGAGGGAGGCAGGATGCATGCGCAGGGGAAAAGTCAGTTTATTAGGAACACAGATTTCAAAAGTAACGGAACACACACAAAAAAGGAAATAAACAGTAATCCACAAAAAAGGTAAGGCAATAATCCAAAAGAGTAACGAGATAATCCACAAGGCAGTAATTCCAAAAAAGCACAGAACATGAGAATAAACAAAACAAAACCGAAGCAAACGCACGAAACTAGGCTTGACTAGGAACTATGAGCTAAGGGCGAGAGAAAGCGAGAAGGTAGCAGGCGTACAGCACATGCTAGGACAAACTCTAATACTCCGCGTTGAGGCAGAAACGGGAAGAGGTTTAAATAGACAGAATAACCAGACACAAACGAGACACACCTGAAACTCATAATTACACATTAAACAGTAAACTAATGAACATACGAGGGCGGGGACATGACATGGACAGAGAACCAATAAACATTCAGAGGTGGAGACATGAGATAAACGAAAACACTAGCACATGGTGATGTAAACAAAGCGAGAGTTCATGAATGCATAGTCCAGCGGGTTTTTGTGAATGGAGCTCGGGCTACTCTCCGTAGTAGCGTGAACGACTTCGCATGCGAGGGTTCTCTAACACTCTCCCAATTTTATCATGGAATAATTTGACAGTTCACAACATTTCATGTGAGGTGGCTCATGCAATTTGTAATAATAATAATAATAATAATAATAATAATAAGAAGAAGAAGAAGAAGAAGAAGAAGTGTCTTGAAATGCAAATGAAATATAAGAAATTCATGCTATAATAACTGTAAGCAGCCTCATTTATCCAGCTGGATATGAACAGATCCATGTTTAAATCTTTCATATGTGCGTTTACACAAAAAATTTGGTATTCTTGAAAATCCTGCAAAGTTGGGGGGAAAAAATCATATCCTACTCCTGCTCCTGTGTGCAAAGGTACACATAAAAAGACTAACTAATATAAAGCGCAATTGTTCAGCTTCTATGCTTATCATTTTCAATGAGTTACTCCATTTTTATATACATTTTATTACGTTGTCAAGTTCAAATCACTTATTTATTTCAAATGCTCACACAAAGTGGCATTATGCAAAAATTACATATACGTATATAAAGACCGAAAGTCAACCCAACCCATTTGTCCATTTTAAGACAAATAAGGCTAGTTGTTCAATTAAGATGCTGGTGTAAAAAAAAAAAAAGAAGAAGAATGGGCTGGTCTGTGCAGATGGTAGCCGTAAGCTGAGGAGCTGCAAATGGCAGAATTGATATTACTGGAAGTTTTAACGCATAATGCCCATATGAGGCAAGGCATATTTAGAGACCGGTATAATTTTTAATTTTTTTTTTCTGAGGATGAAAGCTGGCTTATAAGTCGGTTCCATTTGCCACACCATCTAGTCAATTTTAAAAAGCTTTGTCAAGGTTTGGCCTCCCCTGGTAGCAGAGAAACTGTTTATTAGCAGTAATACTTTTTTTAAACTCATTTTTTTGTGTTAAACCATTTTCGTTTGATCTCAGTTATATTGCACTGGATAGCCAACACCAAATTCACCTCCACAATTTCTCTCCATATTTTGGCCTTTTCCGGTGCTCTCAGCAAGAAAATCAGCATTTATAAAACTTTTGTAAATCCAGCATAATTTTTTAGCTCGGTTTGGCTTTTGCAAACATCTACACACAACTTTACTCAAAGATTGATGAATGATGTCCATTGTCTACTTACAATTTTATGTTTTCATGAGACATTAATCGTCATACATGTAAAACTACTGTGGGAGTGAAAGAGGGTTCCATGATTCAGTAAGGGAAACAAGAATATTTTATAAAGCAGACAGAAAATTTGACAGTAGATTCACACAAGTGAAACTTTTCCTTTATGAGCAGTTGGCCGCTTTTGGGACATGTTGCTAAAACAAGCACGTATAGCTGATCAGAGTGAAGTGCATGTAGGCTAACCTCTGAGTATAACTTATGCTCAGAGGTTATTCTAAAGGTTATACTTAAGTTTTCATATATTTTGTTTTTCGTGTTTCTTAAACTTTTGTGTCTTCTAAACTTTCATGTCTCTTAAAATTTTGAGGGGTATACTGAGCTATAAAAAGTATTTTTAGTTATCGAGCCAGTTTAAATGTTTAGTTGCTAACACGCTGCTGTCTGTCTCTTCCATATTGCACTGCACTGACCATGAGTGTGACTTACGTCGAGACACACGCAATCAGCTATTTACTTCTCATTTACACACAGTTGAGAAATTCTCAACTTTTTTTTATACACTTCACCTGCTTTGCACCGCTGTTGTTTGCACAATCCTCTTTGCTGCATTTTCACCTGTCTCCACTGAAAATGAACAGAAGGCAGGACAAACAAAAAATGCTTTGTGCTGCTGCAATGTGCATGCACCGTTCATTTTCATTAGTTTATCAAAATATTGTACAAATATTGTACAGTGTTTTTTTTCTTCAGATTTTCACCTCATTTAAAAGCAGGTGACCTGGAAATTATTTCTGATGTCATTGGTTATATACCAGTATAATTATTTTAGATGTCTGTGTCATGGTTTACGTCATCATAATATCATAAAACCCTTAGTTTGGATCTTCCACTGACCATATTCACATGTCAGCCATGTTGTCGACCAACCCTTCCAGATTAGCCTCAGGTTCCCCACAATGAAAAATATAAATTCTCAAAGATATTTTGTCAGGTTGAAATGATAAATAAATGATCAAGTTTGAACATGTGGGTTTGTTTCAGTGGTATGAAACATTACTTCCAAATTTGATTAGTGTAGTGTTATTACACAATCACTGTGTGTGCCTTGGCTGAACATTCACTCCCTCATCTAACTTTTACTATTTACTATATAGACTGTGCATAGAGCACTATACAGGGCAGCAATGAGGAAGAATCATAACTTGCTGGCCTAAAGTTAAATACAGTGGTGCTTGAAACTTTGAAATAGAAATATAATTTTCTATATTTCTGCATATATATGGCCTAAAACACCATCAGATTTTCAAAGAGACAAAGAGAACCCAATTAAACAAATGAGACAAAAATATTATACTTGGTCATTTATTTATTGAGGAAAATGATCCAATATTACATATATGTGAGTGGCAAAAGTATGTGAACCTCTACGATTAGCAGTTAATTTGATGGTGTAAGGGTTCTTTTTTTTAGAGTCAGGTGTTTTCAATCAATGGGATGACAATCAGGTGTGAGTGAGTGCCCTGTTTTATTTAAAGAACAGGGATGTATCAAAGTCTGATCATCACAACACATGTTTGTGTAAGTGTATCATGGCACAAACAAAGGAGATTTCTGAGGACCTCAGAAAGAGTTGTTGATGCTCATCAGGCTGGAAAAGGTTACAAAACCATCTCTAAAGAGTTTGGACTCCACCAATCCACAGTCAGACAGATGGAGGAAATTTACCATTGTTACCTCCCCATGAGTGGTCGACCAACAAAGATCACTCCAAGAGCAAGACATGTAATAGTCTGTGAGGTCACAAAGGAACCAGGGTAACTTCTAAGCAACTAAAGGCCTCTCTCACATTGGCTAATGTTAATGTTCACAAGTCCACCATCAGAACACTTAACAATAATGGTGTGCAGGGTTGCAAGCAGAAAGCCACTGCTCTCCAAAAAGAACATTGCTGCCCATCTGCAGTTTGATAAAGATCACATGGACAAGCCAGAAGGCTATTGGAAAAATGTTTTGTGGAAACAGAACAATGTTCTATCATTTAAAAAAACTATCATTTAAAAATTGTATTTTGTATTTACTCAGGTTGCCTCTGTTTTATATTTCTGAAACAATTTAGTACATTGTTTAGTACATGAGGAAAATGTCAGGACATCTGTCCATGAAGAGAAAGTGGGTCATGCAGCAAGACAATGACCCTAAGCACATGAGTTGTTTGACCAATTAACAGTCAAAGAAGAATAAAATTAATGTTTTGGAATGGCCAAGTCAAAGTCCTGAACTTAATCCAATAGAAATGTTGTGGAAGGACCTGAAGCAAGCAGTTCATGTGTGGAAACCAACCAACGATCCCAGAGTTGAAGCTGTTCTGTACTGAGGAATGGGCTAAAATTACTCCAAGCCGATGTGCAGGACTGCTGCACAAGGGGTCCAGATACTGAAAGCAAAGGTTCACATACTTTTGCTGCTCACAGATTTTGTCTCATTTGTTAAATTGTGTTCTCGTTGTCTACTTTTAGGACTTGTGTGAAAATCTGATTTTTTTTAGGCCATATTTATGCAGAAATATGTATATAAAATTCTAAAGGGTTCACAAACTTTAAAGCACCACTGTATGCAAACTGAAACCATAAAAATACAGTATTAAACACGGTGTTAAATATGATTTTTTGTAGTAAATACACAGCTAACTAGTGTCTGATAGGTTTAGCAACAGTCTCAAATGATCTGTCCCACTGCTTTTAATTTCCAGTATCAGTAACTATTGCCAAATGCACCGTAATACTTAAAGTAATATAATACATTTAACAAAGCAGTTCGGTTTCCATATATATAGTGTTTCATGGGGAGCTGTGATGGGTTGGCATCCTGTCCAGGGTGCCCCCTGCGTTGTGCCCTGAGTCTCCTAGAATAGGCTCCAGGCTTCCCGCGACCCTGTATAGAATAAGTGGTACAGAAAATGGAAATGGAGACTGGTATGAAATTTGGCCGTAAATAAAATATTTAGCTTGGAAAGTATTTTAAATGTGTAGACATAATTAATCTAATATACTGTATGTATTATGCCCAATCCACAACCGGCAGACAAACAGCAGCTCATGTCAGAAAAAGCCCTTGTCAGATCTTTAGGAATTTGATTTCACTTTAATATTTGACTTTACTACTAATTGCTCATAAAGAAAACAAATAAGCGTGCTTATCTTCTGTAAAAGCTCCGGAAAGGTACACTGTAAAACAATTACTGTAAAAACGTACAGTAATTTCCTGGCAGAAGAATAAAGTAAATCAAATTTACAGTAAACAACTAGTTACAGTAAAGTGCTGTAATATCTTCACAGACAATTATCATTTATTATATTTATTATTTATTTTACAGTATATTATTGTATGTTTCCAGTAATATACTATTAATTTTGCATGAATGCCTATAAATATAATTATAGTATAAAATAAAACATAATCATTTGCTCATTTGGCTGATATTTAAAAAAAAAAAAAAAAAAAAAAAGAAAGAAAAGGCAACTTACTATTAAGGAAGGATAGAACTGAGCAGAAGGTAAAGGGTCTTACTCAAGAACCCAACCATGGCAGCACTGGGATTTGAACACTTGCCCTTCTGATGTATAACTCAAAGCCATAACCACTGAGTCATTACAACTAGCTCAACTAGCTTGCATTGATTCAACCACCTGCAACATTGAATTAATACATTATAAAAGTTTTTACTAGCATATACAATTAAATTTAAGGTTGACACAAGGAGAGTTTTTACTCTTCTCACCCATGAAATGGTATTGATGATATCCCACTATACTATACATTGTGTTTTCTGGTATTATACTGTCTTACAATCATTCAGTTGTAAGAGTGACAAAGTGTAATTATGGAAGCTGGAGGTTAAATATGTGTATAAGGTCACTGGGTTTGGCAGCTATGATCTTCTGTTCACATTCCATCTCAGATCAGGGCCTAGTACACTAAACCCTGCGGCTGTGAAATCAGATGTTTGTCAGTAAACTGAAGCGCTCCTAAAACCGCTTCCAGTAATTACCATGCAGACACCCAGCACCGTTTCTGCCAATGTGAAAAAGTGTGAACCTATAATGCTTATGTAGGCACTATAAGAGATATAAACATGCATTTATGCAGACACAATACTCCCTGAACACACTGCTGCTAACTTCTGGTGTTTGTATATACATATGTATCTGTGCATCCATATGTAAGGAGTTATAACTGTATGACTGGGTTCAACAGCAGCTGCTGCATTTGATGTGTGAAAATGAAGCGTGTGTGTGTGTGTGTGTGTGTGTGTGTGTGTGTGTGTGTGTGTGTGTGTGTGTGTGTGTGTGTGTGTGTGTGTGTGTGTGTGTGTGTGTGTTCTACTTTACAAAAAGGATGTGACCATTTGCATGAATCTAAGTTATCCTAACTTAATTGTGTTATTATCAGACAATACAACTAGATTTGTATTATATGACATCACAACACTGTGTCGTTGACTACTATCCTATAAAGGGGTCTCCTGCTGTGTTTTATTACTTACTTTAATCGTGGTATGCACTTATATGGCACTGACACCATAATCTGTTCTCTGATTTGTAGAAAGTATGTATTTATACTGTCTCTAAAGTTAGTCTTTAATTATTAAAAAATGACAAAAATGCATGTTGTTTTCTAACAGCGTTTTCTGATTTTGAAAAGTGGTGAGAAGAAAGGGATTACTGAAAAGAGCCATATGAAATCCTAATCTGGAGACTAAGGAAAAATGTGGATAATGGTTCACTGGTATAAAGAGACCAAAATAAAACTTTCTGGTTTTGGCACAAAGCACTACATTTGGCAGAAAACCAGCACTGCTCGTTACCCTTAGAACACTCTCCCCACAGTGAAGCATGGTAGTGGTAGCTTTATGCTATGGAGGTGTTTTTCATTAGCAGTGGCTGATCAGAGATGATGGCAAGATGGCCAGAGCCAAATACAGGACAAGCCTACAAGAAAGACTTCAAGAGACTTAAGAATGTGCAGGAGGCTAAACTGTAGTGGTTGAAACTCAAGAATGTGTTAGAATAGCCCAGTCAAATCGCAGACCTCAATCCAATTGAAAATCTTTGGCAAGATTTGACAGAGCATGAGCAATTTTTTCAAGAATAATGGGCAAAAATATCAGGATCCAGACATGCAAAGCTTATAGAGACATATATCCCAGAAGACTTTCAGCTGTAATTGCATTCAAAGGTGATTCTACCAAGTATTGACCTAGGGGTATTGACATGCAACCGTCAAAGATTTTTTCACACATCATTTTTTGTGTGATTAACATTTTGTATCACAATAAAAATATTTTGTACCTTCAAATGTTAGACATAGTGTGTGAATGAAATGATAAAATCCCAGTTAGATCCATTTACAAACAATACAAAATGTGGAAAAGTAAAAGGGAATACTTATGCAAGGCAATGTAATTTACAGTATGCACATTGGCCCAAATTATACACAGAAAAATGTCATTAATAAAAAAAATAAATAAATAAAAAGTAATATCTTACAAATACCTGGGTATAATTTATAATTTCATCACAATTAACACAACTGAAATTTAAAAAAAAGTAAAAACAAAGGGGAAATGTTTTTTTTTCCATTGAAGGTCACATTTCAACCACTTTTGGGAAAAATGCAACACTATAAGATTTACTGCTCAGATGTACAGCCACTTCCATGTCATTTAGTGTCCTTGAGGGTCAAGTCTATGAGGGTGTGTAAGAGTAGGTCTGCATGCGTGTGTGTGTGTGTGTGTGTGTGTGTGTGTGTGTGTGTGTGTGTGTGTGTGTGTGTGTGTGTGTGTGTGTGTGTGTGTGTGTGTGAGTATGTGTGTATATGCTCTAGAGTCCTGCCCCTCTCCAGTGCTTCTGGCACTCCTGATTAAATCAGCAATTCGGATAAATTGTTGGTGTGTGTGTGTGTGTGTATGGAGGAAAAACACAACGGGTAAATTAAAAGCCGGGCCTGACAGAGAGCCATATGGTCTGAGTCTCGGGGAGAGCAGAGCCAGCTGAGATGAACCGATAACACTTGCCTCTTTCACCACCTCCAACAGAGACCTGAGCTGCTGGAATTTTAACTCACATGTGTTCACAAAACTAATCTGTAAAATCTTCAGCTTCTACAGGCCTCTTTTAAACAGCAGTATGAATAGTAATGACTGGGTTTGTGACAAGGCGAGTCTGTTTAGGATTTGGGTTAGGTCTTAAAAGTTATCAATCAGCCAAGACATGGGATGACTTCTTTTGCATTGCAGGTAGAAGGCTAAAGGAAAAATCCACCCTGAATGACTTGCATTTTACTCTTTATAATTAACATGCGAACCACTATACCATAAAATGTCTTGCATCAACATATTGGTCTGTTTTCACTTTTGTTAACAAAGTCACTTTGGTTTCCTACATTACCTACAATGCCATTCGATGATAATAATAGAATGATAGTGGTGCCAGTCGGATTTAGTGGTTGCTACTTAAAGAGAATGATGCAGCAGCTCCCTCACCTTCTAATCTAATGCTAGTACTGCAGTCATCTTGTCATCTTGTAGATTGCTAACTCTCTAAGCCGAGTCTCTGCTGCAACTCAGCGACTGTGTCATTTACAGTGAGGGAAAAAAGTATTTGATCCCCTGCTGATTTTGTACGTTTGCCCATGGACAAAGAAATTATCAGTCTATAATTTTAATGGTAGGTGTATTTTGTATTTATTTAGTGAGAGACAGAATAGCAACAAATAAAACCAAAAAAACGCATTTCAAAAAAGTTATAAATTGATTTGCATTTTAATGAGTGAAATAAGTATTTGATCCCCTATCAATCAGCAAGATTTCTGGCTCCCAGTTGTCTTTTACACAGGTAACGAGCTATGATTAGGAGCACTCTCTTAAAGGGAGTGCTCCTAATCTCAGCTTGTTACCTGTATAAAAGACACCTGTCCACAGAAGCAATCAATCAATCAGATTCCAAACTCTCCACCATGGCCAAGACCAAAGAGCTGTCCAATGATGTCAGGGACAAGATTGTAGACCTACACAAGGCTGGAATTGGCTACAAGACCATCGCCAAGCAGCTTGATGAGAAGGTGACAACAGATCCATGGGGATCCACGCAAGATCTCACCTCGTGGAGTTTCAATGATCATGAGAACGGTGAGGAATCAGCCCAGAACTACATGGGAGGATCTTGTTAATGATCACAAGGCAGCTGGGACCATAGTCACCAAGAAAACAATTGGTAACACACTACACCGTGAAGGACTGAAATTCTGCAGTGCCCGCAAGGTCCCCCTGCTCAAGAAACACATGTACAGGCCTGTCTGAAGTTTGCCTGAATGATTCAGAGGAGAACTTGGTGAAAGTGTTGTGGTCAGATGAGACCAAAATCGAGCTCTTAGGCAGCATTCCTCCTCGTCCAAACAAGTTGAGTTGATGCCAATGACCCCAAGAACACCATCCCACCACCGTCAAACATGGAGGTGGGAACATTATGCTTTGGGGGTGTTTTTCTGCTAAGGGGACAGGACAACTGCACTGCATCAAAGGGACGATGGACGGAGCCATGTACCGTCAAATCTTGGGTGAGAACCTCCTTCCCTCAGCCAGTGCATTGAAAATGGGTCGTGGATGGGTATTCCAGCATGACTTTACTTAGATCCTCCTGCGCCGTTCGGCGCATTGGGCGGCAAGGTGTGTCCATCGAGATCGATCAGCTGCGGCAGCTTTGGCTTCGTCCCATGAAATTTCAAGGGCTTTCAAATCGTCATTGAAGGTCCGACGCCAGGTTATTCGGGGATGACCTTGCTTCCGTTTTCCTCTTGGTGGCGTCCATGTGATGGCAGCTTTTGGTAGGCGCGTTGGTTGTTGGCGAAGAATGTGGCCTCCGAGTCGCATACGCCTCTCAGTCACGATGTCATTTAGAGGGCGGGTGGCAGCTCGGCGGTGAATCTCTTCGTTGGTAATGCGGTCTCGGTATGAGACTCGCAGGATCCGTCGCAGCCACCTCTGTTGCGCGACATTGAGCCTTCTTGCAATCTTTGCAGATATCTTCCATGTTTCGCTGGCGTAAATTGCAGTCGGGATGACGATGGAGTTGAGTAGGTGAACCTTCATCGTCACATCGATCTTCTGGGTCGACCAAATCGGCAACAGCTGTTGGAAGGCTGCCCCTGCTTTTGCAATCCGACAAGCTACATCATGGTCGGCATCTCCATCGCTCGCAAGGACGCTACCCAAGTATGTGAACTTGTCAACCTCCTCAAGTTGCTGTTGTCCAACCATAATGGGATTACTGGCTGCCGCATATCCAATCCTCATAATTTTGGTCTTGTTTCCGCTGATTTGTAAGCCAACCTTGGCCGCTTCTTGTTCCAAGCTTTTCGTCATAGCTGCCATGTTCTTCTTAATGTCTGCGAGGAGTATGATGTCATCGGCAAAGTCAAGGTCCGTTAGGCGTGTTGGTGCTCGCCATGGAATTCCAAACCCGTCCTGATCCATAGCAATCCGCATTACGAAGTCGATGGACAATAAAAAGAGGAAGGGGGATAATATACACCCTTGCCTCACGCCGGTTTCGATGGCGAAGAAGTCCGTGTTTCCATCCTCCGTTCGTACACAGCAGCTGGATCCAAGGTAGAGGTTTCGGAAGACCTCAACAAACCGCTCCGGGATGCCATATGACCTCACTACACTCCAAAGTGAGTCTTGATGGATACTGTCAAAGGCCTTGGTGAAGTCAACAAAGTTGATAGAAAGTCGCTGTTGGTATTCCAAGCTCTGCTCGATGATTGTTCTTAGGACAAAAATCTGCTCAGTGCATGATCTGCCACTGCGGAATCCGGCTTGTTCTTCTCGAAGCTTCTGATCCACAGCTTTTTGAAGTCTTCTGAGCAGGACGGTGCTGAAAACCTTTCCAGGAACCGAGAGGAGTGTGATTCCACGCCAGTTGTTACAATCCACCAAATTGCCTTTCTTTGGGAGCTTCACGATGACACCTCTTCGCCAATCTTCCGGTACTTGCGCTGTTGCCCAACAGGAATTTAGAAGATCCGTCATTTCTTCGACGAGGCGTTGTCCACCGTGTTTGAGCATTTCCGCAGACACCATATCCAGGTCAGGCGCTTTGCCATTTTTCAGGAGTCGAATCGCAGTCGAAGTCTCCGCTGTTGTGATTTCATCTGTCCTCACGTCCAGGTCGTTTGCTCGATCCGCAGGAGCGAAGGTGAACGTGGTCCCGGGGGGAGGCTGGTTCAAGGTTTCTTTAAAGTGTTCCACCCATCGGGCATTTTGCTCTTCTTTGGTCAGCAGCGCTTTGCCATTCTTGTCTTTGACAGGTGCACCCTGCCCGGTTTTCGCGCCGGTAAGGTCCCGGACAATACGGTAGAGCGTCTCGGTGTCATTCCTTTCTGCCGCTGCTTGTGCTTCTTGTCCCTTCTGGTCCAACCAGTCACGTTTGTCTTGTCTGCAACTTCTCTTCACTCTTCGGTCCAGTTCTCGATAACGTTCTGTCGTGGCCACCCGTTCCTCCTCCGTTTTTGCTTGGTCACACTTCTGTCAAGCCGATCTACGTTCATCGATCTGATCCCATGTTCGTTCCTGGATCCAACATTCCTTGTATGTTCCTCGCCTTCTTCCGATAGTAGTCTCAGCACTTCCAGTGATCGCCTGTGTCAGCCTCGTCCATCGTTGTTCAATGTCAGCATCTGCCTCTTCTATCAGTACCTCGAACTTGTTCCTTAATTCAAGTGTAAATCATTTGGCCACTGCCCGGTCTTTAAGTTGGTCCACTGCGAAGGGGCGCGGTCGTTTCTGTTGCATTTGTTGGCGCTTCAATCGGAGTCGACACTTCGCGAGGAGAAGATAGTGGTCAGAACCAATATCCGCCCCCCTGCAAGCCCGCACATCTACCAGCGCTGATCGCCACCGTTTGCTTATGCAGGCGTAATCGATCTCATTGAGCGTTTCTCCATCTGGTGACCGCCATGTCTTCTTATGGATCTGCTTATGGTCGAAGTATGTATTTCCGATTGATAGGCCGTTTGCTGTGCAGAGAGAGATTAGCCGGTCTCCATTGTTGTTGGTTTCTGTGGCTGAGCCGTGTGGGCCCATGACGTGTTCCAGACCATGACGCTTCTTGCCAATCTTTGCATTGAAATCGCCAATGAGCAGAATGATGTCGTGACGGGGGGTTTCATTTAGGGCCTGCTGTAGTTGGTCGTAAAACTCATCCTTGTTGGTATCTTCTGCATCTTCGATCGGGGCGTATGCTTGGATGATTGTGACCTTGGCATGGTTGGTTTGGAATCGGGCAGTGATAATATGGTCACTAACAGGCTTCCAGCCTATGAGTGCTGATGCTGCCTTGATGGACATAACGATTCCCACTCCACGTCCATGTTCGGTGTCATGGCCCGAATAAATGATGACCTTCCCATCACTGACCATGCGCCCGGTGTTTGTCCAACGCATCTCACTGACCCCAAGGATGTCCATACGGTATCGGTCGAATTCATTTAGGAGTTGAACCAGCTTTCCACACTGGAATAGCGTTCGTACGTTCCATGCTTCAATTTTTGTTAGTAATTTAGCATTGAAGATTGAGCCTCGCATCGGGTGATGGACATCCAATCGGCTTTGATCCACCACCATCACAGGAGAGTGTCCATCTTCGCCGCCGGTTAGTCGATCTTGTTTGTTTCTTCTTGCCGTTTCCATAGCACTGAAGTTTTGACAGGGTAGGGTCGCTGGCCCTACGCCAAACCCTCCTCCTTTCTCAGCCGGGCTTGGGACCGTCCATGGGGGAGTTATTCCAGCATGACAGTGACCCAAAACACACAGCCAAGGCAACAAAGGAGTGGCTCAAGAAGAAGCACATTAAGGTCCTGGAGTGGCCTAGCCAGTCTCCAGACCTTAATCCCATAGAAAATCTGTGGAGGGAGCTGAAGGTTCGAGTTGGCAAACATCAGCCTCAAGACCTAAATGACTTGGAGAGGATCTGCAAAGAGGAGTGGGACAAAATCCCTTCTGAGATGTATGCAACCCTGGTGGCTTTAATGCTGCTAGCGAGTAAGGAAAGCTGGTTTAGCATCTAAAGCAAGTCTACACCATCACATACTCACTTCAAAAGACATTGTTTTTACTATGTGTACATTATCGAAATGAATTTTAAAAATAAATAAATCTGCAAATCAAGTATATTTATATGCTTATATACTATACCTAAGCCTGATACTGTGTCAATACAAAACTACAGGGTGTCCATAAACAGGGGACTATGTTTGCCGGCACCACATCGGTTGTGCCTTCGTCAGTGGATGTTCATGGACGTCCACTTCTCGGTTGGTCCGCAACACTTCCAGTGTTTTTGAACTTGTTAATAAGTTTGGCAGCAGTGTCGTGTATGATGTGCTTACCATGCTTCCTGTTCAAGTCCATCACAACCTTGCGACAGCTTCCTGATCCAGCCATGAGAATGATTTCAATACGTTCTTCTTTTGTCAATTGCATTCTTAAAGGCCATCTGAAAAAATTTTGGAAGACATTTAGCTAAAAAGTGTTAATTTACCCTATGTATGGAAACTTTAGGGACACCCTGTATATGACAAGGAAGAAAAATGGCGGCTGGTTTTGTTTTTAGCTCAGTGACATCCTTTTGAAACATTAGCCTCAGTACTCTAGTACAAAATTAAATAAGCAGGACATTATAAGAAAAGTGTGTACGTTTCACATTTTGTTTTCAGAGTCATGAACATCACTGGTATGGTGAAGATGCTTAGGCTTAGGTAAATCCTAATTTGGTTTAGAGTAGCTGTATTTGTTGAAATCAAACTGTCATTGATGGTTTTATTTAACCAGGCTTTTCAATCTAATTTTTGCCCATTAAACATTACATACATTCTAGACATTTTTAGATGCTTACTGGTCCCATTTCCCAGTGTACGACATCCATTCTGACACCTGTTTTGCAAGTAAAACATCTCGATTTTCTGTATTTTTAATAGGAACATGATGTATTTAACAAATTGGAGCAGCTTCTGTGTTTCTTCAAATATAGGCACTCTGGCATTCTTATCTATCCTATTGGATACAGTTTGCAGTAATGATGGATTGGTGATTGGTGAAAGAGAGCAAGCAAGGAATATAGAGAGAGGGAGGGAAAGAGAAGGTGGGAGGAGAGAGAGAGAGAGGGAGAGCTCCCACTCGGGGGAAATCAGGGCTCTGCACTCATAAACAGATTCATCATCAGCACTGACAAGCCACACACACATAAAGATGAGCTAAAGTGCAGAGAGAGAGAGAGAGAGAGAGAGAGAGGGAGAGAGAGAGAGAGAGAGAGAGAGAGAGAGCGAGCGAGCTGGAGGAGGAATGCATTGATGCGGGTTCACTGAATGCACATTTCCTAATATTTTTCCATTAAGTAAAATAAGCATGGCATCTTTTAAAGGAGCAGTTCATCCAAAACTTAATGCACACAAAAATGTTTAATGCTGCTAACAAGCAAGAGTCGCTTATAGACACCAGCATTAGTGATTTTACATTAGAGCCTATTTAGGGGGTTCAGCCCCACTATTATTGATTTCATCCCCCTTAAAATGTTCAGTCAATCTTTCACTAACTCAGTTAAATTCCTGTAATTTTGTAATGAATTTTTTTTTGTGGTCTAGTGAAAATAAACTGCTGCATGTTCTCTCTCTACTCACCGATGGATGTTTCGATGGAGTTTACATGGCTTGTATGTTGAGACTTCCCCTGCGTGAAGCCCATACTTGATTTGTTAATCGTAATTTGGCGGTCGCACTCATTTGTTTTCATGTGAGCTTTTCATGCCACACAGCAAGCCAGAAGAATTTTAGTAGTCTAAAATCTGAATTACAGGCGTCATAAAAGTAAGGGTGCATTCACATGTGGTGCCTTTTCTGGTAACACTTTGCAATAACTGAACATGAATAATCATACCTGAATTAATACTTACTTAAATATGAACTAATGATGAGTTAAGGCATGTACTAATGATGTCTTATGAATTCATGCGTGAATAACAGCACGTTAGTACATGTTTGTTAGTTAAAGTATTAATTAACTTGTATGAGTAAACTAAATCAAACATGCTCTATAAGAAAGAATATGAATGAAACGTGCATAATTTCACTTTGTTCACATAATTCGCCATATGCAGCTGCATACACACATCATTGAATGGTGCTGAGATTAAAATATTGGTGTTTATTATTACTGCGTCTTTCTACGTTCGATAAGAAGGATCAATGTAAATTATGCCATAATTTCAATCCAGTGATGTTTGTGTACGCAGCTGCATATGGAGAATTCAGTAAACAATTTGAAATTATGCATGTATAATTCATCATCTTTCTTATAGAGCATGTTTGATTTAGTTTATTCCTACGTGTTAATGAACATTAGCTACGAAACATGTACTAACATGTACTTAAGGTGGTCCTTATTCACTCATAAATTCATGAGACTCACGTCGTAGTTAAGGTTAGCGCTTCATTAGTTCATGATTAGTAGCCTTAACTTATCATTAGTTCATATTTAAGTAAGTATTAATTCCGGTATTAGTGCATGAATATTATTCATGTAGTGTTATTGTAAAGTGTTACCTCTTTTCTCTCTAGGTGTTCTCTAAAGTTATAAATAAATAATGAAGCAAACCACCAACATAAAACATTTAAGGTAAGTGAATAATTATATTATCACAAACATGCTGCATATCTAAATAAGACTTCTAGTACAGGTATAATGTGTTGGTTATGATTATAACCAACACATTATACCTGTATACCTGTGTACCAACATGTGTCCTGTCACCTTACAGTACAAATACTGTAGCATTTAGCTGAAAGCAGTGTGGTGGGTGGGGCTTTGTTACATCTTCACCCTCCTGTCTGTGGTCCTGATAGTAGTAGCTGGCACTGTTTGGATGTTCTGTGTGTATGTGTGTGTGTGTGTGTGTGTGTGTGTGTGTGTGTGCGCGCGCGTGTGCGTGTGCGTGTTTGTGCATTATTAATTAGGTGGAGGCCTTGATGTGAACTGCTTCTCTCTCAGTCTGTTAATGACAGTAAATGAATAGTAATTACAGCTTGTCAGTCAGACAGTCTCACACACACACACACACACACACACACACACACACACACACACATGCTAGTAAGAGATAAATGTTAGCACTGGTTTATTAGAGTGTTATAGCATGTTATTATTGTGTTATAGTAATTAATAATAATGCTTTATATGTTGTTCTCGTATGATCATATTGTAATTGGAAAGAATTCTTACTATGTGTGTGTATGTGTGTGTGTGTGTGTGTGTGTGTGTGTGTGTGTGTGTGTGTGTGTGTGTGTGTGTGTGTGTGTGTGTGTGTGTCTGTGTGTGTCTGTGTACATCTGTCAAAGTGAAGGTACATCACCTCCATCACCTCTGCCCTGTGAGAGGTAAATGTGTCCTCCACACATCTTCTCCTTTCACTCAACCAGCAGTGAAATCTTACAGCACAAGCTGCATCTCTCTGTCAGCGGACAAAGATGGAGTAGAAGGAGAACAGGAAGAAAGATATCAATAAATAAATAAAATAAATGAAAAAGGCATAAAACTATGTGGATGTTCTACTTGGAGACCTAATATGTTTTAGCATAGGGCTAGCAAACCTGCAATTTCATTTCAAAAGAGTTCAATAGTGAGGTTGAACGGGTGTGAGGAGGTTGTTTGGTGAAATTTGGAGGCCATCTAACAAACCCAATCAAGACCCAAAGAATTATTGGAGGGATTCTTAAAAAGTACATAGAATTAATAATTTTATTATTATTATTTTCTCAAGGTGTGTCCCAAATCACATACTTATGCACTATTCTATGCCATTTTGTAGTATAAATAGTGTGAGTACTGTGTTCACACTGAATTTTTTTTTTTTTGTAAAGCGCTATGTAATGCAACTTTTAAAGGTGCTATAGAAAGTAAAGTTTATTATTATTATTATTATTATTATTATTATTATTATTATTATTATTATTATCAGCTGGGAAAAGCTTATACTTCCAGTTAGTAAAAAACCTTTAGTGTTCCATTTGTGACCATACTACCCTTCTGAAATCCATACACTAGACGGTAGTGTATATAGTGCATAGTGTAAGCGCAAAGTGTATAGTGCGTCATTTGAGACCCAACTTCAGTCATGTCAGAAAGACAGGTCACACCTATTCCACACGTGCAGCATGTGAATTAAACTTAAATTAATACTAAATTAATATTGTTTTCAATAGGAACAGTGACTAAATTGACTGCATTTTGATCTATGGGAAAGACATCGAAAGTTCAGTGACTGTGACACTTGTGCAATATGTTAGGAAAAACACAAGAGCACCTGTTCTTCAGGTGACTGAGAATGTCAAAGCAGGACGTAATCAGCAAGAAACACCTCATTACAAAGACAAATGCACATTTGATAACTGAGAGGTGCAGAAAGGTGCTAGTCTACACAGATGTGGGAAAAAAGTGACCTGGTCATATGAGTCATGCTTCACCATATTCTCAACAAATAGGTGAGTGCATGTCCGGTGTTCACCTAGAAAATGGTACAAGCCTGAATGCTTGACCCCATGCTGTCATGGTTTTGTGCTCACTTTTCCACTTCAATATGAAGTAATTCTCCCTGATCACTTTTATCCTATGGAGATGGTGGTGTGCTCTCATCCAGGATGGCCCTGCATCTATCCACAGGGCATGAGGGCTCACTGAATGGTTTGATGAGGATGAGAATAATATAAATCATATGCCATGACCGTCACCAGATATGTTGTTCAGAGGCTTCAATTTTCACAGCTACAGTGTTAATGCCATAGCCATCTTCTATATCCACTCCTATTTTCCACTTCTTGCACTGCTCACTAAGTTTCAATCTGACCCAAATCAAAGCATTCGCATCACTTGCTTCGTTCCACAGCTCTTCAAATCATGCATGACCCTGTAGAGATAAAAATCACTCTCATTGTCCCTGAAACTCTCTTTGATGAGTGCATGTGTTTGTCTCCATCTTACCCCTTCTTGTGATGAGGCCCCCGGGACCCCCTCTTCATCCTCACTCTCCAACACCACCCCCACCACCCCTCCCCCTCGTACCTCAATTCTCCTCTCTCCATCTCATCATGCTGGGCTCCAGGTGTCTCCTCCGTCCCCCGTCCCAGCTGCTTCAAATGACGCATTCCAGTGCAGCCTAATGACCGTTGGGACACTAGGGACATCGGGCATCTCTCGTCTCAGCCCCTCGTCCTCTTCACTGCCCCCCAGGGGCCCCAGAGCTGACACAGATAAGGCAGGACACTCCAGGTGGTACGAGAGCACGGGGGACTGAAAGTCATGAATACATTAACAGAGTGGGGTAATGAATTCAAATTAAATTATATGTGCCGAGCAGTGTGCAGCAGCAGGGCAAGAGCAGCCGGTGGGATATTTTAGGAGTCGAATAATTACACCTTTCAGCCTAAGGATGTTTTTTTTTTTTTTTTAATGGATGGGATTGGAGAAATGCATGACTCTCTTGTAGTCAAATGGAGCAAAAAGAAGAAAAGAGGTCAAAACGCTGATGACCTGAGTGTCCTTAGTGCAAAGCATTCTGGGTAGTGAGCCAAGTGACCTGTCTAAGCTCAGGCTGGGAGATGTGAGGAGGTGAGAGACTCCAGCTGTCTCCATGGGCAGTGCAAGCTCAGACCTCAGGGACGAAATTGAGGGGCAAGAGGGGGACGCAGACTTGCCTCGAAGACATGACAGTCTTTTGATGAAAGGAAACATGGAAAGAGAAGGCCTACTTTCTCCTCAGAGCCTGGGGGAAGACAGGCTTGATTGTCTATCTATTGTTCAGCTCATGCTATAAAACAAGCAGACGTCTCAGCAAGCTCATAGAAAAATGCTGCCTGAGTAAACACACTAATATCTCCTAATAGGCCAATGGCTGCCTTTCATGAAGGAAAATGGAACACAATGCAAAACGTGGGCATAGAAAGGCAGAGCCAAAACAGTGTGAAAGATGCTTGTTTAAATTATTTGGTACACATGCTAAAAGCAACAGTTTCATCAAAAATATAATTTGGCATATTCATCTTACCATAAATGTCAAAGACATGCTTACTGTCTGAAGCAGATTTGTACTGAGGCTAATGATGCTAATAAGTAACGAAACATTAAAGCTGCCACTATTGCTTAAAAACATTACTAACCACCATCTCAAAACTGATTTTAAAAGAGATTTAGAGGTTTATGTACAAATCACAATTCTAAGCCAAATGATGTCTTTTGAGGCGTGTGATGCAGTTTGTATGATGCTAAACTGGTAGCTGTAATCTTCCATAACCTTTTAGCTACAGTAGTCTCATAGCTCCAGTGCAAAAGAAAGACTCAAACATCAGACACCATTCATGTTGACTATATTTGGTGTAAGAGAAAAGCATGTTCATTTCTTTTTTGGCTAATCTGTTCCTTTAGTTGCCAAGGGAAGATCTTTGCATGCCTTATACACTATTTTAGACTAATGAATACTGTTAGATGGAAGACAGATAAAGACAACTGAATTATGTGTCTCTGGTGTAATTTGAAAATGTGATCTAACGTTGTATCTAAAGTTGTAGTTGGTTAAGGTTAGGTGGAGGGGCAGGGTCAAAGTGTGTACCTTTTCTTACAACTTCATTCATATGAGGTCCAATGTTTTCAAATCATGCTACAAATTTTGTATGAAATGAGGTTTATTATTCTTCAGTAATTACCAGCTCACAGCTTTTCATCATCAAAAAAATCTCTCTCTCTCTCCCTCTCTCTCTCTCTCTCTCTCTCTCTCGCTCTCTCTCTCTCTCTCTCTCTCTCTCTCTATGACTTTAGATGCAGTTAATTTGCTTTGGCATTGTGCTGCATTAGTCTTTGGTGCGTAGCTCTTTAATCAGACAGAGAGCCAGAGATTTGCTCTAGATGTGAGAAATGAACGGGAGGGGGATCTGTCACGCTGTAATTTTCTGTTGCAAAGGCGTAATGTGAAAATGACAAGAGCAATCAGAAATTAATGGACGACAATACACAGGCAGCACGCGCAGACACAGTCTTAATTACAAATGCTGAAAGCCAATTAATCCGCTGCCACGGTGCTCTCTGTTTTCCGGTCTGATTTGGCGAGATGGAGAGATGCAGCGATATGACAGTGTGATGAAGAAATGGAGAGTCAGAGAGAGAGAGAGATACAGCGGGGGTAGACATCAAATCTAAACAGCCTAAAGCTTCATCCTTTAGTGCTTTGTTTCTCTCTCTCTCTCTCTCTCTCTCTCTCTCTCTCTCTCTCTCTCTCTCTTTTCTCAATGCTCCACATCTCTTAGTTTTCACACCCTCCCGTATGTCTGCTGTGTTCTCCTTCTGTCATCTTCTACCCTCTCTCTTCCCCTCCCCTCTCTCGCTCTTAGGCCTCTCTTCTCCTTTTTCACTCTGTTATCTTGTTGAACAGCTCATACCCCCTGCCTCCTGCTCAGTGGAATTACAAGGATTAGGGCCTTCTCCCCAGACGGCACACTACACACACATACGCACACACAGGGAGCGGCCTTGGCCCCTGGCTGTTTTACACAGCTTGCCTGCAGAACAACAATAACACGACCCTGCTCTTTCGTCCTTGCGCTCTTGCTCTCTCTCTCTCTCTCTCTCTCTCTCTCTCTCTCTCTCTCTCTCTCTCTCTCTCACTTTCTCTCTCCTCTTTCTCCCTCATTTTCTCCCCGCTTCTCTGTCCTTTGACTCTGCGTGGACAACACAAGCAGGCAGTCAATAAATCAAACCCAAGGCGAGCAGTGATTGTGATTAATGCACTCTGTGTCACAGTAGCTATGTGACCCATGTAGGTATTAAACTGTAATAACCAAACCATTACTAAGCAATTGCTCAGGTGGGTCATTAAAGAAGCAGTTAGGTCAAGAATTAAATCTTTGCTTCACCCCAAGCATAGCCAATCAGGCAAAACATGTTTGGTGTCCGGAATATGCTTCTTTAGTTTTGCACTGGAGCACTGAGGCTAATACTCATCTTAAAAGACAACTGATATTTCTGATCTCTGATATGTGATTTTATGATATTGAGCCACTGTCAACATGGTCAAAGCAGCTACATTATTGGATTTTTATACACGTAAGCAAATTCTCAGACATATTCAGTGGAAATAACTTTTTTTTTTTTTCTTTTTTTTTTACCAAATAACCTTTGAACATACATTTAATCAAACATTTTCAGAATAACAAATTTAGTTATAATAACTACAATTATTTTCTAATAATAATGCATTTAATAATTAAAATCTATTTAATACAATTTTCGAAATAATAATAATAATAATAATAATAATAATAATAATAATAATAATAATAATAATAATAATAATAATAATAATAATAATAATAATAAACAAATTAACCTTAAAACTTTGGAAGTGATTTTGGCTTAATGGTGGCTGGTACTAATTTTTATTTGAAAATTTAGATTTATTATTATTATTATTATTATTATTATTATTATTATTATTATTATTATTATTATTATTATTATTAATCTCCCTTTCTGAAATGCAAGCTCATTTTACACCAGACAAAATCCTGACAGTACAATGCAAAAAAAAAAAAAAAAAAAAACCCAAAACAACCCCTAACTAGAGCCCTTACTAGAGGAACAAGAAAGATAAAGTGTTCAGAGAAGCTCAATATCAGAAGACCTGAGAGTACATCCATGAGTATAGGGATGGAGGAGCTCATATGGAGCTTTATACTGCAGATCATAAGCAAGGGTTTGTATTGTATGCAGGTTGTGTATGTTATGGAGTATTGGAGTGATGTGTGCAGATTTGCAGTATGTGTGAGGACTCTGGTGGGTAAGATTTGTATATACTGAAGCTTCTGTATGGTTTTAGCTGAGAGATCGATGAAAAGGGAATTGCAGTAGTCAACATGAGTGTTAAAAGCGTAGCTGAACGTTTCAGCATCTTTTTTGTTCAGCAAGTGGAAAAGAAGGAAGTGAGCAATATTATGAAGGTGGAAAAATTTTCCATCTCCATTTTAAGTGAATGGAGTGACTCATAAGTAAGAGAGGGCTCAAAGGTGATACCCAGGTTTTGCACTACAGACAAGAGTTTAATAAAGACAACTTTAATGTTAATGATGAGATCTGGACAGGATTTAGGGATCTAGCTTTCATCCATAGTTTTATATACCAGGGCATGATATAAGAGCAGTTGGTGGTATGGATTTGGTGGTTTCTGTGCTAACATCCATTCATTTTCTGTACCACTTGTGCTACACGGGGTTGTGGGAAAACCTGGACACTATCCTAGGGAACTCAGGGCACAAGGCAGGGGACACCCTGGATAGGGTGCCAACCCATTGCATACACATTCACACAATTTGGAAATGCCATTGAACCTACAACACATGTCTGGGGACTGGGGGAGGAAACCGGATTACCCGAAGGAAAGTTCCGAAGCACGGGGAGAACATGCAGACCCACACACATAGGGTGGAGACGGGATTCGAACCCCCAACCCTGGAGATGCAAGGCAAACATGCTAACATCTAAGCCACCATGCCCCCCCCTTTTCTGCTTACATGGAGTTTAAATCATTAGTACTGTATAACAGTAAAAACTGAGATTGTGATGCCTTATAATGTGATGCAAGGGACACAGATAAAAAAAAAAAAAAAGTAAAGGGACGTTGATTCCTAGAGGACATGCTGAGCTACAGTAGCAGTGGAGGATTTGTGTTTGCCAATTGTGACTAAATGATGTCTGTTAGTAAGATAAGATTGTAACCAGGCATGACCTAATCCTATAACCCCAATAGCTAAGAGACTTGTAATGAGTATTTTGTGATTTACTGCATCAAAGGCAGCACTGAGATCAAGAAGGAGTACAAAGCTACATCAGTCTGATGTAGTGTTCTGAAGCCAGACTGAAAAGGTACAAAATGTTTGGTATTATTTAGCAAGGTTGGTAACTATGGGGCTACAACCTTGTCCAAGATTAGAAATGGTTTCATAGATTTCCAGGATGGCAGAGTCAATATCAGACTTAAGAACGGGTGTGACAGCTGCGGTTTTAAGAGCAGTACAAGCATAACCTGCATTAAGCGACATGTTAATGAGATGACAGATGGATATGGAGATGATGGACAGACACTTCTTAAGAGGACATATAGTGTGGCCAGGATCAAGCAGACAGGAAGATTTAAATCATCACAATAATCGCATCGACTAATATTAAGGGTGTTATTGTAAACAACAGCAAGTCCACCTTTTTCCTTCAACCTGGGCCTCACTAGATAACTACAGGGTGTCTCAAAAGTGTCCATACATAGGGGACTATGTTTGCCAGCACCACGTCGGTTGTGCCTGCATCAGTGGATGTTCGTGGATGTCCACTTCTCGGTTGGTCCGCAACACTTCGTCTTTTTGAATTTGTTAATAAGTTTGGCAACAGTGTCGTGTGTGAAGTGCTTGACATGTTTCCTGTTAAAGTCTTATGAAAAATAACTATGATATAAACTAAGTCTGAAAAATTTTGGAATACATTTTGGTAAAAAGTGTTCAATTCCTCTACGGATGGAGACTTTTGGGACACCCTGTACAGTGTCAGAGCATTGAGATGTATATCCCAGTAAAAATGCGTACTGATTATAAAATACTACTAATGACTTATGAGGCATTGCATGGTCTTGCACCACAGTACCTAAGTGACATTTTTGTCAATTACGATGTCATATCTGTTTCCAAATGTGTTTTATCAGTACAGTGAAGACTACAGCAAGAGACAGAGCTTTTTCCTACAGAGCCCCCCATTGTTTGTTTGTTTATTTATTTATTTATGTATTCCTTATAGCATGTTTCCAGTGAAGACAATGCTGAAGTATTATGACCCCCACCAACTAAATGATTAAGACACTCTTCCAAACCATCCGTCATTTTGTAATTACCAGAGGTATAAAAATGGTGTATATTGACACTGAGGACAGCAATAAGGCAACAACATCATGTAGAATCACAAAGTGTGGGACTAACATGATCTGCCCACTCTTGAGTTTTGCTTTTTTGGACAGGAAATTTTTCAGAGGTAATATAAAGACAGAAGAACTGACACTCTTAATATAGATGAAAATTAATCTGATCTCCATAGAAAAGTGAAGGAAATTAAGTGAAGTCAGTATCAATGCTAGCTCTGGCCATCAAATTTTCTATCTATTAACATAAGTCGTATAAATTGTTACAAGTTTGCAAGCCTGAGATGGAAATAAACAACTTAGAGGACCCAAATTTAGACTTTTTGTTACTTGTGATAAGCCAACACACTAAATGTGCAGTTGCTGTACATTAAATTTGTTTAAATTTTTGTTGAAGGGTGTACAAACATTGCACTTAATTGTATAGCCATATACAGTGCTGTGCAAAAGTTTTAGGCACATGCAAAGAAATGCTGTAGAGCAAAGATGCCTTCAAAATAATGAAATTAAATATTTCTACATTTTAAAAAAATATATATACCATAAAGAGCAGTAAACAGTAGTAAATGAAGCAAAGTCAATATTTGATGTGACAAAAAAATTAAAATTAAAATTAAAAATACTAAAACAAATAAATAAATAAACAGTTTTATAAGGAAATGAGCTGGTAAGTTTTACTGAGCATCTTGCAGAACCAGCCACAGTTCTTCTGGAGACTTTCGCACTTGCTTCTTATTTTTGCAACAAAACCCAGCAGCCTTCAATGTGTTTTTTGTCTGAAAAGTGTCTCTTACGTAATATGCTGATTTCTTTAATGACATACAAACATTTTTTCTGTAACATTCGCAATTCCCCCTTTTTTTGTGCTGGAAATCTAATGTTTGGGAATCTAAAATGTTTTTTGTACTGACTTGATCATGTAGAAGTCATCAAATAAAAAAATATATAACAAAGTCTGTACTAAAAAAATATAGGGTGCCTAAAACTTTTGCACAGTACTGTATGTTTATATATATATATTCAATACAATGCCTCAAATGCAGTTACAGCCACTTAATCTCACAAAAATGAATTACTTAATGACCAAAATCAATTTGCTCAGATTTCATATAAATGAATTCATATAAATGAATCTTTTTCAGAGTCCAGATTGGCGTGTGCTATGAGTTTACCGTTGTGGAGCTGCATTTGTTGTCGTTTATTTTTAGAGCGTGTAAGATGCAGATTGTGAAAGCCTCAAAATGCCCAGCACTAAACAATAAGCACCATATGGACGACTTTAACATATGAAATGCACGCAGACGCTTCCCTTTATCTCAGCACACACAACCACATCATGGGTAGCACATCCGCCGTTGGTGTAAATTTGGTGTGTGTGTGTGTGTGTGTGTGTGTGTGTGTGTGTGTGTGTGTGTGTGTGTGTGTGTGTGTGTGTGTGTGTGTGTGTGCAGAAAGGGTAGGGGGCAAAGATTAGAAGGTGCGAGACAGCAGATGGTTATGTCTAAAAAAGCGCAGAGTGGTTTGAGCATGTGTGGTGGGGGATTAGGAGGCAAAATATTTCAAGATGAGGCAGAAATATTAATAAGCATCCCCAGGACCCAATGTCTTTTAATATGTCAATAAGGAGCAAGTGAAACAGTCGCCACCTTTACACGACAGATATCACACATACAGCATATGATCTTTTTTTTTTTTTTTTTTTTTTTTTTTACCTCATTGCAACTCATTTGCACTGTTTTGTAAAGGTGTGTGTTATAGTAATATTAAAACCTGATTAGAATAAATTCACAGTGGGAGGACATATATAGAGGTCTGAGTCACATTCAGCGTTCTCATTCTTTTTAAGTGTTTATCTGACAAATGACCCAATTCATTATGTATACAGTATATACGTTTTGGTTTTTTTTGTTTATTTTTTTTTTTAACAAACCTTTACATGCTTGGCTCAATCATTTTTTAAAATCATGGTGAAAAATCTAATGTAGGTACAGAGTGCCCCTCTTAGCTCAAAGACAAGTTCAGTGTCTCACATCCTCTTCTTTACGTTTGCACTGCAGCTAATGAGTAATGGAAGTCTAACTTGAGTCTTCATATATTTGCTTCAAACAACATTGTTAAACTTAATCCTATTTTGAAACAAACAATTGTGTGTAAGGATACCCTGTACATATTTCATTTCAGAGTGGAATTATAATACCATCCACTTATACAGTAGCTCAGTGCTGTTGATTTGTCGATTGGACAATATATGTCACAATATAGCACAATAATATGATATTGTATCAATACTAACTTGGAAGGAGTGCACAGTGTCAGAGAGTCAGAAGTAAAGCTGTTCCTTTAAGTTTTTCCACACAGGAAGGTACAGAACAGTAACAGTAACAAACCATGCTGTATTCTTTGTCTTGTTAATTTCAAGATAGAGGAAAAAAAGAGGCTGGTGAGGGAACAATTGTTTATTGCTGTTATATAACAACTAACTTGTTTTGCAGTTCTTCGAGTCAAGTAGCTTTATTGTCATTTCAAACACATACAGCTGGTACAGTACACAGTGAAATGAAACAACGTTCCTCCAGGACCATGGTGCCACATAAAATGACACAGGACTACAAGAGACCACACAGAGCTAAATAAGACGTACACATTTCTAAATAAAGTGCACATGCAGAATGTGTGCAAACAGCATAAGACAGTGTAGTAAATACTAAAACACTTGTTTTATATGTAACTATTAAAACAACTACACACAGTCATACTGGATCTTAAACCACATAAAATAACTGGTTGGTTTTTTTAGTCATTTATTTATAGAAAAGCTTTGAAAGGAGACGTTGATTGTTTGTAACCTACATGAGCCATGTCTTGGTTGATTGATAACATTTGGGGTAAATGGAGGATTATTAAATTTGTGTAAATTTGATGTGTAAATTATTCAAAGTTAAGCTCATTTTCAGATGCTAATGGAAATAGCCAAGTCAATTTAAAAATGACTGGCATTTAAGGATGGAAAGGACTTGTGGTTCCATTTCCATCAGTTACGCTTATATTATTAGAAGATATTATTGTGAAATCTAAAGCACAGTTTAGAACATTGCTAAATAGTGAACAGACCAAGCCTCGCCATGTCGTGATTCATCTCTGCTTTAACCAGAATGGAAGTTTTCCAGTATAGCAGGCAGCCGCCTCTGAGTCGTGAATCCCTGACCATATGGAGGAGTTTTGTCCTGTCTTTGGCACAGATGGTGTCCAGAGCGGCCACAATGCCACTGAGCCTATTGTTTTTCCATCTCACCCTTAATAAGGTGGCAGCAATAATAATGGACAAAAAGCGAGAGAAATGAGCTGTCCTAGATTGGCACCCAGAAGGACCTTTTCCGAAGAGAAAGCATCCAGAGCGGTAATGAACGATATGATAATGAATGACTAATTATGCCCCGCGATGGCTGTGGAGGGACGCACCCTCGACCTGCTTCTGACAGACTGTCATCAAATCCCTGAAGGGCTTATCAAATCCTGACCCTGAAATAGACCAGAAATCTGTCCATCCTCCACATCACACACTGCCAGACATGTACGCGTCCAGCAGGTGCATGTGGACATGATGACAGTCAGGTTAGTGTCACCTCACTCCTGGACCTCATAATCATGTAAAGAGGAAGGAATGCAAGAGAGAGAGGGAGGGAGGGAAGTGGTTGCTGGGATACAGCTGGCTGTTGTTACACATGCATAATATGTGTACATGTGTTGCAAAATGAGTTATTGCTTTGAGCTAAATGTATTTCCCATTCGAGCATGTTATGCTCAGTCAGCCTTTAGCTCATCGTGTGTAGCCTACGGACACAAATGCACGTGTTCTGATTGGCTAGAGTCACCAATGTGATACGCTAAATAAGCAGAAATGCTGGGGAGACACCACTGTCATTCATTATACAAATCTGAAATGCTCATAGTATTAATCGGGTGGAAATTTTAGTTGATCAAAATGTTACTATATTTAAATTGTACTTAAGAATATGTACTGTATTTCTTAAATCGACTCTACAAGCCTAGTAAATGACATCTTTAGTTACAAGGAATTTGTAATATTTGAAACCATGTTGACAGAAGGTTTCGGATTTTATTTCAGAAATAGTGCAGTCACAGAATACAGATGAGGTCATAAGCCTTGGTACATACACCTGGCAGAATCTGCAAAATATTAATGATTTTTAAAAAAAAAGTAAGAGGGATTATAAAAATCTAGTTTTTTTATTTAGTTCTGTCCTGAATAAGCTATTTCACATAACAGATGTTTACGTATAGTCCACAAGACACAATAATAACTGAATTTATACAAATGAACCAGTTCAAAAGTTTACACACGCTTGATTATTAATACTGTATGTTGTTACCTGGATGATTAAAGACTGTGTTTATGTTTTGTGATAGTTGTTCATGAGTCCCTTGTTTGTCCTGAGCAGTTAAAATGTCCACTGTTCTTCAGAAAAATCCTCCAGGTCCTGCACATTCTTTGCTTTTCCAGCATCTTCTGCATATTTGACCCCTTTCCAAGAGTGGTCTATATGATGTTGAGATCCATCTTTTCACACTGAGGACAACTGAGGGATGAACAGGATGATATTTTGTCTTCTGGGAAACATGTAAATATCTTATGTAGCTTTTGAAGGGCAGTAGTAAAATTTAAAAAAAAACAAGATCTTTAAACAAAATGACAATAATTTACACAGATCATCCTGTTCATATGTTTGTGTAAATTCAGTTATTATTGTGTCAGGTGGACTATATGTAAACATCTGTTATGTGAAAAGCTTCTTCATGGCAGAACTAAATTTTTTTTTTAAAAACTAAAGGCAATATTTATGATCCCTATCATTTTTAAAATTTATTTTATTAATTATGAACATTTTGCAGATTCTGTAAGGCGTATGTAAACTTATGACCCCAACTGTACTCCAGCGGTGATGTAATTACTTCATTTCATCTAGGCAAATGGACCTTAGTGCATGTTAGCCAGCTCGCTAGCTTATAATTTACACATAGCTAGTTTAGGTTTGTAATTTGTAATTGCTTTAAGTTACAAATTTATTTTTGACAGGAATAGATGCAAGGGTTAGCTCAAAGTGTCCTGTGGTACTGCACTTTAACGTCAAATCTCAAATATAACACGCTATCCATCAAGAGACAAAACATCATGATTTGAGATTACAGTGCAAAGGGAAAACAAACAGGCTCACACTGTTTCTGTTTCTCTTGTGGTCTCGCTCTCTTTCTCACACACACACACACACACACACACACACACACACACACACACACACACACACACACACACACAGTGCATATTCCTCTCTGGCATATATTATTCATCCATCTGTAGTGCTTTCTAATGTTTCTCCTGCATCTCCACAGGGAAGCACATCTGGAGCTGCAAGCAGTGCGCATGCACACACACACACACACAAACACACACACACACACACACACACACACACACACACACACACACAGTTTCTCACTTTCTCTATTCTATTCTGCAGGTGGAGGTGAAAGGAGAGGGTGTGATGGATGGGTAGAAGCTCCAGCTGCACTGAGTCAGGGTGTCATGGTGGCATCGCTCCCTCGACAAGAGCTGCACAGTGACAGCCTTTGTTTTAATGGATGATAATTAAAGGAGCGAGAGAATGAGAGAGAGAGAGAGAGAGAGAGAGAGAGAGAGAGAGAGAGAGAGAGAGAGAGAAATGCTAGCTCAGGGGAACAGCCATTTTGTGATAGTGTCTAGTCTGTGCTCATGTGTGTGTGTTGGGGGGGGGGGGGGGGGGGGGGGGGGAAAAAGCCTGTCCGGATAGCACTGCCCCCCAGCCTCCAGATGGCCATCTTCCAACAGGTGCTGCAAGGGTGGGGGAGGGTGAGAGGTCTGACATCTGCTGCCCACACACTTTACACACTCCCTGTCCTCTATTCTCTCTCTCTCTCTCTCTCTCTCTCACACCCACATGTCTAAATCTCATTATAAAATCCTACATTTTACTAATTTCCTCCCATACACCTGGTAGCAATGCAGTATACGTATATATCAGTATCAGTGGTATCATTTTTAGCATACTTTATCACACCTGCATACTTGTAGCACACTTTGGGTATCACATGTTGCTGCATCACGAGAAGAGACGCTACAGTTCGTGTCCAATTGCAAGTTCACACCACACCCTATTCCTTCCAGATCTGCGCAGTGCACCAGTCAGTCCCTCCAGGATTGCACGAGTTTGCGATTGCAAAATCAAGGAAACTCCGCAATATTTGGAGGAGCTTGCAATTTTTCAAAATTACCACAGATTTTCCGCAGATTTGGGCCAAGACGCGTCATGTGACGTCATCATAATGCACATTCAGCCAAAGCTCTCTTTGATTCACGTATGTCAAACATGAGTACAGCTAAAAAGGTCTCATTTACCAACAAACATCACTGCGAAAGACCGTGCAAACCAATTTCGTGCAATTCGAGCAGTTTTCCGCAAAAAAAAGCACAAAAACTCATCAGGTGCATATTTTTAAAAATAGGCGCAGCAAAATCAAGCATTTTTGGCCGGACTGACCAGAGACCTAGCTAGGGAGGTGGATTTTCAATTGGACCACCCTGTAATATTTTCAGGTTTTGAACGCTTAATCATGGATGATTAACACAACACACATATAGTGCAGCTCATTATACGTATATATACTGTACCTAATGAACATCATTATACAGGTGCATCTCAATAAATTAGAATGTCGTGGAAAAGTTCATTTATTTCAGTAATTCAACTCTAATTGTGAAACTTGTGTATTAAATAAATTCAATGCACACAGACTGAAGTAGTTTAAGTCTTTGGTTCTTTTAATTGTGATGATTTTGGCTCACATTTAACAAAAACCCACCAATTCACTATCTCAACAAATTAGAATATGGTGACATGCCAATCAGCTAATCAACTCAAAACACCTGCAAAGGTTTCCTGAGCCTTCAAAATGGTCTCTCAGTTTGGTTCACTAGGTAAGCCACAAACATTCATTGCCAAAGAATCTGGCTGTTCACAGAGTGCTGTATCCAAGCATGTTAACAGAAAGTTGAGTGGAAGGAAAAAGTGTGGAAGAAAAAGATGCACAACCAACCGAGAGAACCGCAGCCTTATGAGGATTGTCAAGCAAAATCGATTCAAGAATTTGAGTGAACTTCACAAGGAATGGACTGAGGCTGGGGTCAAGGCATCAAGAGCCACCACAAACAGACGTGTCAAGGAATTTGGCTACAGTTGTCGTATTCCTCTTATTAAGCCACTCTTGAACCACAGACAACGTCAGAGGCGTCTTACCTGGGCTGAGGAGAAGAAGGACTGGACTGTTGCCCAGTAGTCCAAAGTCCTCTTTTCAGATGAGAGCAAGTTTTGTATTTCATTTGGAAACCAAGGTCCTAGAGTCTGGAGGAAGGGTGGAGAAGCTCATAGCCCAAGTTGCTTGAAGTCCAGTGTTAAGTTTCCACAGTCTGTAATGATTTGGGGTGCAATGTCATCTGCTGGTGTTGGTCCATTGTGTTTTTTGAAAACCAAAGTCACTGCACCCGTTTACCAAGAAACTTTGGAGCACTTCATGCTTCCTTCTGCTGACCAGCTTTTTGAAGATGCTGATTTCATTTTCCAGCAGGATTTGGCACCTGCCCACTCTGCCAAAAGCACCAAAAGTTGGTTAAATGACCATGGTGTTGGTGTGCTTGACTGGCCAGCAAACTCACCAGACCTGAACCCCATAGAGAATCTATGGGGTATTGTCAAGAGGAAAATGAGAAACAAGAGACCAAAAAAATGCAGATGAGCTGAAGGCCACTGTCAAAGAAACCTGGGCTTCCATACCACCTCAGCAGTGCCACAAACTGATCACCTCCATGCCACGCCGAATTGAGGCAGTAATTAAAGCAAAAGGAGCCCCTACCAAGTATTGAGTACATGTACAGTAAATGAACATACTTTCCAGAAGGCAAACAATTCACTAAAAATGTTTTCTTTATTGGTCTTATGAAGTATTCAAATTTGTTGAGATAGTGAATTGGTGGGTTTTTGTTAAATGTGAGCCAAAATCATCACAATTAAAAGAACCAAAGACTTAAACTACTTCAGTCTGTGTGTATTGAATTTATTTAATACACGAGTTTCACAATTTGAGTTGAATTACTGAAATAAATGAACTTTTCCACGACATTGTAATTTATTGAGATGCACCTGTAGTAAATATCGCTATAAACTGTTATTGGTTATGTTATTGGTGAGAAACAGGATTTTTCCCATTTCTGTTTGAAAGCCAGCTAGCTACAGTACACTCTGAGCTCAGGGATATTGAGGTGAAAGCCAGTGAAGTAATATGGGATTACTGCAGGAGGAAAAACGGAAGCGTAGATCTGGTGATATAAGATAAAATGTCATTTCGTGTATTACTATAATCTTACTTCAATCATTTTCCATGATATTTCATATCATTAAGATATTGTATGGCAGCGTTATTAATATGGCAAGATTCCTTGACGGTAGATCATGGCTTAAAACAATTTGAATAAATTTCATATCATTCCTTGCCATCACTGCTTCTACTGCTGTGTGACATCCACCTAAAATGCACGAGCGCATCGCACTTCTCATTTTAATTATACAGATCACGTGGTTATGTTTTTGTACATACAGTATATTTCCTCATCCCTCCTGAAATGAACTCCTGGCTATGCCACTGCAGTGCCTGATGGTAGCACTATGTTGAAATCTGGCAGCAACATTTCAAAACTGCTCAACATCACGCTGTCGGGTGGCAGGGACGGACACAAGTGCAGGTAAACAAAAGCTTTATTTAAAAAGCTTGCAGACAAATCCAAATCGTGAGACAATCTCAGGAACAAAACACAGGCAATGGTCAGGCGATTGGCAAACAGCATAGACAGGGCAAAACAAGAATCAAAAACCAGGTTAACCAGAAACAAGATCAAAATACCAGAGCGTCAGAACACCAAAATACAAGGCTTGGTAACAACTAGCAACAATGACACAGAGCATATAATTCACAGTGAACAGTTGGTTTGTATGAGTGTACGTCTCAATCAGCTCCCTAGTTCAGTAATCAGGGCACTGATCAGGCAGTCGGCCATTTTAAGGGCTGCCTCAATCGCAAAGTCCTTCCAGTGCACTGGAACTTTGTTTCCTAAAAAATCCCACAATGCACCGCAAAAACCACGGATCGATGCTCACTATGTTCCCTTACTGGAAATGACGTCATATTTTCGGAAGCCTCTCAGCTGGAAAAAACATGGCGGACGAACTCTCAGCCAACTTCGTCTACAAATGTTAGTAGCTTGTTATCGTTGTTGTAGCTCTCAAATGATTACTTACGTTCGCGCGTACAAAATCAGAAATTGAGTCATCAGTGACCCAACGTGTAGTGAGCCAGGGTCCTTACCCTGAACTTGTGACTGATTCACAACCCAGTCATCAATTATTCTCATCAAATTATTTAATAATTATTGCAAGGTGCCTCCATCCATCCATTTTCTGTACCGGTTATCCTACACAAGGTCGTGGGGAGCCTGGAGGCTATCCCTGGGAGCTCGGGGCACAAGTCGGGGGACACTCTGGACAGGGTGCCAACCCATCACAGGGCACAATCGCACACACATTCACATACTACAGACAATTTGGAAATGCTAATCAGCCTACAGAGCATTTCTTTGGACTGGGGGAGGAAACCGGAGTACCTGGAGGAAACCTCCGAAGCACTGGGAGAGCATGCAAACTCTGGGCACACAGGGCGGAGGTGGGAATCAAACCCCCAATCCTGGAGGTGCGAGGCAAATGTGCATATTGCATATTAGCATGCTATATAGTATGTTAGTACTTAATTAAAAGTGTGTATATAGTAGATAAATCATTAGTAATATAGCACTATATTTAATATAATTTTAATTATGTAGTAATATATTAATAGTAATATAGCACTAAAGGTGATATGCTGTTTAGTATATAGTTTAGTAGTGTGCCGTTGTAGTAGTGGTTTAGCATTAGTTTAGTGGTTTCGGCAGCTTGCAGATTAGGATATAGCTTTTGATCAAAGAGAAAGTCATAGTTACAAATTCATTTTAATCCATACAGCCTTACATGAAAAACTGCGCACAGAAGAGAGTAACTAATTATAGTCCTGAATGATTATGGCTTATTTCTGAGCCCGCTGACATGAAAACCATCAGAACCTGACCATAACTTATGTGTGAGATCCATTAAGATCTTGGGTTCAGTACAGTATATAATGTTCAGAGAGGAGGTTGCTCTACCATCTCACCCGAGCCAAACACAATCACGCTGCACAGTGAAACACAATTTCCTCCCTGACACACACACACACACACGCGTGCGCCTCCGTACTCCCTCTAATCAGGGCCCCTTTGTTTCTTCCCAAATTATCTCCCGTTATTATGCATTCTGGTCTCCAGCCTGGGCTTAGATTGTTTAATTGCTTATTCAAGAGAGCTATTTAGGAGACACACTCCACTGATATAGCCACAGTCACACAGGAAAGTGAGTCTCCTCTGATTCGTCTCCAGCTCCTTCTCCAACTTATTGGTAATTACTCGGCAGAGCTCTTGCTTTTCGGCTCTGCTTTGTCATGCTAAGTGGAGTGCTACCCAGCTATAACGTGCATTTTTTTCTCTCTTGTGGAACCATTTACATCCTGCCTATTTGTCATACAGTAATGAACAGGACAAGGGCAATATTAGCACAGGACACAGGGCCACTTTAAATATTGTGTATAGCAACAGAGTTATTTCCAGGCTGTAATGTAATAGTCCTTATTTCATGATACAGTAAAATGAAAAAAGCAATATATCATTTTTATTGTCCACAATAACAAGGCTGTATAATGGTTTAACACCTAATGTGGGGATTATTATAAGCATCTCCAGTGGTGCTTCATTACTGAGTCCCCTAGTGTGTTACTAGCTTATTGTGTGTGTGTGTGTGTGTGTGTGTGTGTGTGTGTGTGTGTGTGTGTGTGTGTGTGTGATTACAAGGAGTTATTAGGCAGATGACGCGTGCCGTGATGTGCACTCCTTAACACTATAAGCGTTTGGTTAAATTGGGGAGTGTGTGTTCCTGCTCTCCGCCACACAGCTGTCACTCAGCACATCACACACTCCTGCTAGGGGGTAACAGCCAAGAACAGAGAGAGTTGACCTTATACGGATCCATCACTCCATGGCTTTCTCCCTGTTTGGGCTTTTTTTGTCTTTCAGTCATCCTTCGTTTTCCAGTTGAGTCTCCACCTTACTGATACTAGACATTGAGATACTGAGCAAGAGAACGTCTGTCCGCAACCTTGCTTTCTTTCTCACACACATACACACGTTGTCATATCTCACAGTGGTGTGTGTGCAGCAGTGGGGGGAGGTTGACAGATGGCATATGGCGTTTATGCATGGGGCAGAGGGATAACGGCTGCTCTTGAAGAGGCCATGCGACACACCGGCCATGCAGACAGCGATCCATTTAACCAGATCAATAACTCTGGCCGTGGGAAAGCAAGGAAGCTGGTGTGTAAGGTTCCTACTGCCCTCTGCAGCTCTCTCTCTCTCTTTCACACACACACACACACACACACACACACACACACACACACACACACACACACACACACACACACACACACACACACAATACTGTTATATGGCATTTAGTGTTATCATTAATGAAAGTAGGTACTGTGATACAAAACCATGACAATAAGTCACATGATCATACCCCTGGTTTACATTTTGACTTAATTTTTAGTATCTGTTTTGCTGCTTATTAGTTTTTGTCACATTGTGGTTCCTTTTTAATAGAGCTGTGAAGAAATCTTCAAACTGAAGGGAAAGACACAAAAAGAGAGAGAAGATTGATGAGTAGTGTCTACGTGAGGTCATAAATTTTGGGGTCAAATTGGGTGTAAGAATCAGGTCGGGGGGTCAGACTGAACATTTAATCCTGACCTCCCGACCCTAACCACGCAAACCTCCCACCATCCTCACTACAATATTGATATTACCACCAGTGATGGGGAAGCTACTTTGCAAGTGACTTGTGATTTAAACCAGCTAAGCTGCAGCCAAACCATTCTTTTTCCTGAAGCAGCTAGCTAAACTACAAGCTCCTAAGAAAAAGTAGCTAAATACTGTACATTGAAGCTACTTTGCCACACTGAAGAAAATCAACTATGCCATTTGCATTTTATCGTACAGCTGCTTATACGGTTTTTTAGGTTGAACCATACCTGAGGTCATCTGTCATGCGCTATCGAAAAAGTTACCTATTGAGATCATTTACTGCCTCATTGTATTGATTCAACAAATACTCAACAAATAACACAATCACTCCTGATCACCCTCTTAACCAGCAGGGTAATCAACAACAGAAAAGATAATGAGATCCCTGCCCTTTTAAATTGGTGCTTAAAGTTTTGGATGTCTACAGTATTCTTGTTTGTGGTTTGCATAGGTTACAATCAAATCTGCATTCTTTGCTGTGCGAATCGATCATACTCATAAACATTAATAAATATGTCCATAGATATAGTCTTAATAGACTTGTTTTCATCCCTAGTAGAATACGTCCATCTTCTGTAGCTGTAGTGTGATGCTGTTATTCTGTGTAAGCTAAGCTGCACCTAAGCACCTCAGGTAAACTCTTACAAAAAAAAATAAAAGTTAAGCATCAGTACTTGTAGCTAAGTACCCCAACACTGATTACCAGAATATTATAATATACTACTACAGACCTATATTTTAAATGTAACGTTTTATATAAAAAAAGAGCAGTAAACAGTAGTAAATGAAACAATGTCAGTATTTGGTGTGACGAAAAAATAGTAGTCTCCGGTACAATTAGTGCAGTTTTATAAGGAAATGAGCTGGTAAGTTTTATTGAGCATCTTGCAGAACCAGACACAGTTCTTCTGGAGACTTTGACTTTCGCACTCGCTTCTTATTTTTGCAGCAAAACCCAGCAGCCTTCATTGTGTTTTTTTGTCTGAAAAGTGTCTCTTACGTAATATGCTGCTTTCTTTAATGACATACAAATATTTTTCTGTAACATTTAATTTTGTGCTAGAAAACTAATGTTTGGGAATCTAAAATGTTTTTTTGTCCTGACTTGATCATGTAGAAATCATCAAATAAAAAATCTATAACAGCGTTTGTACTAAAAAAAAAAATAGGATGCCTAAAACTTTTCCACAGTACTGTATATATAATGCTAGCGTGTTCATTTGTTTGTGATTTAATGTCATGTTGTCTTTTTAGTAGTATTATTACAAATCAGCTATAACCGTTTTTGTCGGTCAAGCCAATATTAGACTAAAACATTTGTCTGACTCACAAGCTATGTGCCTTTTCGAGTCCAAGTTGCGGTTCTTTATTGTCACATACACACAGAAACAATTCATACATGACATATTCTTGCTTTGGTGCCATAGTTAATATTATAAAGACAGAACACAAATGCAAAAACTGTAAAGGCTACAGTGCAGTTTCACAGACAGATATAATCAAACAAGCTCTTAAAGCAATATTTTGACAAGAGACAAAATCATGGTCAAACAGCCAAGTCATTTTGGGTGAGGCTAATGTAGATAACAAGTAAGCCGTTTAGCACATTAGTTTTGTGCATACGTAAATCATCACACACTTACCTCAAACACACAGATATCTATGAAAAATGGACTGAGGGATGTCTCAGAGCAGTACCACCACCTAGTTTCATATCATTTCACACAAGCATCAGACTCAGGTAGGAGGTGTGACCCAAAGATTTGTAAAATAAGATTGGTTTTAAGGTGAGTATTTCATTGTAATGAAATATTCTAATGCTTATCCTATCTCTTTTTATAATTTTCTTTTTTTCTTATTGTTCTCTCTCTCTCTCTCTCTCTCTCTCTCTCTCTCTCTCTCTCTCTAAATTAGCATGACCTTAAGCTCCCAGGTCCAGCACAACCTTCCATTTGAACAGACTCCAATAAACAAACAATTAGAAGAAAGAAAGACACATCAGAAAGAAAGACTTTGTGAAGGCAAAGCGTTTAATTTCTGATTTCACACTCTGCTGGAAGACACGAGAGCAGGCCAAGCCGAACAGGCACTCACTTTCCCAGCACCCATGTGTGCTGCATTGGAGAGCGGAAACACACATGCACACAAATTGTAACTTGATTGTCAACCAAATCACTTCCATCCATCCATTTTCTGTACCACTTATACTACACAGGGTCACGGGGATCCCAGAGCCAGGGGACTTGGGGCACAAGGCAGGGGACACCCTGGACAAAATCACATGTGAAAATACAAAAAAAATAATATGGGGGGAAAAAAATCACCAGGTGACGTTCATGTGACTTTCCTGGTAAGCTTTTTATACTGTGGGTCACAAGGTGTGAGACAATCAACAAAACTAATGCAAACCTGACCACTGTCTTCCTCTCTCCACTGTAAAAGTATATTACAGTCAGGGGAAGTCATTCATCTCCCTCACACACCTCACTGTCCACCACAAGCTGACCACACACTCAATTAAAATACATTTCAGTCTGTGGCCAAGTGCAGCTATTAAGTTTTAGTGACCACAGCTTTAACAGCGCACTAATGGATGGCAATGTACTGCAAGGGCTTAACCTCATGTATGGACACACTGCTGCAGAAATCTTGGCCTGCTTCATCCTACACTTGCACCTGTAGCTGGAGATGGAGCTGGGTTTCCAACCACCTGGTTTATTACGGTTTTGAATTGGTGTTTAAGAAAACTGAAAATGTTGTTCGGAAGTATGGATAAAGTGGCACACTAGTGGTACACTATACTGTTGGGAGATTTAATACAATTCAACAAATCAATCAATAACCACAAGTTTAAAAAATAAATAAAATCTGTATACAAAATCATTATGCTTGTGTGTATTCATGAGTCTATATACTTAACAATTTGCTTATGATAAATACAAAGTGATTTTGCCCACTTTCTTAATATGGATTTTTCAAATGATGTTTTTAAAAACAGATGCTTTTTCCACATTAACCATAACAAGAGAGCCGTAGTCAAGAGAAATACGTACAACAAGCAGTCTGCTCTGAAGCCAGAAGCCTTGGCCATTACAAATTTGCAGAGAGAACAGGAGAATAACTTTAACACTGTAATATACATTATATGGCCAAAAGTATGTGGACACCTGACAATCACACCCATATGTGCTGTTTGAACATCCCATTCCTGATTTAGTCTATCTTTGCTGTTGTAATAACCTTCACTTTTCTGCGAAGTCTTTCCACTAAATTTTGAAACGTGGATGTGGGGATTTGCCCATTCCTCAATAAGAGAATTAGTGAGGTCAGGCACTGATGTCAGGTGAGGAGGTTTCTCCCTAAGGTGTTCAGTGGAGTTGAGGTCAGGGTTCTGTGCAGGAACCTCAAGTTCTTCCACTTCAAAATTGTCCTCATGGAGCTTGTTTTGTGTACAGGGGCACTGTTATGCTGGAAAAGGTTTGGGCCTCTTATTTCCAGTGAAGGGAAATGCAGCATACAAAGACATTCTATACAGTTGTCTGCTTCCACCTTTTTTGAGGAAGAACCACATATGGGTGTGATGGTCAGGTGTCCACATACTTTTGGCCATATAGTGTAAAATGCACACGTCCACTGTGGTACACCCTCAGTGCACCGTGTACTACTGTTTTGGGTTTGGTTTCATTTCCTCTGCCAATTTCTGTTCTTTGGTTTTCGCCATCTTTACTTGTTTATCCTTATCACCTGTGTCCAATTAATGCTGGAGTATACAGCATATTTCAGCTTTGTATTTAGTTTTGTCAACATTTTTGTTTTTGTTTATTTGTCTGGCAAGTTTTTTGTTATCTCAAACAATTTGAACATGACAATTTTGTATTTTGTGATATATTTTTCTTTTCATAGGCATGATTAACAATGTTTCTTTAGTCGAAGCAGGTAGCGCTGGAGCACTGTTGTTTTATGATTTTTAGGGGTCAAAGCACCTTGTGCTACTGCCTCTAAAGGATTTGATTACATGGTAACGCTCTATAAAAGTGTTCTTGTTCTTCTCAAATGTACTCTCTTTACTTATTTTCATGATTCTTTTTGTACAATAAAATAATGTGAAAACAAAATATTTCATAGAACTTTAGAAAAAAAAGGTTCTGTACAATAACAGTTGTTTTTTTCTGAAAATGTCATTACTGAAATAGAACATTTGTGCTGTTATATTATAGTAATAATTCATATAATGACAAATCATTATTAAAATGTAAATTACTGTAAAATAATAGGAGTTGTCCATTTTCCTGAAAGGTTAATTACTGTAATATTTTCGGCTACGTCAATTTACCATCTGGTAAATTACTGTAATTTAACAGTTTTGTACTACTGCTGCTGCCAGTCTATTGCCTTTTTTTAAACAAGATATTTTTTAACAGTGTACTCTTGCACGCTTGTTAGTTCAGATATTAGCTTAGATTAATTCATGTATTTTTCTTCATTAAGCATTTTAAGGGTCACCCTATCCCATGAACACGGGGCACAAGCCAGGAGAACACACATCCCATCCATCCCAGAGCACCATGCACACACACAAATTTATCTTAGCCGAGGTGGAAAGAAAACTGGAGAACCCAGAGGAAACCCAAAAGGACCCAGGAAGAACAAGCAAAACTCCACACATACTGTACATTAACCCAAGCTCAGGTTTATACTGAAAACCATGGAGGTGTAAGGTGACAACACTACCCGCTGCGCCACCTAAGACTAATTTAAAGGAGTGACAAATTGAAGGAAAAACCAACACAGAGTGTCTTAATAAGATGTTGGACCATGACGTGCCACCAGAACAACTCGAGTGCACCTTGACATCAATTCTGTAAGTCTCTAGAACTGTCGTAGAGGGATGAACACCATTCTTCCGAAGGATATTCCCTCACTTTGTGTTCTGAAAGCTCTGTCTAACACATCGCTCCCATAGGCTAAATCTCCCATATGTGTAAAATTGCTCTGAGATCCAGTGATTGTGAAGGTCATGTCATCTGATTTCCAGCTTTAAACCGTTCAGCAAGCACTCATGCCCATTTTTCATCATAGGATAAAGGTGATTAGTCAGAATGTATTGATTTGCAGTAACTCTTCCCTCTAAGGGGACGAGGAGTCGTAAACCATGCCAGCAAAATGCCCCCCTGAATCCTCAGGTCACATGACCTTCACAGGTCAACTGAGACTCAGAAAAAGGAGCTGAAACACCACCTATGATCCAGAAATGCATGCACACACACACACACACACACACACACACACACACACACACACACACACACACACACACATATACATATAGTAACAGCCAATCCCTTTGTGCTGGTAATTGTATTGTTCTGGGGGCCGTGTGACATCTGCCAGCACTGAGCCATTTGCCCCCTGCTGTGCCTCTCTCTCTCTCTCTCTCTCTCTCACACACACACACACACACGTGTGCACACACACGCGCACACACACACACACACACACACACACACACACACAGAGACACACACACAAATAAAGAAGCCCAATCAGACAGGCTGGGTTCTGTAGGACATAATTTCCCCCCTCTGCAGTCACACACTGCTATAAATAGCACACAACCTGAACCTTATCACATTAATACTGAAACCACAATAAAAAGCTGAAACCACACACATACAGTGCACATATACACACACACCCTCTGATTCATACACATTCACACAAATAGTGTGCTTATTATTATTATTATTATTGTTGTTGTTGTTGTTATTGTTATTATTTTTATTATTATTATTATTATTATTATTATTATTATTATTATTATTATTGCTGTTGTTATTCTGTTCTACTATCTATGTTAACTGTGCAAACATGGCAATCAAAAAGTTCATAATATTTATATCCAAAAAGCATTTGCTGAATTATTTAGAATGATGGCATTATATAGAAAGAGACAGAAAGATTTAAAAAAAAAAAAAAAAAAAAGAGAGCATGAGAACACATTTGCATAAACTTGCACATAGTTCATTTGTCTAATCATGACAGTCCTGCCAGGACAGATCTGTGCGTAAAGCTCAGATTCTCAAAGTCTGGCAGTGCAGGCGAGGACGACCTCAGGCGTTACCCTTCGACCCCAAGCTGCTGCCACGTGTCATGCCGCTCTGAACAATCTTGTTAATGGGCCACTCTGCACCGCAATGAAACCACTGACCTCATTAAGAGCCCCATCAGAGCCCTGTTTAGGCCTCGCTCACAAACACCACATTAGCACAAGGCGACAAGCAAGACAGACGCACAAAAGTGTTACAGGAAACTCTGATGAGTGACTCTATCAGCGATGAGAAACGACCAAGAAGATATTAAATTGGTTTAGTGATCAAAGGATGGGTGTAATGCATCTGCTGTACCTTTGATAGATATTGACTAAGCAGTTGTCAAAGAGCAACAAAAGCATGAAAGTAAGCCTAAGCTGGACGTACACACCATGACTTAATAAATGACATCAGATTTCTACAGAATTCCTGTAGTATCATCGTAACAGGGTGCATATTAGGCTAAGGCAGAAGAAAAAGACTACAGTAGATCAGGCTAAGACATGTTTTCACTAAATCTTGTTCTCACAAATTTTTGTTTTTGCACTTTAAAAATTAGACAACTCCTTTTTTTTAATGTCTGTCAGCCAATTCCTGCTCAGGATGTTTTAAGCCTTACGTATGCCTTTTACCTTTCAGCATGCCTCCATTCATTTACACCCCATTACATACACTTTAGGTCCATTGACACTGGGATGCCCAGGTTTAGATAAGCCACAATGGGAAGAGCTTTAGTGTGCATCTACACTGCAAACATGACATCTTAGCAAGTGAAAATACCTTGAATATAGTCAAATGTATCTAGTATTTCTTACAATAAGATCACAATAAACCAAATATAATTTTGTACTCATTTCAAGCTTGAAATAGTTTTGTTCTACAGCCAGATAATTTTACTCATTTTAAGCATTTATTTCTAGAAAGAAGCAAAATGATCTGCCAATACAATAAGAAAACTACAAGCTTGAAATGAGTAATAATGTTAATGATCTTATATCTGGTTTATTGTAATCTTATAATAAGAAATACTAGATAGATTTCACTATATTCAAGATATTTTCACTTGCTAAAATGTCTTTTATTGCAGTGTAAACGCTGGATTACTCTATTATAATCATCTATTTGCTGAAAATATTCCCGTTCCTCAATCCACATCTGTCCTTTTTGTCCTCTAAGAAAGGCGCCATGTTAAGGAGCAGTTTGTAATTATTAGAGCCTTTGGCTGCCTGCAAGGCAAATCGCAATCGCAATTAAAACATTGACAAGTCTCTTCCTTCTCCCCAGATGACCCAACCCCCATCGAGTTAACTACATATGCCTTTTGAGTTGTCTTTTATAAACAATGAAAAGCTGAGCGCCTCTCGTTCGGTAAGGACGTGGCCTATTTCTTGGCTGGAAATTTTTTTTAATAAAGGCCCAAAAACAAAGTAAATAATGAGCTCTGCTGCATAGCCATATTGCAAATACAGCTTTTCTACCTATCTCTGAATTGGTCATTATTGATTTAATGATACAAAAGAATCATAAATAAAATCACACCTTTAAACTTCTTCTTCATAGGCAGTTACTAGCACATGCACCTATTACATTTTATTTTGATATTTCATACGCAAATATATTTAACAGTTGAAATTTATTTAAATGTTCAACCTACCAGACATACAGAACTGTGCAAAAGTCTTTGGCACCCTATTTTATTTTTAGTACAAACTTTCTTATAGATACTTATTTTAAGACTTTATTGAGTCAGTACAAAACATTTTAGATTTCCAAACTTGTTTTCCTGCACAAAATCAAATGTTACAGAAAAAATGTTTGTATGTCAGGTAAAAAAAAAAAGAAAAAAAAGAAAAAAGCAGCACATTACATGAGAGACCACTTTTCAGACAAAAAAAACGTAACGAAGGCCGCTGGGTCTACAGCATTTCTTTGCATGTGCCTGAAACCTTTGCGCAGTACTGTATATCGTTAAAGTAGATAATATAAGTTAAATAGTAGAAAATATCTCCACTAACTCTGTGATTTATTAGGGATGATGCTGATTAGTTAAGCAGTGAGATAATGTACAACTGTCTCTTACACCTGCCTTATTACATGGAACATTGTACTGTATATGACCTTCTCAGATAAGCAGAATGTTATAGAGGACAGGGCTGTCATTGATGCTGAGAAACATGTTTTAGTAATGTAGTCATTTTTAAATACAAGCTTTCTACAATATTATACAATACACTAAAAGCTTATCAGTTGTCAGTTATCATAATTTTTTTTTTTTTTTTTTAAAACCATTGGCACTTGGCTAAATGTGACTTGTTGTAGTCTTAAAATAAAATACCTAACAGAACTGTGGCTTTAACTCAGAGTGAAAATGTTACACCAAGTGTAACAAGTGTATGCAAACAGCACAAGAGACAAAAAGCCAATGCTGAATGCTCTTACTTCAGCCCTCCCATGCTAATTAAAGCACTCTGATGGAATATCTATCAGCTTGTCACCGAGAGAGCTTCTCTTAATCTGCTCCCAAACTTCACGGCTTAAAGAGCACAGCTAATTAACCACACGCCAAAACAGGAATACATTTCAATATTGATTCCTCTGCCTCCCTGGTGCATTGAGTATGATTATGAATATTTTAGAAGCACATTTAACGCACAGGAGACGCAGAGCTTCAGAGAGAGAGAGAGAGAGAGCGTCCTCCACGTCCACCCTAAGGCTAATGACCCTGGCCTCTTCCAGCAAAAGCGGCTCCACGTTTTGAAGAAATCCAATAGCGCAGGAGCCCAGTCAGCAACATTAAAGCATGTACATATGCCATGGGAACGGAGCGGGAGAAAAAAATTAATAACGCGTGCCTAACAATCCTTCCTGCGATTTAGTGGGGCGCTGGGCCACTCTACTTGAAATGCGAAGTAGTAATGAACATGTGCATGACACGAATTCTGAACATGAATTCTGAAACCCTTTTAGCTATGCAGCATTGACAAGAAATTTACAACTCAAGTGCTCACAAACTACCTTTCCTTTAAGCAAATTACTGAAACGTTGGCAAAAGAAAATGTCAAAATCTCATGACGTGCCAAAAGTTGTTTTTATGTTGACTTAGCTTGCAAATTCTTCTCATTTTTTAGAGACTTTTTCTAAATGGTTCTTCTTATTTCATTTTACCCATGTACATTTATTTACATTTATGTATATTTATGTTTACTATGAACTGTAAGCTAATCTTTGGATTGACTTTTTCATCTTAAAAAAAAAATCTTAATACTGTAATGTTTAGACATTTGAAATACTATGAAGAAAAAACCTTATGAGACCAAAGAACACATGGATTCAAAAGAAAGGTCATTTCAGATAGATTGACAACTTACATTCATAAATAAAGATCTCTCTCTCTCTCTTTCTCTCTTTCTCTCTCTCTCTCTCTGTCTCAGTATCTGTCCCTTCATGGTGGCTCAGTGTCTTTTCTGCATCATGGCTGAGCCACTCTCCCTGAGCTCCGAGACAGCATATGGTGCTGTCTATCTGTGAATACACCACCAGAACAGCGTGACAGTCTCACAGAGAGAGAGAGAGAGAGAGAGAGAGAGAGAGAGAGAGAGAGAGAGAGAGAGAGAGAGAGAGAGAGAGAGAGAGAGAGCAAGCAAGAGTAAGAGATGAGAAAGTGTGGGAAAAGCATGACAGACAGATGCCAAGCTGAGAATAGAGCGGAAGAGAGCATGAACAGGAAGGATGAAAGGCTGCAGGGAGTAGGGAAGAAAGAGAACTGATTTCAGACAGGAAGTGTGACTTAGGAGATTTACTCATGACCACATCACATAACCAGGTCCTAAACCACATCATCACTGGCATCATTGTCCTGTGAGCATGGAGGAACATTATCAGGCGCATGCTCATCCAAAATTAAATCAGAACTGCTGTGTAACAGGACGACTGGATTGAATAAATCTAAGTCGCTGGAAGCAGCTCTGTCATGTTGTGAGGTATAAAAGGCTGAACCGTTCCTCAAAATAAATGAACAAATAAGCAAATAAACAAAAGAGAATGAGGCCCAGCTTTTATGCAGTGACCTGCTAGCAGTGGGTCTGATTAGGAAGGGAAGGTCTTGATTGTCTCTCTGCTCACTCATTTCCGCAGCCTTCGGAGAGCGCTGAAAGGGAACGGGGTTGGATCAATAACTCATTAGAGAGAGACCATCAGCAGAGCCGGCGTGTGCTGAGAACTCAGTCTGCTGAGGCAGAAGTCATGGACTAAAGCAGCGCTGGAAGATAGGGAAAGTTTCCCTCACATTCACAAACTCCTGGTCTCAAAACATGATCTCAGAAGAATTACAACGAGCTAAAGCAATTTTGTTGAATTTAATAGGAAAGACTTGATACAAGACCTTTAAATTAACCCCTAGTCCTGACCTTAATATACAACCCCAATTCCAAAAAAGTTGGGACGCTGTGTAAAATGTGAATAAAAACAGAATGCAATGATTTGCATATAAACCCATATGTTATTCACAATAGAACATAGAAAACATATCAAATGTTTAAACTGAGGAAATGTACCATTGTAAGGAAAAAATAAGGTAATTTTGAATTTGATGGCCGCAACACGTCTCAAAAAATTTGGGACGGGGCAACAAAAGGCTGGAAAAGTAACTGTTACTAAAAAGAAACAGCTGGAGGAACATTTTGCAACTAATTAGGTTAATTGGCAACAGGTCAGTAATATGATTGGATATAAAAAGAGTATCTCAGAGAAGCAGAGTCTCTCAGAAGTAAAGATGGGATGGAATCTGGATGGAAGCATATGTTGCTCTAAAACCTGTATATACCTTTCAGCATTGATGGTGCCTTTCCAGATGTGCAAGCTGCCCATTCCATAGGCACTAATGCACCCCCATACCATCAGAGATGCAGGCTTTTGTACTGAGCGCTGACAAAAAACCAGATGATCCCTCTCCTCTTTAGTCCTCTTTAGTCCAGAGGATGCGGGTCCAGGGTTTCCAAAAAGAATTTCAAATTTCGATTCGTCTGACCACAGAACAGTTTTCCACTTTGCCTCAGTCCATTTTAAATGAGCCTTGGCCCAGAGAAGATGGCGGCATTTCTGGATCATGTTCACATATGGCTTCTCCTTTGCATGATAAAGCTTTAACCAACATTTGTAGATGGCACGGCGAACTGTGTTCACAGACAATTAGTTCTGGAGGTGTTTATGAGCCCATGCAGTGATTTCCATTGCAGAATCATGCCTGTTTTTAATGCAGTGCCGCCTGAGGGCCTGAAAATCAATATTGATTTTCACCCTTGTAGCTTGCGCACAGAGATTTCTCCAGATTCTTGGAATCTTTTGATGATATTATATACCGTAGATGATGAGATGTTCCTAGTCTTCCCATCATTACTTCTGAAAGACTCTGCCTCTCTAAGATACTCTTTTTTATACCCAATCATGTTACTGACCTGTTGCCAATTAACCTCCAGCTGTTTCTTTTTAGTAACACTTACTTTTCCAGCCTTTTGTTGCTCTGTCCCAACTTTTCTGAGACGTGTTGCGGCCATCAAATTCAAAATGACCTTATTTCTTTCTTAAAATGGTACGTTTCCCCAGTTTAAACATTTGATATGTTTTCTATGTTCTATTGTGAATAACATATGGGTTTATGAGATTTGCAAATCATTGCATTCTGTTTTTATTTACATTTTACACAGCGTCCCAACTTTTTTGGAATTGGGGTTGTACTAAATGGAAGTCTTATAGAGCTGGACATAAATATATAGTCTTTTCTTTAGCCTTTTCTAAGCACCATCATCATCATTAATGGTTGATGATTTAAGGATGATCTGTTGGACTGCATGACTTGAATGAGTTTATGAGTATGATTTATATGTTTATGAGTGGGCACCTAGCACTCAAATGCAGTTTTATGATTGCCCTCAAGGTAAAGTTACCACAGAAATCCTTTCACTGGCTCATCTTAGAAAGTAAAGATTATGAACATTTATGACTATGACTTCTCAGAAATCCACTACTATAATTAGTAATGAAGTCATAAAGATTTATGAATATGACCATTTCTCCTGTCAGAAACCGTCAGCATAGTGTGTTAGCTAGACAAGTATTACCAGTATATAAACATTTATAAATAAGACATTGGATCTTACAAACCTTGAAAGTTATCTCATGCCAGCGAACTCCTGTTAGCCTGCTTGCTAACGACCATTAGTAGCAAATATCAAAAAGATTACTATTAATGGCAGTACTATTGGCTGTAAAATCTCTCCGAAATCCTGCCAGAATAGCTGTGTTAACTAGCTATAGCTAGTATTAGCAGTATATATCATAATATTTATAAATAATCTCATAAATCCTGAGAATTGACTCATGTCAGCTAAATCATGTTAGCCAGCTAGCTACCATTAGTAGTGAAGATCATAAAAATGTGTAGATATGACTTTATAACAGAAATCATGTCATTTTAGCTGATTAGCTTAGGTAGTAGGTAGGTAGTGTTACTAGTATATACAGTATAATAAATAATAGTATATACACTATAATAAACACTTTAAAATCATTGAACGTTAACTCATGCCAGTGCTAATTAACAAACTCTGCAAATGCAGCCTACACGTGAGTATATGAATGGCAACACTTTCCTTTAAAGACTAAGACTGTGATTTAGAGACTCAAAGACACAGCTCACGTTGTCTGTGATCTCCTGGCAGATCTTGTTCTTTCTTGTTCTCCTTGAGTTAATTTGTAATTGCAACAGAAACCTGACACACTAAAATAAGCACAATCATGACAAAACTTGCTCTCCATCATGTTTTCCACATGTTGTTTAGACTAGGGCATCTAAATATTTGTCTCTTACCATTTCCACCATCTGCCATTTTTAGGTGATAAACACATACACATACATAGTTGATGCAAAGCGCCAGATAGGATGCGAACAAGTTGTCTTCATGATCCGTAACCATCATTCTCTCCACTCAATCAGCACTCCTCAGCCAATCACTCCCTGTGATTAACACATCATGTCGCATTCCCTGATCGAGACCAAATCCTGCTTGGCTCTGTTTTGAAATCCTGTGAGATTTTCGCATCACACCTGCTAAGCATGATTCATCACTGATTCGAGACCAGACTGCATCAGCTGAACACCAGAATGGAGTTGCATATGTGGCTCCCACACTGTGGTCCCAGCGGGCACAGGGTCTGTGCATTGATACCCTCCACATGGCTGCCCGTGTGTGGCACCACTGTCTGGGCAATTTCCTGCTTAACTGCCCTGGTTAGATGGCTAATTTCTGACCCTGCCAGGGATTTGCTGGCATAGTTAGCTAACCCATGGCTGGAAACAGGGGATCATGCTTTTAAGAGAAAACTTTCATCCTTAAACTTTTTTTAATACGAACTAGGGATGTAACACAATACTACTAACTGTATTTGTATCTGTTTAGCGCTCCCAATATTCATATCTGTATATGGAATTAAACTGGAAGTAGGTGTGGTCTAAAACAAGTCTGCTGGGAAAAGAATTACAAATAGCGTAGCTTTATTGAATTCCTGAACTTCTACAATTCCTTAACCTCAGCTAAATCACTCGAGTTAACAAACGCAGTTCGAACCTTTCTGAAAAAATAGAAATAGTGCATCTTCCATTCATATCTATATTTGTGTCAGTTTAGAACACATCATCTGTTCATTCAGAATAATGCATTCGTGTTCAGTTACAGCTCTAATATGAACTAAAGGTTTATGAGATTTTAAGTCCCACAGCTTATACCCAATGCAAGTGTAAGCCAAAACCACGCATACAAGTGAGTCAGAATTCAGTGTAAACATACAGCTTAGCAGATTTCCTCAGGTGTACTCCTGTGGTCCGAACTCACAACCTTCTGGTCACAAGTAAAGAACTATGGAACCTAGAAACACCAACACTTGTTCTCCAGAAGACAGAGGACACTTAAATCAAGTGTTATTTTCAACCACAGACACCAATACACACTAACGCAATTTCTTCTAACCCAATGTCACTTAAAGACATCACCTAAAGAGCCCAATACACCGAAAGAGTCAATTTTCTATGAATAAATATATGAAATTGTATTAGAAAAAAAGAGGTAGATTTTTCTCACAGCTGCATCAATATGTGACACACAATCATTTATACATTGCTCTTACATGCTTGTACATTCACATACATAAATAATTCTCTCCCCATGCCACCTAAAGGAAAGCCCCGTAACAGAGGACAAAGGCAGGGTCTCCTCGATCTTGCAAGGTATGCGTGTCCAGCATCGCTAGCATATGCTACTGAATAGCTAGCGTCTGGAGCCCGCTCTGGTTTCCTAGCAGCAGTACGTTGCCTCATGCCGTGCCTTGATGATCGCTTATCCCCCTGCCACCACACATATGCTTGGGACACAGAGCAGTTGGACATGGCCGTGGGCTAAAGTGGGTCATCCCACCACAGATGGAGCCAAACCCCAGTGGGTCATCATCAGCTGAACACAGAAATAACACCACCAAGCTGCTGCCTATTTGAAACTTCACAGAAAGCATCTGCTCTCCTTCGCGAAAATATATAAATACAACATGTTAAAAAAAATTCCAATCTGGGCCATGGAGCTCAAAGTGAAGCATCACAAGGCTCCCAAATGAAACGGATGTCTGTATCTCTTAAATAATGCCCATGATGTGCCTTTGTCAGATGCTATTCCTGGTACTGATGTAGCTGCTCCACTTAGAGATAAACAAACCATGTAATTCACTTGAGGGCTATGCTTTATTCAAAAGTTCTCCGCCATGTCGGTCCCTCCTGTGGTTTTAGCACTTTGGTAACATTTAGAGAACATGACAGGATTATCCATAGAAAAAGACACGTATCCTTTCCGAGTAGTGAGAGCTTTGTAATTATCCCAGAAGCAATGCCGTTTGCAAAGATAGGAAGCTTTTGGGATTATCCTGGAACAGGAAACATGTGCATACCTCGTGGTAATCATTTTAATTAGCAGCATCACTGATGTGGTAGAAAAAACAACAACAATACATTCAGTGCTTTAGAAAGAGCTGTGGAAGTCTTGGAAGTCTAAAGAGTAAAGAAGGCCAGAGAAAACCTTGAATGATCCCTGAAGAGGATATCTCCACAACTGTGATGGCCTTGTCTTCTGTGCCCAATCGTTTTGTAGAAGGAATGTTGAAACATGATTGTGAATCCTTTGCTGTCTGTTGGCTCCTTCCAGATTTCAGCCCAAAAACTGACGCGGACCGTTAAGGCTTCAGCTTCTCAACAGATAACAATCCTTTAGCAAACTCAATTCGGTCCGGATTTGTCATCGTCTCCCGTTTGTTCGGCGTGTGCCTCAGTATGCATGGCACGAGTCTGACATGTGTTTCCTACGCTGCTGCATTTCTTGGAAAGAAGTCAAGTTTGCAGCTGCAGCGCCAAATAATTCATAGCCCCCCCACCGCCCCCCCTACCTGCACCTGGGAGGAGCTACAGGTAGTTGATGAAGTGGCAGTGCCAAGCATCCCAACTGGCGAAGACAATGCGCAGCTGGCGGGAGTCAGCTCGGCCAGATGCCACCACCACCACCATGCCATGTGTTCTGAGCAGGGCAAAGAAGGGTGGGGGGTGCTAGGCGGGGATGAGGAGCGTGCCAAGAAATTCTGATCTGGTGCCAACCCAATGCGTTCTGGCACTCCGTTCGATTTCCGAGCCATACTAGTAGCATGGTGGTATATAAAAAGAGGTGTCTCCGATCACTCTCTTTGTCTCAGTGCTGTTCCTATAATCCTTTGCCAAACTACCGGAAAGTTGGCATCCATTGTTTTACCTTCTAAAAGATCATCCAGGTTTAGAATTTCAACACGGCGGATACTCATCGGTCAGCGATACTATAGCTTGGCGGGACAGCTTCCCATCACACAGCCGCCGCGATCCTTTTTGGTTATTGTATTCCCTTTTTTTCTGTGAGGCTTGTGCCAAGAACATGGCTGAAGCCCATGAGTGCAAGTGCTAACCATGTCACAGAGACTTGGTCACCTTCCAAATAGTCCTCAGGAAAAACAAGACTCACATATTACGCGCTGAGGTTCAGCTGGATGGCACGCCATTAGCATCATACTCGCAATTAAAGGCACAGCAAAAGCGTTTTCTAGTGGGCATTCTCTCTTCTGTGTGTGAGAACGGACCGCTCAGTGACGATGCTACTCCTCAAACTGGAGGGGAGATACTGAGACAAAGCTTCCAGTTTGCAGGAACATGCCATCCTCGTTTGCGACGGAGGGGTTTAGGGAAGGGAAAACTTTTTGAACGAGTGCCATCTCTGCGCAGTCCTTATCAGAGGCCCGCGACTGCCAGCTGGTGGCTGAATGTGCCCGTGCTGTGAGCCGCTGCCAAAAGCAGGAGGCTCGCACTGAGGCTGGCTAACAACAGCCTGTTGGCACAACACATGTTTAGGTGCCAATCCACCAATTTAACTGTGCCGTCTGGCCACCTACATATGTCTACTCTTGCCTCATTTGCCTTTTTCGAGTATGTTGCCTTGAATAAAACGAAGATAACCCACAGAAAAGTGTTAGTATAAAGATTAGTTCGTTAAACTTTGGTTTTGGTTCATGTTCCCGGCTACACCAGTGTCCGATCTTCTTCACTCATGCCTGATTATTGAGTTAGTTATTGGCTGAGGGGAAGGATTGAAGGTTAAAATGCATCATGACATGAAAGATAACGTCTTTATCAATAACCCATTGCTATCCATCACCACCATAATGAATAGTTTTCAATTATACACGATACAGTGTCAGAACAGTTACTTTACCACTTCTTCCTTGTAGTAATACAAAAAGAACACAAAAAGTCGCCATTCGGTGGCCTTGCACACTTTTTTTGTTTTTTACACCTGGGAAATACTGTACTTACTTAAAAGAAACATAAACACATACTCAAGGACACAAATACACTTAGAGACCAGCCATTTATGTCAAAATACGGCTACATATATTACCTATACTGGCCTTGACAGAGCTACAAGACCTAGGTCTTTTATGTAGTCGATGCACGGCAGCTTCTTTCCGACTAAATACAGCCTAATAATCTATTAACCAAACAAACCACCTGCCAAAAAACTTGCCAGTAGGTGCATTGGCTAAGCTAAATTTGCATCTCATTCAGGTTTTTCCTGCTAGTGTTCCCTGGATGGATAGGCTGTATGAATTACATTAGCTGATTATATGTGATGTCTAAACACTCAATAACTTTAATACTTTTGTGTACTTTCTGTATATGCTCATTGCCTGTAGCTAACAAATTAGATATGAAAAAATAGTTTTCTGAACAAAAAATAAATAAAATATAAATAAAGTCTAGTTCCTCCAGTAAATAACTGTTAAAAACACAAGTATAACTACTGACACATTAGTAGTCTAATAACATTCTCTAACAGAGCTCTCAGGAGCTATTCAAAACATCCGTGGCAAAGCTGTTTTCGCTCAAATACATGTAGCCTGTTCACATGTAATGATTTATATGAACAAAAATTCTGACGTTTACAGTAAATACAAATGGCTCACAATCAAATTTCAATCAGTAAAAATTCACTCCAGCAAAAAAATTACGGATAAACAGCAAAGGATGTATTTCCGTATCCGAAGATTCCTTCCGGGCTTGGTTTCCACCCGGAACATTAAAGCGCTGTACACGGTCGTCAATGTGTTTTAGGTAAGCGCAGGTTAATATTAGTTTTTCAGAGTACCCGAGTCTCAGCTAATTCTTCGCATTTAATTTTCTAATGCGAATGTGAGGTTAAATGGTAAAGCTAACCTTTTTTGAAGATAGATTCTCAGCAATATTTTATACGGAATTTATTTCTCCTGTGTTACTTCTATAAGGGTCGTGTGTAATGCATTTCCTCGTTCCTCGTCCAACTTTTTGGAAATTAGACAGCACGTGGAACACACAAATTATGCGCATTTATAGAGTTAAAAATATAACTATAGAGTTATAAAATACGTCATTGAAAAAAAAAAGATCCTGTTAATAGAAGAAAACGAGCGTTATTAATGACAGGCTGCTAATAATTGGTTATAATTTGGCTAGATAACATCCAGCAGATTTTCTTTTGTTATTATTGATTTCCTTCACATGTCAAATAATGTTACATTTTAATATGAAGTAAAAGTATTGCTCAAATTGTGCTTAATGTTAATACAGAGTTTTGTTTTTGTTTTTTCCTGCTTAGCTTCTTTGATTAATAGTGTGATTAAGGATGGTTCTCGTATTGTGACTATAATAAAGACCTTCCATTATGTTGTGTGTTTCCACGATGACTGTGTGGAGATCCTTTAAGAACTGTTTACACTACAAACCCAGTAGATGTTCACTTAAATGGCTGCTGGGAAACATAGTCCAAAGAGCCTGGACGTCCTCTGGTCCCCGAACGTCCAGATCACGAGAAAGGGTCACCCCTGTTTTCACCAAAGCCTTGGCTTATGAAGACAAAGTGGCCATTATAGATGAGAACAGGGACCACAGCTATAGCTGTCTTTACCACAGCAGCAGAGGCTTAGCAGCACAGATACACCAAGCATTAGCCTGCCACTCAGGAGATCTACAGGGCAAGCGCATTTCCTTTCTGTGTGCCAACGATGCGTCCTACACGGTGGCTCAGTGGGCGACGTGGATGTGCGGTGGCACGGCCGTGCCGCTCTACGGAAAGCACCCGGTGCCTGAGCTCGAGTATGTCATCTCAGACTCTCAGAGCTCACTGTTGCTGGCTGGGGAGCCTTACACTGTCATGCTGGAGCCTCTAGCGCAGAAACTGGGGCTGCCATGTTTACATCTCCCTCCCACTTCCAGTCTGGACGCACTGCACACAGCAGAGCCACGGTGCCAGCCTGAGGAGCTGATTTCTGATTGGGCAGAGAGGCCAGCCATGATTATTTACACCAGCGGAACGACAGGAAGACCAAAAGGAGTCCTGCACACACACAGCAGCCTGCAGGCGATGGTAAGGGACTGGTATATTTATCTACATATCTACACTTACTGGTGAATTCAATCCAAACTGAAATCTGAGCGGATATACTTCTGAAATGTTTAATGATTTTAGATAAGGGCACCTAGATGAGAAGTTCAGGGTTTAAAAGATTGCCAGAAAGTAAATATATACAATTTTTTTTTTCTCCTTTTAACAAAGCACACATGAAAGGCAACCTTTCAGGCAAGGTTTAGCATCATGAAAACTGCATGCACTGTTTTGGAAATAAACAATTTCATAAAAGCAGAATTAGTCTGTGTTTCATCATGTTATCATCATACAAATCACTTTAAAGAGTTGCAATTCCAAATTCTAACCTTGGGCCACACCTACCCCAGTGTCCATCCTTAATGCATGTTTGTGTGCAGTGATGTGCAGAGGAAGAACATGACATTCTGGCTTCAAGACGGAGCTAGGTTTTAGCAGTTTTAGCTTTTATTACATGCTTTTGTCCATTTTTATGGTTAACGGAGTGTCATACAGTGTGAGAAGCCATAAGAAAGTCTGTGTGGCCTACTTACAGATGAGGTAAGAATGTGGAAAATGTTGATCATTAAAAAAAAATAATAATAAGAGGGATCATTAAAATTGCATTTAGTTTTTTATTTAGTGCTGCCCTGAATAAGCTATTTCACATAACAGACGTTTACATATAGTCTACAAGACACAATAATAACTAAATTTACACAAATGAATCAGTTCAAAAGTTTACACACGCTTCATTCCTAATACTGTGTGTTGTTACCTGGATGTTTTTATATTTTTGTGATAGTTGTTCATGAGCCCTTTGTTTGTCCTGAGCAGCTAAACTGTCCACTGTTCTTCAGAAAAATCCTCCAGGTTCTGCACATTCTTTGCTTTTCCAGCATCGTCTACATATTTGACTCCTTTCCAGCAGTGATGATATGATGTTGATCCATCTTTTCACACTGAGGACAACTGAGGGACTCGTACACAACTATTACAAAAAGTGCAAACATAGGCAACATGATACATTAAGAGCCAGGGGGGTGTAAACTTTTGAACAGGATGATCGGTGTAAATTATTGTTTTGTCTTCCTCTAAACATGTAAATATCTTATGTAGCTTCTGAAGGGCAGTACTAAATGAAAAAAAAGATATTTAAACAAAATAATAACAATTTACACCAGTCATCCTGTTAAGAAGTTTACACCCCCCCGACTCTTAATGTATCGTGTTGTCTTCTTGAGCATCAGTGAATATTTGCACCTTTTGTAATAGGTTTGTACGAGTCCCTCAGTTCACATGCATACATATATATATATACATACAGGTGCATCTCAATAAATTAGAATGTCGTGGAAAAGTTCGTTTATTTCAGTAATTCAACTCAAATTGTGAAACTCGTGTATTAAATAAATTCAGTGCCACAGACTGAAGTAGTTTAAGTCTTTGGTTCTTTTAATTGTGATGATTTTGGCTCACATTTAACAAAAACCCACCAATTCACTATCTCAACAAATTAGAATATGGTGACATGCCAATCAGCTAATCAACTCAAAACACCTGCAAAGGTTTCCTGAGCCTTCAAAATGGTCTCTCAGTTTGGTTCACTAGGTAAGCCACAATCATTCATTGCCAAAGAAGCTGGCTGTTCACAGAGTGCTGTATCCAAGCATGTTAACAGAAAGTTGAGTGGAAGGAAAAATTGTGGAAGAAAAAGATGCACAACCAACAGAGAGAACCGCAGCCTTATGAGGATTGTCAAGCAAAATCGATTCAAGAATTTGAGTGAACTTCACAAGGAATGGACTGAGGCTGGGGTCAAGGCATCAAGAGCCACCACACACAGACGTGTCAAGGAATTTGGCTACAGTTGTCGTATTCCTCTTGTTAAGCCACTCCTGAACCACAGACAACGTCAGAGGCGTCTTACCTGGGCTAAGGAGAAGAAGAACTGGACTGTTGCCCAGTGATCCAATATCCTCTTTTCAGATGGGAGCAAGTTTTGTATTTCATTTGGAAACCAAGGTCCTAGAGTCTGGAGGAAGGGTGGAGAAGCTCATAGCCCAAGTTGCTTGAAGTCCAGTGTTCAGTTTCCACAGTCTGTGATGATTTGGGGTGCAATGTCATCTGCTGGTGTTGGTCCATTGTGTTTTTTGAAAACCAAAGTCACTGCACCCGTTTACCAAGAAATTTTGGAGCACTTCATGCTTCCTTCAGCTGACCAGCATTTTGAAGATGCTGATTTCATTTTCCAGCAGGATTTGGCACCTGCCCACACTGCCAAAAGCACCAAAAGATGGTTAAATGACCATGGTGTTGGTGTGCTTGACTGGCCAGCAAACTCACCAGACCTGAACCCCATAGAGAATCTATGGGGTATTGTCAAGAGGAAAATGAGAAACAAGAGACCAAAAAATGCAGATGAGCTGAAGGCCACTGTCAAAGAAACCTGGGCTTCCATACCACCTCAGCAGTGCCACAAACTGATCACCTCCATGCCACGCCGAATTGAGGCAGCAATTAAAGCAAAAGGAGCCCCTACCAAGTATTGAGTACATGTACAGTAAATGAACATACTTTCCAGAAGGCCAACAATTCACTAAAAATGTTTTTTTTATTGGTCTTATGAAGTATTCTAATTTGTTGAGATAGTGAATTGGTGGGTTTTTGTTAAATGTGAGCCAAAATCATCACAATTAAAAGAACCAAAGACTTAAACTACTTCAGTCTGTGTGCATTGAATTTATTTAATACACGAGTTTCACAATTTGAGTTGAATTACTGAAATAAATGAACTTTTCCACGACGTTCTAATTTATTGAGATGCACCTGTATATACACACACACACACACACACACATACATATATATGTGTGTGTGTGTATATATATGTATGTATGTATGTATATATATATATATATCATCAAGCTGTTTCTTTCTGACCTGAGTCTTACTTAATGATGCAGCCATGGCTCTCTGGCAGTCCTGACATTTAAACTCAAAACTCACTGGTACAGAACTTTATCCTTTGCAGTGATAATATAGCCGACCAATTCACAGCCATTTCTCAGAAATATTTGATATTGATTTTGATTTGGCACATCATACTTTTGAACTGTTTATAGTTACATTTAATGTTGTGGAACTTCTGTGAGACAAGTTATCACTTACGTCGTTATAGCTGCTATGAACAGTTTGCTCTCTCACCAGCCTCTCTCTCTCTCTCTCTCTCTCTCTCTCTCTCTCTCTCTCTCTCTCTCTCTCTCTCTCTCTCTCATAAAGTTAATACGACACAGCTTGTCATGTTTCGGAGAAAGCTCAAAGTCCTCTGTCCTGAAAACTCCCCTTGTGGCAGAAACTTACTGACTGTTACAAAGCGACACCTGAGACTCCTAACATAAATGTTAAATAAACTATAAACAGAAAACCTTTCCATAGCAATGAATATGGTTTTATTGTTCTTTAACAACACTTTTTTTTCCAACACAAAAATCTGTTTATTATTAGTCTTAGGTTATTTGGCAAGTCTGCCATACAAGTCTCTGTGAATTAGTTACTATAGAAACGGTAACTTATTAGAACAAACGTTAGTATAAACCTTTGATTAGCTTTTCAGCCAGCATTATTGTCAGGGCTGCAGTTATAGGAAATTAATTGACACCTTTTGACCAAACAGATTTGGGAATTCAAGAGCACTTACTTATATATTATATATAAGTATATCTTACTTAGTGTTTTCATAATTAAAATAGAAGTACATTTTTTTTATTAAAAAAAAACTTCAATAAAGCATAAAATCTGCTTTAACTAGATTCCACAGGATTATTGTAGACGTTTAAGAAGGTACAGTTATGTTTGCATTTATTCATCTTTTTACTTCAAAAAAGAAAAGTGGGATCATATTTTTTGCTTCACTGAAACAGTTCCTCAAGAAAAGTTTCCTATCTTTTATTCCTAAGTGCTGCAGCCTAGGCATTAAGGGCCTTGTTGTGTGTGATAAAGATAGCTCTAATGGCCAGATGTGTAGCGTGAAGAGAACACAAACACTCAGGAAAGTTGGAGTGAGAAAGGGAGTAAGAGAATTCTTCTCTCTGCTAATCCGGAGGCCTAGTTTCTTCAGAGAAAAAGAGATGAGAATTGGTTTGTATATTAGCTCTCCTTTTTTTTCCATTCCTTTCTTTCTCATCTGCCAGACTGAACAGTTTGTGTGAATCTTGGCCTCCGTGCAAAGCTGATCTGGTCTTACCCATGCTTGGGTGCACATAGTTTTGTTTTCCTTTTGACCTTTGAGGTTGCTGTCCTTGGTGCTGAACCAGCACTGTGTCTGAAACAGCTGTAGTTTTGAGCATCTCACACGGCTCTCTGGCCATCCTAGGATTTAAACTCACTGAATCTGGTCATTACCACAAAACCTTCAAGTTATGAACTGGAGAAAAATAACTTTTACACGATCACTCAAGGAGTGTGTACAGTAGTGTCTTTCTTTCTTTCTTTTTTTTCTTCTTCTTCTGTTTTGCGTTGGAGTTATGAGGCAAATGAAGTTGACGAGTACTGCAAGTCTTTCTCAGTAAAATTGCATCCAGTCTTCAGTTACATTACTCAGACTGAAATGTGTGTGTCACTGTGATTTAGGACACTGTATGACTTCCTGTAATCTATAGACATGAACAAAACTGTCATGTTGTCCGTCAACTTTTTTTAAATTTATTTTTTGTTTTATGTTCCTTTAGTGCACATTAAGTGTGTTCAAGACTTTTTTGGTAATAAAATTCCAATTTTATTTCATCTGTTGCATCTTTGGTTAACAGATTCCTACATTACCCACAATGCTGATTGACTACCTGCTGATAGTGCTACCAGTGGCATTTAGCCCTCACTTCATCTCTATCTAAAGAGAATGATGCAGCAGCACTTTAGGTTTTTTTAGTCTGTCCAGCTCAGGGGTGTAACCTGGCCTGGGCATTGGGGGCTGTAGCCCTGAAGAGCTAAATAATTCTCCACTTGGAGCTGTTTGTCACTACGTAACTGAACATCGCTGAACGTAACTGAACTAAAAGAAGACGGCAGTGTTGTAATTTTGTATCTTTAGTGAACAGAGTGTGGTATTTTCTCTTCAGTGAACGGGGGCGAGGCCAATCAGAAAAATACATGGAAACACTTGTGTCTTATTGGCTGACAGCTCTCACTTCTGCCAAACACTAGCTCAGACTAGGGGTGGGCGGTATGACCAAAAATCTATTTCACGGAATGAGTAATTTTATTTCATGGTAACGATATATATATCATGTAAAAAAATAGTCATTCTGGTAAATCAACTGTAAATCAATTGTATGCTTTGACATGCTTCATTTTAAGATGATAAAACAGGTTACTTGTGCTACCGCTGCTAGTGGGAACATTCGCGCGAGACGGTTAGCAAATAACATTTTTCTGCTCTTTGTCAGATTTTGTAAACCCAAACCACTTCCATACCACCGATGTCGCGCCTCTTTTCATAACAAGTTCCTCCTCCTGCTCAGGATTGGTTTGTGGGACTTCTTCACCAGCGTGCTTATTAGAGATGCACCAATTGCAATTTTTTTGGCCGATACCGATTTTTGATGATTCCGATTTTCTTTCTAAGAACTATAATTGTCAGCATATACAAACAAAAATCTACTTTTCTTCAATGCAAATTTTTTTTTTCATAATAAAAGAATTATTAAACATTACAATTTCCCCCAAACTGCACTAAGTTACAGGATCTTCTCTCACTTAAACAACTCTCAAAATAAAGTGCTCTGTGACTGGAAAGAGGTAGAAATAACAATTAACTGAAAATGGGTTGCTTTATATAACAAAACAGATATCATTTTCCACTGTGTTTATAAATTGACCTTTTTCTCTTTTTTACTCGTCTCACAAAAGTCCAAAGATTACAAGCCTATGAACAAAACTGAAGTGTACAATACTCTTCCAAATATTAATGGGTGCAGTGGCCAATAATTAAATAACAAGTGTAACAAGTAGAATTAGTTACTGCTCCTTTAAGGCGGAACGCTCTCTCTTACTCCCTCACTGATGAGTGGGCAGTCAAACCCACTCATAGACGGAGCGCGAGCTATGATCATCGCATGTATGCATGTAAAGCCTGGTTATATTTCTGTTGCTCTTTTCCCTGTTTTATTTATGTTCAGTAACGCAGTTGTTAGTGGAGTGTTTTGCAAACTGCCCCATGTGTGCGGGGGATCGACAACGCTGATAATAAACCACTGTGAAATATCAGATACGTGAGTTTTGCTTACACCTGGCTACAACCATTCAGGCAGGCTATCTGGCCTCTCTGTGTAAAGCGTTACACAAGGCACCTTTTCTTTGTTGCCAACATATGTATACTTGAGCATTAATGGCAAGTTTTTCTTCACAAACAGAAGCATCTCTGCCTTGTCACCTGATAATCGGTTTCTCCTTTCATCTATCACATGTCCAGCCAAGCTAAACAAGCCATCACTTTCAACGCTTGTACATGGAGCAGAGAGGTATAGGCTCGGGCAAGTGGAGCAAGCGCAGGGAAACCATCTTTGTTGATCCTCCAGTAGGTCAATGGGTTTTCGCGTTTTTGCCTACGACATGTTTACATGCGGTTGTGAGCGTGGCTGTGACGTTATTGCCTGTGCCACTGGCAACAACACGGACCGGCTCGTAATCGGAAAGACATGAGACTGACCTGCCGGTCACCGGTCCGGGCCGAGCATGCGGAAAATCGGCTGATTCCGGTCCCTGGCCGGTCGATCGGTGCGCCTCTAGTGCTTATCTTTCTCCATGTTTTTCCTCTCACAACTACTCTTATGTACAGCTTCTCGATCGTTCTCACGTGCAGGAGCGCTACGCACAAAGTTAACCACGCCCACTTATTTACATTTCGCGGTATACACGGAATAGGAAAATCTGTATCGGTAGACATTTTATTCCGCGGTAACGGTATATACCGTCATACCGCCCAGCCCTAACTCAGACAGTCAGTTAGTGTGAGGGGAAAATGGATATATGCCGATATATATATATATATATTTTTAATTTTAACCAGTAAAGGGGTTAAAACTGAAACACTAACATCTTCTCATACTGAGCAGGAAAATAAGGTGTGTAAATGTTTATATGAGTTCAGTTATGTGAACATGACATGAGCAGAGCATAAGGACAGATAACGTACTATGCATGGCTCTGTAGCAGCTAAACCCATACAGTGGTAGCTTAGTTGTGCCTCCCCCTGACTGGAGACACCAAACTATCCTAGTCTCATGTTAAATAGCCAAAAAGTTTTATATTTTATCTGTCTGGTAGTCCTGCAAACAGTGATGACACCCAAGACAAGTGTTATGATAAATCCAACTTTTTTGTCTAATTTTCACATTTTTTTAAGCAATTAGCCCTCACATGCAAGAAAAAAATGCATGGAAACAGTCTATTTAAAAGTCTATTAAGAATCTGGGCTTCTTGATAACAGTGATGATTAACAGTCCAGCTAATGCCCCTGGTCCAGCTCTCTCATCTCTACATCTTTACACTGATCTGTTTGAGCAAGGTTCACCTTGGAGCTGCGTTGCATTCTGGAACTTTGAATCCAATGTTGTTGTTTTTTTTGTTTTTTGGTTTTTTTTACATGGGATTTGTCATTAATATGACAAACAAAGCTCTTATGCTGTTAAGGGATAGCAGTCAGTTTTTCATGTTAGCTTCTTTTATGTTTGAGATGGGTGAAACAGCACTGTAACTGCACTAGCAATGTCGTCCTGTGACCTTAGGGCGGCACACAACCACGAACTTCTCACATTAATGATGAGAATACAGCACCAAGTAATAAATTAGTAAAAAAAAATCACTAAGCACATCACAAATATTACAATATAGACATATTCAGGGTGGAGTTTTCCTTTAATGAGTTCAGGTCATCCCCTGAATTATGCACAAATGTACAAAGGATTTATATTTGCAATGAAGAATTACAGTGAAATTGCAGATATAATGTATAAAGAGGCTGAGCTCTGAGGTGCAGGTGACGCCAGTCTCTCAGACCAGATCCACTGCATCAGCAGCCTGCATGACCTGTGTCACTCTGTAGCTGCCTGATGGTCATCAGTGTCTCTGTATCACTCGTATATCAGTCCTCGGGCATGTGGTGGACACGCAGGTCACTATTTATTCACGATGTTTATACCCGTTAACCCACTTCTCTGTGTGGAATTTTAGTGCTGAAAGAAAACCAGTGGCAGGTCATGCGGTGTGCACTGCCATTATTAATCATATTTGACACACTTCTTGGGGTAACCTACACTTCTATGAAGTGTAATGTAACGAAACCTCAATCAAGATGTTTAATATCCCATTCCCCTGCTATTCCTTTATTCTCTCGCACGTTTCAGAATTGTAATACATACTTATTCAATTTTGTTTAAATAGACCCCTTTTATACGAGACATTTCCACAAAGATGTCATGTGTGACCGAGCTGAAGGCCATAGTTGGACAGGAAATAGGAGGCAATTAAACAAACGATAATACAGTAACCCAACAATTTCTCTCGCTCTTGCTCAGGTCCAGGCCCTGGTGAGTGAATGGGCTTGGAGCAGAGATGATGTGATTCTGCACACGCTGCCCCTCCATCATGTGCATGGCATTGTGAATACGCTCATGTGCCCACTGTCGGTGGGGGCCACCTGCATCATGCTGCCCGACTTCAGCCCTCAGAAGGTAGAGTACAATATATTAATGCTTATACTGCTCCATATTGTGATGTTCCCTATGATGTATCCAAAGCTCTTTTGTGAACGCTCAATGTCCGTTAGATTAGCCTACATTATTTTGACCATTTATGGTAATGTATGAATGGCAGGGTACATCCAAATGCATGTCTTCGGCATTGCTCCGAGTGATCAGAGTGATCAGAACATGTAGCCTTCTGTCATATCACCATTCTCACGAGCCGATGTAGTCATAAGGATTGTGTCATATATTGTGAAGCTATGCACAATAATATCACCTCTAGGGTTGTCAAAAGTACCGGTACTTCGGTACCAAGTCGCTACTAAAAAAATTTTTTTAAAAAGTTGATGGTACCAGATTTTCACAAGTATCGGTAGTACCGAGTACTGGGTCTAACCCGGTACTGATGCGCTGTCTGACAGGTAGTCAGTCGGGAACTTTTCATAGGTGCACCATGCAATTATGGTAGCGGTTGCATTATGGGTGTTGCAGCATAGTTTAATTCAAGTGTAGGATTGGAAAAAAACATCCTCGTTTTTGCTTACTTAATGGTTATCATACGTGCGTGTAACGCTAATACGGTCATGTGTCCTTATTAACCATTTAATTCTTTTAAATTCTGAGTGAATTTCATTCAATTCTGAGTGTCTGTGAGTGCTTTGTAGTTTGGCTCATAGCTATAGACAGCCAGTCTGAGGCAGCTCCTGTACTGTGATTTGATTGTTTTCATTTTTGAAAATGCCATTTCACAGAGGTAAATGGATCCAAAGTAGGCACTCACTTTCAGTGCACATGTGGTGAGGAGAGGAAACTTCTCTCCCAAAAGTCCCCAAAAGTCACTGTGCCTTGATCTGGTTTTCAGCTCATTTTGCATGTCAACCATCTCCATGTCAACTCCACTCACATTCATCTCAAACCTTTTCCTGCCCATTGATGTAGCAGCAAGTACCTTCCTTGACGTCTGACTGACCAAAACGCTGATTGAACTCTGTTGCCACTTTGTCCAGGTGAGCACCAGTACTGCTCAGGGTGAAAGACATCCATGTCTTCATCCTTGTCATCATGGCCTGTAACATTTTCTTCAGGTTGGGAAAGTGTGTCATCCTCCCGTTCTTCAGATGTGTGGACCAAACACGGAACTTTGCCTTGAACGCATTCACTGCGCTTATCATGTGGGGCAGGTGTCGGTCTTTTCCCTGGAGCTATTTGTTGAGTGCGTTCAGTTTTTCCATTAGATCCGTCAGAAACCTCAGGTCCAGTGCAAAAGAGCGAGGAAATCCTACTTTGTTGCAGAATCTTGGAAAGCCACAATCTGAGCTGTGTCCATTACATGCAGGGATTCATCAAACTGTAGTGAAAAATATTCACAGAGTGACAAGTCCCTTAACACTTGTCGATGCACGTACAGTTTTGATGTCATCATTGTTTTTGAAGTCTCTGTGGTAATGGCAATTGCTTCCTTAAATAATTCGCCATCTGTAAAAGGCTTCTTGTGTTTAGCCAAAAGGTGACTTACGTGAAATGATACTTCAGTAGCAGCCTTATTTTGAGCAGAAGGTTTTTTCAGAAGCGATTGTTGTGCCTTCAACACTGATTTCAACTTGTCAGCTTTCCTAGCATGGACTGCGCTCTTTGGTGGGTAGCTCTTTGCTTATCTCTTTGGTCACTTTAACGAAGCACATGCTATGCTGAAAAAAATACAACAGCTGGATCAAGAGAAAGAGAGGTGCTTGCAAAACTGAACATTAATCAGGCATAATGCATTTGTGTACTTATTTTTCTATTATTATCCGGAGCTATAGGGGATCTTATAGTCTTAAAGATTTACCAGTCGATCACGATCTACAGGTTGGCAACCACTGCCCTAAAAGGCATCAAGGCCATGGCCCCTCCCCTAGGCCTTATTAGTACAAAGGCAATGTGTCCTTCACTAGACCTAACAGCTACAAAGGCCTCACCTCTTTCACCGGTTGTAGCAATTACAAAGGTCATGCCTCCTTTACTAGGTTCAACAGGATCTAAAACCACACCTCCTTGACTGGCCCTGATGGGCATTAATGCAGTCCCTCCATAGTCCATACCTCCTTGATCAGGTCTTCTCTGCACAGAGAAACATGGAACACATGCTGCAAACTTCCATGATGCACTTCAGTAGCTTTCTGTCTACACAGATGTTGATTAATTTTTTATAACAGCGTAGTAGTTATAGGATAGTATTTCCAGATGCAAGGCCACTCGCATCGATTCTATAGTAACTTACACATGGACTTGTGTGGCGGAGCCCCACGTGAAGTTTTCTGTGAGATGACGTTTATGTAAAATTTCTAGAAGGAGTCTAAAGCTGTTGTCTGAGCTTAGAGATTAGCTGTTTAGGAGGTATAATTAGCAGATAGTAAAGTGAATTCCTGTCACATGTCCCAAACTCCTTTCCTGTGTAACTGACACTGTAGTGGGTGTTTGGCTTGACCACTCATTTCATATACAGTACTGTGCAAAAGTTTTAGACACATGCAAAGAAATGCTGTAGAGCAAAGATGCCTTCAAAATAATGAAATTAAATATTTCTACATTTAAAAAAAAAATACCGTAAAGAGCAGTGAACAGTAGTAAATGAAACAAAGTCAGTATTTGGTGTGACAAAAAAATAAAAATAGTAGTCTCCGGTACAATTAGTGCGGTTTTATAAGGAAATGAGCTGGTAAGTTTTATTGAGCATCTTGCAGAACCAGACACAGTTCTTCTGGAGACTTTGACTTTCGCACTTGCTTCTTATTTTTGCAGCAAAACCCAGCAGCCTTCATTGTGTTTTTTTTGTCTGAAAATTGTCTCTTATGTAATATGCTGCTTTCTTTAATGACATACAAACATTTTTATGTAACATTTGCAATTCCCTTTTTTTTTTGTGCTGGAAAACTAATGTTTGGGAATCTAAAATGTGTTTTGTACTGACTTGATATTGTAGAAGTCATACAATAAAAAATCTATAACAAAGATTGTACTAAAAAAACAAAAAAACAGGGTTCCTAAAACCTTTGCACAGTACTGTACATTACAACAAACCAGTGGAACATTCTAGAAGACTTCTTGGGTTAAATTAAATGTTAATAGTTGGTTTGGTTGTTGGCAAAATAAATTAATAGTACTTTATTTATTTATTTTTTTACTTGCTCCCGTATGTTTATTCTCATTTTGTGCTCTGTTCTCATTCTGGTGTGTTTGCAAAAATTCTTTACTGTAGTTTCAGCAGTTGTTTCAGCTTTGTATGTACGTATAAAATATCTGTATTAAATTCATCCCTTGCGTTTATTGTTCTTTATGTGTGATGATTAAGCACCTCAGCTGTGTGATCTCTAAGGGCTCTATAGGGCCGTGTTCTTGAGCCAGTGCGTGGTGTGTAGCTTAGGGAAGAGGTGGTGATGGTGGTATGTGTTCAGCCTTATCGGGAAGTTGTCACAGGGCCGCACTAATTGTAGCCACGTCGCCGCGCTGCCACCAATGTTGGCGTCGGTGGCAGCGACCAGGAGCTGACAGGGTGTGTGTGTGTGTGTGTGTGTGTGTGTGTGCAAGAGAACGAGACTAGACTGTCACACCAAAGCCGTGGAGTGCGCGTGATGGATTGCCCCGCGCGGCTTTGTATCCGAGTGTCGCAGACTCGCTAGCGGATCAATCGATGCGCTGACGTTGAAGGATGATCCGGCGGCTCTGGAAGAGGAGGGGGTTTAAAGGTCCTGCAGATTTTAATGGGAGTCAAGGTGCTGCGTGACAGCAAAGGGTGGAGAGGACACTGTCAAAACAACAGTAGCACCTTCATGCCAAGAAGTCTACATTCTCTTTACTGATATGACCTTGTGTGCTGAAGACAATGAAGTTTCAGTTTTCTAAAAACATCAGTGCTTTTTTTTTTCCTTCTTTTTTTTTCTTTTTTTTTTTCTTTTTTTTTCTTTTTTGTTCTCTGGCTTTATTATTTACAACATGAGGCTTCAGAAATTTTTAATGAAGCAGAAAAATCAATACGTGCAGCGCTTTTGTTTTTCTGAGCTGTTTGACTGATTAGGATGCAATTTTGCTTCCTGCTCAAGTGGAAAATACACCGAGATTTAGGGATGAATGGGTTTGTTTTTCCCTCAGTAAAGGAGTGTGTAGTCAAAAGAAAGAGTTTTATAGGATCTATATATTAAACATGTTCAGATATTCTTGGATGTAATTGAGTGTTTATCATGATATTGCACTAAATTTCTACTTTATCAATTAAACATGAGCTACAAAGGCAGTGCATGTGAAAAATCGGTGAAAATAAGGTGCTAAGAGCAGTGTGTCACAGGTTTAAGGAAAAGTGCAAAGCTTGCAAACACAGCTATAAATACAGAAATAAAATCAATTACAAATATTATGGATTTGCTCACCGCTGCTGGTGTAATTCTGCAGTGTTCATGACAGTAATATTGTGTGTGCTGAATATATCTATTGTGTATTCGGAAAACTGCTTATCTAGTTTAATGTGGAATTTGAAGTGACACATTGGATCTTGAAGGATTACTGCAGTGTTTGTTTTTCAGACTAGTCTCTATTTGCCGCATCTGTACTCAGTGTGAGATTACCACAAACAATAATATAAATTTCTTTGTACTAAATAAAGAACCAAAAAAATGGAAAGTTGGTTGTAATTGAAGTCTAAGGGCAGTTGTTGAATTCCACCAGTTAACTTGAATTCAAACTCATTTACAGCTATTATACTAACAATGAAGTTAAAAGTAATTCTGCGTACTTATTTCCTATAGTTCAGAGGTATCCATGTGCCGTCAGCCTGAAGCTAAGGTACTTCCCTGTTTACAGTCCCCTCTGAAACTATTGGAACAGCAAGGCCACTTCATTTGTTTGTGCTCTACACCAAATACATTTGGGTTTGAGATCAAAAGATGGATATGAGAGGAGAGTTTATGATTTCAGCTTTTATTTCCTGGTATTTACATCTAGATGTGTTAAACACCATAAAACATAGAACCTTTAGTATCGGACCACCCAATTTGTAGGTGAGCAAAAGTATAGGAACAGATAAGTCTTGCAGTAAATTAAAGTACAATTGTGCTCAAAAATTTACAAACCCTTGCAGAATCTGCAAAATGTTAATAACTGAAAAAAAGAGGAATCATTAAAATTGCATTTTGTATTTTTCATGTAGTAATGCCCTGAATTAGCTATTTCACATAAAAGCTCTTTACATATATACACATACAAGACACAATAATGACTGAATTTCAAAAGTTTACATTCCCTTGATTATTAATACTGTGTGTTGTTACCTGGATGATCAGCGACTGTTTTTATGTTTTGGGATAGTTGTTCATGAGTCCCTTGTTTGTCCTGAGCAGTTAAACTGCCCACTATTCTTCAGAAAAATCCTCCAGGTTCTGCACATTCTTTGCTTTTCCAGCGTCTTCCGCATATTTGACCCCTTTCCAGCAGTGGCTATATAATGTTGAGATCCATCTTTTCACACTGAGGACAACTGAGGGACTCTTACACAACTATTACAAAAGGTGCAGAAATTCACTGATGCTCAAGAAGGCGACACGATACATTAAGAGCGAGGGGGGTGTAAACTTTTGAACAGGATGATTGATGTAAATTTTTATTATTTTGTTTAAATATCTTTTTTTGTTTAGTACTGTTTCCCAGAAGACAAAATAATAAAAATGTACATCAATCATCCTGTTCAAAAGTTTACACCCCCCTCACTCTTAATGTTGTATGTGTGCACGTGCATGGGGGTGGGGGGAGTAAGAGTAAGAGAGGCATAGAGTAAGAGTAAGTGAGAGAGAGAGAGAGAGAGAGAGAGAGAGAGTAAAATATATAGAAAAGAATGTATAGAAAAGAATCACCCCCCTTTAAAATAATCACATTTTGTTGCTTTTCAGCCTGAAATGAAGACGGACACAGTTTTTGTTTTATCCAGCTGTATTTACTCAGTGCAACTTATAACATCCAAGTGAAAGATATAACACCAACTTGTCAGGAAAAAAAAATTAAAAACAGAATCATTGAGTTGGAAAAACCCCCTTGCTTTAATTTGCCTTATTTTTTTAATTACAGCCTTTAGTCTGTTGGGATATGTCTCTACTAACTTTGCACATCCAGACTATACAATATTTGCCCACTCTTCTTTGCAGAACTGCTCAAGTTCAGTTAAATTTGATGGTGACCGTTTGTGGACTGCAGTCTTCAAGTCATTACACAGATTTTCAATGGGGTTTAAGTCTGGGCTCTGACTAGGCCATGCAAGGACATTCACCTTTTTCTCCTTCAACCACTGTGTGGTCAATTTTGCTGTGTGCTTTGGGTCATTGTCATGTTGGAAGGTAAATCTTCTTCCCATTAACAACTTTCTGGCAGAGGGCAGCAGATATTCTTCAAGAATTTGACTGTATATTGCCCCATCCATTTTTCCTTCTATCCTGACAAGTGCTCCAGTGCCTGCTGCAGAGAAACACCCCCATAACAGGATATTACCACCTCCATGCTTTACTGTAGGAATGGTGTTATTTGGATGGTGAGCTGTATTGGATTTCCGACAGACATATCGTTTGGTCTTGAGGCCAAGTAACTCAATTTTAGTCTCATCTGACCATAACACCTCTTTCCATGTGGCCTCAGAATCTTCAAGGTGCGTTTATGTGGCCTTTCTTGAGGAGTGGCTTTTTTTCTTGCAACCCTCCCACACAAGCCACATTTGTGGAGAATTTGTGATATTGTTGTCACATGCACACAAATTCTTGCAACTGCTTCAGAGTTGCTGTAGGCTTCTTGGTAGCCTTTCTGACCAGTTTCCTCCTGGCTCTTTCATCCAGTTTGGAGCAGCGTCCTGATCCAGGGAGGGTCTGTGTTGTACCAAATACCTTCCACTTCTTAATAATAGACTTCACTGTGCTTCTAGGCATTGATAAAGCCTTTGACATTTTTTTGTATCCATCTCCTGACTTGTGCCTGTCCACAACTTTATCCCGGAGATCTTTTGACAGTGCCTTGCCACCCATAGTTGATTGTTTGCTTCAGTTGCACTACAAAATGCTCCAGGAAAGCTCTTTTCATGCTGAGCTAATCAAAATGACCACAGCTGATCACAGTTGAAAGTCAAATGGCTTTGTGTGCCATTGAGAAGGTGATTAGCTACACCTGATTGAGTTTACAAGTCATTTTTAGGAGGGGGGTGATCCTGTGACTCAGTGATTCTGGGTTTTTTTTTTGTTTTTTGTTTTTTTCTGACATGTTGGTGTTATATCTTTCACTTGGATGTTATAAGTTGCACTGAGTAAATACAGCTGGATAAAACAAAAACTGTGTCCGTCTTGAATTCAGGCAAAGCAACAAAATGTGATTATTTTAAAGGAGGTTGATTCTGTTCTATACTCACTGTGTGTGTATATATATATATATGTGTGTGTGTGTGTGTGTGTGTGTGTGTGTGTGTGTGTGTGTGTGTTATTTATTTCTTTATTTGTCATTTTGTTCATTGTTCATTTTCTTTATTGTTATAACACCCATGAGATGCAAACTAAGACTGTCATTGTACAAGAAAGCTTAGTCCTTCAATGTTGAATCTTGAATTAATGACAGCATTCTACAAAAACACAATTGTTTGTTGACTGAATTTAACATCTGCCCTCAGATTTTAATCGTGAGTCAGTTTCACTTAAACAGGCTTTTGGTTTGTTTTTTTCTTTACAGGCAACTGTATTGAAATTCTTGTTCATGGTAATCAGACATGTGCTTCAGAAGGGGTAGGTTGTAAAAAAAAAAAAAAAAACCAAAAAAAAAAAAAAAACACTGGAGTATTCCTTTAAGACCTAACACATTTCTGCTTGAATAACTTTACAACTGGTTGAGAGAGCTCAAAATGCTTCAGATTCCACATTAAAGTAGAGAAGCGGAGCCTTCTGATTGTGAGGACAGAGATGGATTTGTGGGAAGAACACTGTAGTGTTGTTTTAAACGGTAAGACTGATATATTGTGTTATATTGGAATGGCTCTTTATTGTTTGAAGGTGAATCAGTGGTGAAGTTTGCTGGGTCTCTACCCAGCTCTTTTTGTAACTGTCTTATGGTATTACTGTGTCATTATTGGAGTATTTATGTAGTGAACAGAATTATTGCAGTTCATTTTTTTAAGAAGGACACATAATACACCTTCAAATTTGTCTATGTTAAACATTGCTGTATATCATAAAATGTCTGGTCAATAATTTTGAAGGCGGTTTCTATGGTTATGGAGATTTCGCGTGAACATGGTTATGTTAATAAATAATGTAGACAATCAGGAAATCTATTAACCCTGAGAAATGGATGGAGAGAGAGAAAGACGAGGTGAGATGAGAGGAGAGAAGAAGTTGGGAATCAGTTACAGCTAATAAAAGTGTGTGCGTGTGCTGTCTTTTATAGAGAGAGAGAGAGAGAGAGAGTGGGGGGGGAGTGAGACTGATAAGAGAGCGGAGGCACTGAAGCAGGAAATAATGAAATGGAGAGAGTGAGGAGGAGGAAGGCTGGAAGGAGGCAGCCTCCTAGGGGGGGTTGGGGGGGGTGGAGGAGGAGAATCTGTCGTTCACCTTCAATTAATTCACACTTTTCTCCCACAGCGGCGTGGAGGTGCAACCAGCCGTGCAGCCTCGCTCTGCGACTGACTAACTGTGTGTGTGTGTGTGTGTGTGAGAGAGAGAGAGAGAGAGAGAGAGAGAGAGAGAGAGAGAGAGAGAGAGAGAGAGAGACAGAGACACACACACAGAGACACAGAGACAGACAGACAATAAAGTCTACATACAAATGCAGATTGTATTTGATGTCTGAATGTTATTTGTGATATATATGACTTTTCATCCTTTCAGCAGTGGCTTTCTTCTTGCCACTCTTCCATAAAACCCAGCTTTGTGGAGTGTCCAGGTTATGACTGTCTTTTCTAAAGCTTCTCCTGTCTGAGCTTTGGATCTTCCTTTGTTACCCTTGGTTGCTTCTCTGACTAATCATCTCTTTACCCAGACACTGACTTTTGGTGAACGGTTTCCTCTAGATGGGAGTCACACTTGTTTTATATTCTTTGCATTTTTTAATAATGGATTTAATGGTGTTTCACAGGCTGTTCAGCATGTGGGATTTAAAAAAAAAAAAAAAATTGTAACCTATTAATTTAGGAATTCAGGGTGTTTCACAGCAACAATACTTTTGCAGTCACAACTTTTACATTTTTTGTTTATAAATAATATATTTGTCTATCCACTTTAATTATTTAATGATTAAATTGATTAATTTAATATTATATTATTATTTATTATTTAATATTTAATTATTAATTATGAATTAATTGTAAGCTATTTGGTGTAGTTCCATGACATATAATCCTAATTAAGTCTATAACACTACAAAATGTGGAAAAGTTTAAGAGGGTGTGAATTCTTATACAAGTTACTGTATACTATGTACTATATTCTGTCTACTCTCTCTCTCTCTCTCTCTCTCTCTCTCTCTCTCTCTCTCTCTCGATCTGTCTCTGTCGCTCTCTGTCTGCCTCGCTCTCACTCTCTCTCAGGTATGGGAGCAGTTACTGAGTTCCCAGTCTCCAGTGGTGACCATGTTCATGGCCGTTCCCACCATCTACTCTAAATTGATCCAGCACTATGACCAGCACCTCACACATCCACATGTACAGGACTTCATCAGAGCTCTGTGTAAAGAGAGGATCCGGTAATGCCCAGTAACGCTCAACATAAACACACACACTCCTGTAACAGTTAATAGTCAGCAGCCCTCTCCAGATTACAGGGTGTACCCCTTTAAACTGTATCTCCTTGGGGGGGGGATCAATATACAGGTTGATTGGGTGTATTAGTGGAGTTAATGTAGCAGGCATTCTATTTTACATAACATTAAAAAAAGTGACATGTGAAGGCCAATGTATGGTAACCCATACTTGGAATTGTCCTCTGCATTTAATCCATCCAAGTTAGTGCACACGCATTAGGAGTAGTGAGTAGTGAACACACACACACTGCAAACCGTGAACAAACGCACCCGGAGCAGTGGGCAGCCATTTTGCTGTGGCGCCCGGGGAGCGATTTGGGGGTTAGGTGCCTTGCTCATGGGCACCTCAGTCATTTCCTGCCGGTTACCAGTCTGCCTCTCTAACCATTAGGCCATGACTGCCCCATACTGGCACTTCATATATATTCATTTAGTTTTTGTCCTGTTAGTGTTGGTTGAACACCTGGTAGTGCAGGGCTGAAATGAAGCTTTCATTACCATCTTGATATCACTCCCTTCTGCAAAGTTTAAAGCTTAAACCTGGAGTTTTTCTGTTACCACCAAGAGTATTATAACTTCTCACAACCTTATCCATAGCATGTTAGTGTTTTTTAAAAAGGGCATATTACAGTTGGACTAAAGCAACAATTATCACATGTACCTCTCTTTGCTATATAGAGGGGTGAGGAAGCATTGCAACTGACTACAGCTGTAGTTTTACATAAAATAAATATTCACCAAAAAAAATTCTAAATATACTGTAAGTGTGTGTACCCTTAAAGAATCCTGACTCTCATGCAAATGCCATATTTATCAGTAATTATTGTATATCAGTATTGATCTTTTGAGCACAGGTCTGTTATAAACAGTCTGATCCGGATGAAAACATTCAGGAAATTGATATTGATTTCTATTACATTTATCTTTACCAGGTCCATCCGGTTCTTGTGTCAATTAGTTTATGGTATTGCTGCTCTGCCCCCTAAACCCTGAGCCGCACTGCCAAAGTATAACCTATATGTAGGAAACACTGAGTTAATATAATACGATAACAGTAATACCTATGGTAATAGAATATAATAACTACTTAAAACCTTGGTCCCTTGGCAGATATGACTGCTTTGGCCCATTTACTTTTTCAAAACACTTTCTGTAAAATACATGCATTTATAGTTGTGATAACCAGCAATAAATAGACCAAGGTGTTTTTTTTTTTTGTTTGTTTGTTTTTTTAAACTGTACATTTAGTCTTAAGATGTAAATGGTCAGGATTCACATTCCATAAGCTGTTGGCCTTTAAAGGGCGGTCCCCGACCATCTTCTAAGCACATTAGTAAACCCTCTTTCTCTCTCAGTGGGTCAAGTAGCTTCGTTCTGAACTCAAGCATAACGATTTTTATTCCAACTCATTTTATTCCACGTTTTGATACAAGATCCATTTTTTATTGTTCTAAAAGTCCGAAATGATTACTCACAAAAAAATGAACGCTTTCTTGGACCAAAGACTAAAATCAATAAGAAAGTTGATGATGCAGCCAAACAGTTTGAATGATGATTATTTTGTTTGAAGATTTGTTCTCGGTGCAGCTGCAACCCTATGGGTTCACAGTAGCGAACAATAAGCTGCTCTTTTTGCTCTCCGTTTGTCTTTAATGGGATTAAATATTGAAATAACACTCGGGAAAAGATAAAATCCCAGTTAGAATTTTCTATATAAACAGCCTGTGCTGCAGGATTTGGACCAAGGAATTTACTGAAGAGATCTGGATATTTGTGGCTTTACCGTGTCATAACTTATTTGCATAATCTTCAAGAAATCAGAGTTGAGTTGTCTCTGTGTTGCAAAATTGCACAGATTGTATGATAAGTCAGTTGCTGGTATGAAAGTGTAAAAAGGTATAAAGAAGCAGTGGTTAAAATAATGACCAGAAACAACACAGTCTACTAAGTTCTCTCTTTCAGTGGATGGACTAGATTATTTGATTCCTTTTCTTTTTTATACCACAGTGCTGTTGAATGCTTTATTCATACTTCTGACGGCAGTTCCAGCTGTAATTTAAATTACAGGTTTATTTTAATATGCTTGTTCTAATACATTACTAACTACTAATACTGCTACTTCTATAGTACTAACTACTACTAATAAATCTTAGATGATGTACGCTCCACATAATCTAAACATAATAATAAAAGCAGGTTGCTATTAAAAAAAAAGAAGAAGAAGAAAAAGTATAATAAAAAATAATAATAATAATAAAAAAGATGCTGGTGAGGGGACAACTTTTATAACTTTTATAACTGTTATAACTGTTGTCTCAAGGACTTTCTACAACATTAAATGTAACTGTGAATGGTTAAAAGTGCGACATGTCTTACTTTAAAAGATTAAAAACGTAAGAATTGATAAATTGCTGTGGTATAAGAGGAATAAAACACTTGCTGACATGCTGTTATGTAAATAATCATAGAAAAGAATAAAAATAAAAAATATATAATAATAATAATAATACTTTTATTATTATTATTATTGTTATTATTATTATTATTATTGATAATAATAATAATAATAATAATAATAATAATAATAATAATATTGGGGGGCGTGGTCGCTCAGTCGTCAGCATGTTTGCCTCGCATCTCTGGGGTTGGGGGGGTTCGAATCCCGCCTCCACCCTGTCTGTGCAGAGTTTGCATGTGCTCCTCGTGCTTTGGGGTTTTCCTCCGGGTACTCCGGTTTTCTTCCCCCAGTCCAATAACATGCATTGTAGGCTGATTGGCATCTCCAAATTGACCGTAGTGTGTGAGTGGGTGTGTGTGTGTGTGTGTGTGTGTGTGTGTGTGTGTGTGTGTGTGTGTGTGTGATTGTGCCCTGCCATGGGATGGCTTGGAATGTGCCCCGAGTTCCCTGGGATAGGCTCCAGGCTCCCCACAACCCTGTGTTGGATAAACAGTATGGAAAATGGATAGATTATTATTATTATTATTATTACATTTCTTATTTAATGGCTCACTCCAGTCAGAGACCTTAACCATTGAGCTACCACTATGCCGTAATTTCTACATTACACTAGACACTGTGATACACTATAAAGCTTTTGTTCCTGAAAGTACTCTGTGTTAGTTGTGTTGAAAGCTTACTTATGTTACTTCTCATTGCAGGTTGATGGTGTCGGGTTCGGCCGCTCTCCCCCAGCCCGTTCTGGAGCGGTGGAGAGAGATCACGGCTCATGTACTGCTGGAGCGCTACGGCATGACTGAGATTGGCATGGCACTGTCCAACCCGCTGAATGGACCACGGATCCCTGGTAATCATAACACTCCAGACCTAGTTTGGCCAAGATTGGGGGTTACATTTAGAGTGATTACTAGGCAAGCGATTTTGCTTTTGAAATTAAACTCTAAGGCTACTGTAGCCTTGTAAAACGTAGAGAAAATCCTACATCAGAATCATCACTGTATAACCCCCTATTATTACACACGTTGGTGTTTATCTATGCAGTTTTGTAATAAATTAGACACACAGATTGCACACAGGAAAACTGTGGACGATTTAGTGTTGTATATTTGTTAGCTACATTAGCCTTGTTACTCCAGTAACTCAAATCTAAAGACTCAAGATAAACTGTGTAGATTTCATTATCATTTAATTTTTGCTTTTTTCCTAATTGATAGACTTTGCCCCTAGTGTATTTATTATAATGATAACTTCTTTGACTCCTTTAATAACTCTCATTGTTATAACTGCCACTTTTTTTTTGTTAGTTTGAGGGTTTTTTTGTTTCTCTACCACAGACCACCTCTACTGTTTTTTTTTGACAAGTGCAGTCTACAAATAACAGTAACTCCTCAAGGGTTGATTGTATGCTATGAGGCACTGTCGTGCGTCAAGCTCCTCTTTCAAAGTTCTTTGTCTGACTTTCTTGGGGCTTTTGGTACCAAACAAATGAGGCGCGCTGTTCTTTTAAAAAACGCTTGACTCTGACAAAGGCATGACAGCCAAAAGAACAGAATGCTTCCCAAAGGCTTCTGGGATACTAGAGGTCTCTTTTTCTCACTGATGTAGATCAAGACAGAATTGGCTGCTTCTGCTTGTTCTGCACTCGACGCTATCAAAGCAGTTAAGTGGGTTGTGTGGCATCTAGCTAGCTTCTTGTTGTTTGCTTTGGGTTTTTTTTTTTGCCAATAAGCTTCAAAGTGGCTGCTCTCGTAGGTGATGTTGAAGCGTAGCCATGCTTGTTGGTAAACCGCTGATGCTAATTCTCCACAGAGGTAATTAGGAGTGAGTCGTTCAGTTACCGCTGCTGCCGATATCTTGGTATTAAATAGGTTAAACAAATGTCAGTAACACCACTAACAAAGAACTACACAACAGTTTCTTGTCTCTTGCCAAAAAAAAAATCACAGTACTACATTTGACTATTTTTCTCATTTAAATGAAGTTATAGTGTACAAATGGCTAAAAAAAAATTAATGATATTATTATGATTGATATACTGATTCTTTTTTTCCTGTTGATTCTGTCATCTAAACCAACCACATGAGTTTTCTACTCCGACAGACCATTATCAAATTTTTTTTGATAATGACAGACTGCATTAAGTTCTCAAGGTTCTATTCTAGGCCCTGTATAATTCTACCCTATAGTTCTACCTTTAGATTTTAAGTAAAAAATAGTTTAAATCGAAGAGTTTAAGAACACGGCAGCCAAAATGCTTATACGGAAAGGAGAAATAAAACCCATCGTAAACAATATGCTCAGCCAAAATAGGCCTAGTTTAAAGCCCAGGGATTCACAACTCAGTCGGTGGAACACTTTTTTCTTATATTGCTGCTGAATTCTACAGAAGTGATTTACAAAATAATAGGAATGCCAGCTGTATTGGAGACTTTAAATCCAGATTTTAAAAAATCTGTATTAGTTGTTATCGGATTTGTTTTTTTTTTAAGTAATTGTACATTTAGAGTTTTATTTAACCTGTTATTTAAAGTTCAATCAATAATCCATGATGAAAATGTTTAGCCTACAGTCACTGCACTTCCTATATGGATTATAGCAGAAACTGGTTTTAAAACACAAAAAGGTCATCTCAGCCACAACAAAGAGTTATTTAGTGGTTATCATCAGCTCATATTAACCTGCTCCTATGTTTAAATTTTCTTTGAGTGTTTATACCTTCCTTGCTTCATACCTTTTCACTGCTGTGTTCTCTCTGTGCTCTCTGTCTGTCTCTCTGACTCTCTCTCCCCCTCACATTCCTTCCCTCCCCTTTACACCCCATGGGCATCTCTGACTGCAGGAGTGTATGAGTGGCTTTGAATAAAACATGACGTGTTTTATTCAGAGCCCCCTCCCCACACACACATACACATAGACATGCCTATACTCCTGCTATACAGATATGGGATGGGGAATATGACAATATGAAATCCATATTGTTAGAAATTACAGTCACAGTACATTTTGCTCACATGTTGCAAGTCTCACCGGTGCATTTCTAACACTGACCAACTCCAGTAGCCGCCTGGTAAACTCGGAGGTTCTTTTGCTCATGTGCTGCTACTGTTTTGCTGCCAGTTTCTCAAAAAAATATTGTGATATATTATCATCAGAGTATTTGGGGGGGAAAATTGTAAATTACTAGCGGTGTATGGCTTAGTGGTTAACACGTTTGCCTCGCACCTCTGGGGTTGGGTGTTTGCATGTTCCCCTCATGCTTTGGGGGTTTCCCCTGGGTACTCGGGTTTCCTCTTCTAGTCCAAAGACATGTGCTGTAGGCTGATTGGCATTTCCAAATTGTCTGTAGTGTGTGAATGGGTGTGTGTGATTGTGCCCTGTGATAGGTTGGCACCCTGTCCAAGGTGTCCCTTGCATTATGTCCCGAGTTCCCTGGGATAGGCTCCAGGCTCCTCCGTGACCCTGTGCAGGATAAGCGGTACAGAAAATGGATGGATGGGTGGATGTACTTGCTGTGTATGCTCTGTTTCTATGAATGTCTGTGTTGTGGGATTTTTTTACTTGGCAAAATTGTGTTCTCAAGACTAGTGCCTCAAAAACCCACAGACCGGCTCTGATCACTTAACGTGTTTCCATTTCTGCGCTGCAACTGCACTCCTGAGATAAAGTCTGTCCTATTCTAGGGCAGCATAACAGCAGTCATTTAAAAGTCTTTAAAGAATAATTGCATGTGTTCTTCCCAGAAAAAGGTAATCCCATAATTCAGTTGCACAAAACTTTGTAAAACATGACACTGTCTCTGAGTGAGAAATGAAAAACATAAATATTAAAAATATAAGCTGTGATAAACATTAGACAACTCTTCTGATATGAACATGTAATATCAGTCCATACATATTTCTTGTATAGAATTTGGGTTTGTTAGGACCCAGCTGTTATGACAATTGTTACAGAAGCTATTGAGTTAATACAACAGTGGGTATAGAAAAGAATCACCCCCCTTTAAAATAATCACATTTTGTTGCTTTTCAGCCTGAAATGAAGACAGAACCCCCCAACCCCCCCCCCCCCCCCCCCAACCCCCAAATGACTTGTAAACTCAATAAGGTGTAGCTAATCACCTTCTCAATGGCACACAAAGCCATTTGACTTTCAACTGTGATCAGCTGTGGTTATTTTGATTAGCTCAGCATGAAAAGAGCTTTCCTGGAGCATTTTGTAGTGCAACTGAAGCAAACAATCAACTATGGGTGGCAAGGCACTGTCAAAAGATCTCCGGGATACATTTGTGGACAGGCACAAGTCAGGAGATGGATACAAAAAACTTTCAAAGGCTTTATCAATGCCTAGAAGCACAGTGAAGTCTATTATTAAGAAGTGGAAGGTATTTTGTACAACACAGACCCTCCCTGGATCAGGACGTCGCTCCAAACTGGATGAAAGAGCCAGGAGGAAACTGGTCAGAGAGGCTACCAAGAGGCCTACAGCAACTCTGAAGCAGTTGCAAGAATTGTGACAACAATATCCCAAATTCTCCACAAATGTGGTTTGTATGGGAGGGTTGCAAGAAAAGAGCCACCCACAAGAAAGGCCACATAAACGCACCTTGAAGACTCTGAGGCCACATGGAAAAAGGTGTTATGGTCAGATGAGACTAAAATTTAATTATCTGGCCTCAACACCAAACGATATGCCTGGCGGAAATCCAATACAGCTCACCATCCAAATAACACCATTCCTACAGAAAGCATGGAGGTGGTAATATCCTGTTATGGGGGTGTTTCTCTGCAGCAGGGACTGGAGCACTTGTCAGGATAGAAGGAAAAATGGATGGGGCAAAATACCGTCAAATTCTTGAGGAATATCTGCTGCCCTCTGCCAGAAAGTTGTCAATGGGAAGAAGTTTACCTTCCAACATGACAATGACCCAAAGCACACAGCAAAACTGACCACACAGTGGTTGAAGGAGAAAAAGGTGAATGTCCTTGCATGGCCTAGTCAGAGCCCAGACTTAAACCCCATTGAAAATCTGTGGAATGACTTGAAGACTGCAGTCCACAAACAGTCACCATCAAATTTAACTGAACTTGAGCAGTTCTACAAAGAAGAGTGGGCAAATATTGCAAAGTCTGGATGTGCAAAGTTAGTAGAGACATATCCCAACAGACTAAAGGCTGTAATTAAAAAATTAAGGATCCTTTTTCCAACTCAGTGATTCTGTTTTTTTATTTTTATTATTGTTTTTCTGACATGTTGGTGTTATATCTTTCACTTGGATGTTATAAGTTGCACTGAGTAAATACAGCTGGATAAAACAAAAACTCTCTGTCTTCATTTCAGGCTACAAAGCAACAAAATGTGATTATTTAAAAAGGGGGTGATTCTTTTCTATACATTCTTTTCTATATATTTTACTCTCTCTCTCTCTCTCTCTCTCTCTCTCTCTCTCTCTCTCTCTCTCTCTCTCTCTCTCTCTCTCTCTCTCTCTCTCTCTCTCTCTCTCTCTCTCTCTCTCTCTCACTTACTCTTACTCTATGCCTCTCTTACTCTTACTCCCACCCACCCCCATGCACGTGCACACATACAAAATTACACTCTGTCTTACTATTTGGTCTTTGTGGTTTATCAGTAACATGACAAACTGTGGTTTTGTCTTTATAACTTTGAGAGAGGAAAGAGAGAAAAGATTACTGATGTTTAATTTGATATGATTATTTTTACATTACCTTACAGAATGCCCCTTTATATTTTATTTCTTACCTCACATCCATACTTACCCACATTCTGTATATGTGTTGGCTGGAGAGATAATTAGCTAGGTAATATAGTATTGTTTCATTTCATATTTTTATTTCATCATAGCTGTGTAAAGACAGTGATGGAAAACCTGCATGAAAAAGAATTGCTTAATAGAATAAAAAATAATCCGCATTGCAGGCATCCTTTAGTATTTCAGTGTGTCGGTGTTGGATGCAGATCTTAACTTCCTCTCTCACTGCTCATGAACAGAGTGCATTAAATGCAACACCATCTGAAAAAAAGTGAGGGTGTGAGATTGCTTTAGTGCAGCTCTAAAGGGATTCTGGAAACTCGATGATTGAGAAGAACGAACGGATTTTATTCCCTCATCACAGCCAGGACTCTGAGGATGAGGACACGTCAGCCATGATCCCAAAAACAACACATCATCCCTACATGAGAGAGAGAGAAGGGCAGGGGGGGATTATAGTACTCAACAGTAGGCATTATAGTACTCGAAATGTTTATTAGCCAGTTTAAACACTTAGACCCCTCATAATTGGAGGCATTAAAGTATGATGCACTGCAGGTTCAGTCTGATATAAGCACACTATATTTATGCATTAAAGTCACAGTCCCCTCTGAAACTATTGGAACAGCAAGTCTTTCAGTTGTTGTTTGTTTCAGGGGGTTTCTCCCTTCAGTCTCCTCTTCAGGAGGTGAAATGCTGCTCAATTGTGTTAAGTTCTGCTGATTGACTTGCTTGATTGAATTGACTCATTTGTTGAGTTGGCAGTGTGTTTTGAATCATAATCTTGCTGCATGATGAAGTTCCTCCCAATTAATTTGGATGCATTTCTCTGTGAATTGGCAGACAACATGTTCCTGTGAATGTTTGGATTCATTCTGCTGCTACCATCATGAGTTACATCATCAATAAAGAGTAGTGAGCCTTTTCCAGAAACAGCTATGCAAGCCCAAGCCTTGACACTACCTCCACTGTGCTTGACCGATGAGCTTGTCTGTTTTGGATCATAAGCAGATACTTGCTTTCTCCACACTTTGGCCTTTCCATCACTTCGGTAGAGGTTCATCTTGGTTCCAGAACTTTTATGGCTCATCTCTGTATTTCTTTGCAAATTTCAATCTGGCTTTCCGATTCTTACTGCTGACTTACTCCAATAGTTTCGGAGGGGACTGTACATCCATGTTTGTCGCCTTTTTGTTACAGAACACATCATTAAAGATTTAGCTAGTCCCTAAGGACACATTCTTGGTCATTACTATGAAGCTGCCTCCGTAATAACTAGTGACTACTGACTTTTTCACTGGGCTCTGTTTAGAATGATCTCTCCTATTAATTCCCTCCACAGACATTTAAAAACAAAATTTCTGAACTATGCATTTCCAACCAAAAGAACAAGCTGTGAGATGAATTGAGACCTCAGAACAATATTTTATAAAGGAAACAAAATGCTTGACAAACAGATCAAAGGTACAAGCATGTGTACTTAATAACTTAAAGTAAATTAACTTATGTTCCCTTGTTCTTGATGTGTGCATGGGAATATTTTACATTTTTCCACCATGCTAGCAAGTAAATAACTTTTAAATGCCATGCTATCTATCTATCTATCTATCTATCTATCTATCTATCTATCTATCTATCTATCTTATAGAGACAGAGAGATAGATGGATGGATAGATAGATAGATCGATAGATAGCATGGATCTGGATGTGTGGCATGGATATGGATTTGTATCTGCATTTGGGTTTAAATCCAAAGTGGGCTTGGCCTAAACCTAAAAAAAAAATTATTAACTATTGCACTAGGCCTCCAGAAACAACAGAATACCCTGGGGGGAAAAACAGAGGTAGAAATGCCAGTACTGTACTGTGAGTACTGTGTCTGTTCCTCAACCTCAGCTACATCACTCACGTTTATAATTGATCTGAACTAGAGATGTGTGTGGGACTGTTTTTAATTCCACTCATACAGTCATTATTTTTGTTTGCCAGCCACATTTCCCAAAAATTAAACGAACTAGTAGTCTAATTTAAACCACTGTTACATTTATGGCATTTGACAGACATGCTTATCCAGAGCGACTTACGTTTTTTTAATCTCATTTTAACAACTGAGCAGTTGAGGGTTAAGGGCCTTGCTGAAGGTCTCAGCAGTGGCAGCTTGGCAGTGCTGGGATTTGAACTCATGACCTTCCAAGCAGTAATCCAACGTCTTAACCACTGAGTTACCACTGACCTGTGATCATACATTTACTGGCTGTAGTAAAAGGATGAATTAAGGTATGATGTAAATGCATCACACAGCCGTGCAATTTCCTGGTCTTGGTTTGTCCTGTGAGCTTCAAATGTGACTGGGGGGGAAAAGGGTAAAACCGAGTCTTTTTTGCTACATCCTGCAGGATCCCAGTCTCAGTGAACACCTCTAGTCTCAACCAGATGCCCCCTGAACCTTTCTGGCAAGCTTTCTAAAATAAAACTAAAAAAAAGTGGTGCACCTCCTATTCATATCTGTTTGTATCTTATGTTACATCCCTATTCTGTAGTAACTGTGTGTGTGTGTGTGTGTGTGTGTGTGTGTGTGTGTGTGTGTGTGTGTGTGTGTGTGTGTGTGCGTGCGTGCATGTGTTTTCAGGTGCAGTCGGAGCTCCGCTCCCGGGTGTTGAAGTGCGAATCATCATGACAAACACAAGCAGCACGACCATCGCAGAGGGCAACAGCAAGCACACACGGGTACTTCATTAACACCCTTTCCCATAATGCACTTCACTATCCACACTAACTCTGACTGTGTGTGTGTGTGTGTGTGTGTAGGTAAAGCCTGGGCTGGAGGGGCGGGAGGGTGAGCTGCAGGTTCGAGGCTCCTCTGTGTTTCAGGAATACTGGAATAAACCACAGGAGACTAAGGACAGCTTCACGGAAGATGGCTGGTTCAAAACCGGTACCTGCTCCACACACACACACACACACACACACACACACACACACACACACACACACACACACTAACTGATCATATGTTGAATATGAAGTAATGAAATCTTATCAGGTTGAAGTGTAAATGTGTTTACAGTTAGAGACAGGGATGTACAGTTTTATGTACAGAATTATTGGGACCCTTTTTTAAAAAGAAGTAAACTTCTTTTATCTGATTTTTAACTATTTGTGCACATTTGTCATCTATATGCTGGGGGGCTGGGGTTAGCGTCAGGTTTACGCAAACCAGAGTACATACAGCTTCAAAATTTCTATCAGAAATCAGTGCAAAAAATCCTGAAACCAGTTTTTTTTCAGTTATACTACTTTTATTTTTAAATTTTAAATTTTAAATTTTTGCATGTATTAAACCTATACACTTAATGGCTGGAGCTAGGGTTAGGGTTCTGGAAAATAAAGCATATACAGCTTCCAAACTTGAGAATCTAGCAGATAATGATTGTAATAGATTTAGACTCCAACTGATATTTATATAGACTACTTTTATTTTATTTATTTATTTATTTATTTTTGCTGTTTTTGGATATGTTAAACCTATAGGCTTAGAGGCTGGGGCTAGGCTTAGGCTTGCACAAATGAGAGCACGTACAGCTTCTACACTTGAGATTCTAAAAGAAAACAATACAAACTTATTTGTACATTATTTGTACACTTATTTGACCTTTTTTTTTTTACATTTTTTTTTTTTATACCTTTATGCTTAAGGGCTGGAGCTAGGGTTAGAGTAATAGAAAATAAAGCATGTACAGCTTCCAAACTTGAGAATTTAGCAGATATCAATAATAATAGCTTTAGAAGCCAATTGATGTTTTCGTAGACTACTTTGATGATTTTTAGCTGTTTTTGAGTATGTTAAACCTATAGGCTTTAGAAGTTGCACAAACCAAAGAACGTACAACTTCCAAGCTTGAGATTCTACCAGAAAATAATGCAAATATATTTGGAATCCAGTTGTTTTTCCAGTTAGATTACTTTATTTTTAAGAATTTTTGGATGTGTTAAACCCTTAAGCTTAAGGCCTGGAGCTAGGGTTAGGGTTATGGAAAATAAAGGATGTATAGCTTTCAAACTTGAGAATCTATCAGATATCAATAGTAATAGCTTTAGAAGCCAACTGATTTTTATGTAGACGACGGTGATGATTTTTTTTTAGCCATTTTTGGATATGTTAAACCTATAGACTTGTAGACTGGGGCTAGGCTTAGGGTTGCATAAACGAGAGCACACACAGCTTCCAGACTTAGGATTCTGGCAGAAAACAATGCAAATAGATTTGGAAACCAGTTGTTTTTCAGTTAGATTACTTTTTCTTTTATTTCTAACAATTTTTGCATATATTAAACCTATATGCTTAAGGACTGGAGCTAGGGTTAGGGTTATAGATAATAAAGCATGTATTGCTTCCAAACTTGAGAATCTATCAGATATTAATAGTAATAGCTTTGGAAGTCAAGTCATTTTTACGATGATTTTTAGCCATTTTTGGATATGTTAAACCTATAGGCTTCGAGGCTATGGCTAGGGTTAGGGTTGCACAGACAAGAGCATGTACAGCTTCCAAACTTGAGATTCTAGCAGACAACAATACAAATAGATTTGGAAAACAGTAAAAATTAGTGGGATCATTAAAATTGCATTTTGTTTTTTATTTAGTACTGCTCTGAATAAGCTATTTCACATAACAGATGTTTACAGGTGCATCTCAATAAATTAGAATGTCGTGGAAAAGTTCATTTATTTCAGTAATTCAACTCAAATTGTGAAACTCATGTATTAAATAAATTCAATACACACAGACTGAATTAGTTCAAGTCTTTGGTTCTTTTAATTGTGATGATTTTGGCTCACATTTAACAAAAACCCACCAATTCACTATCTCAACAAATTAGAATACTTCATAAGACCAATAAAAAAAACATTTTTAGTGAATTGTTGGCCTTCTGGAAAGTATGTTCATTTACTGTACATGTACTCAATACTTGGTAGGGGCTCCTTTTGCTTTAATTACTGCCTCAATTCGGTGTGGCATGGAGGTGATCAGTTTGTGGCACTGCTGAGGTGGTATGGAAGCCCAGGTTTCTTTGACAGTGGCCTTCAGCTCATCTGCATTTTTTGGTCTCTTGTTTCTCATTTTCCTCTTGACAATACCCCATAGATTCTCTACGGGGTTCAGGTCTGGTGAGTTTGCTGGCTAGTCAAGCACACCAACACCATGGTCATTTAACCAATTTTTGGTGCTTTTGGCAGTGTGGGCAGGTGCCAAATCCTGCTGGAAAATGAAATCAGCATCTTCAAAAAGCTGGTCAGCAGAAGGAAGCATGAAGTGCTCCAAAATTTCTTGGTAAACGGGTGCAGTGACTTTGGTTTTCAAAAAACACAATGGACCAACACCAGCAGATGACATTGCACCCCAAATCATCACAGACTGTGGAAACTTAACACTGGACTTCAAGCAACTTGGGCTATGAGCTTCTCCACCCTTCCTCCAGACTCTAGGACCTTGGTTTCCAAATGAAATACAAAACTTGCTCTCATCTGAAAAGAGGACTTTGGACCACTGGGCAACAGTCCAGTTCTTCTTCTCCTTAGCCCAGGTAAGACGCCTCTGACGTTGTCTGTGGTTCAGGAGTGGCTTAATAAGAGGAATACGACAACTGTAGCCAAATTCCTTGACACGTCTGTGTGTGGTGGCTCTTGATGCCTTGACCCCAGCCTCAGTCCATTCCTTGTGAAGTTCACTCAAATTCTTGAATCGATTTTGCTTGACAATCCTCATAAGGCTGCGGTTCTCTCGGTTGGTTGTGCATCTTTTTCTTTCACACTTTTTCCTTCCACTCAACTTTCTGTTAACATGCTTGGATACAGCACTCTGTGAACAGCCAGCTTCTTTGGCAATGAATGTTTGTGGCTTACCTAGTGAACCAAACTGAGAGACCATTTTGAAGGCTCAGGAAACCTTTGCAGGTGTTTTGAGTTGATTAGCTGATTGGCATGTCACCATATTCTAATTTGTTGAGATAGTGAATTGGTGGGTTTTTGTTAAATGTGAGCCAAAATCATCACAATTAAAAGAACCAAAGACTTAAACTACTTCAGTCTGTGTGCATTGAATTTATTTAATACACAAGTTTCACAATTAGAGTTGAATTACTGAAATAAATGAACTTTTCCATGACATTCTAATTTATTGAGATGCACCTGTACATATAGTCCACAAGACACAATAATAACTGAATTTACACAAATGAACCGGTTCAAAGGTTTACATACGTTTGATTATTAATACTGTGTGTTGTTACCTGGATGATCGGTGACTGTTTTTATGTTTTGTGATAGTTGTTCATGAGTCCCTTGTTTGTCCTGAGCAGTTAAACTGTCCACTGTTCTTCAGAAAAATCCTCCAGGTCCTGCACGTTATCTGCTTTTCAGCATCTTCTGCATGTTTTACCCCTTTCCAGCACTCGCTATATGATTTTGAGATCCATCTTTTCACAGTTAGGACAACTGAGGGACTCGTACACAACTACTGCAAAAGATGCAAACATTCACTGATGCTCAAGAAGGCAAGCCGTATATGGCTTCTTGTCTTCGTCACCATTTTATACCGTCACTGTGTGTGGATGCAGTCATTTTATGTGCTTAGGTTTTTTCTTTATATCTGTTACCTCACTTATGTAGGTCAACAACCATCTGCCTCTTGTGTTGAAAGCTCTTTGTTATTTCTAATGATGATTATGCCACAGATTTTTACATGTAGGCAATCTCATATTTGAACAAAGGCATCAAGGCATTATTGAAGACTGAGAGACATTTTAAAAAAATGTTTTGGAAATTATTATTATTATATATAAAAAAAGTTCTTATAAGAATTATTTACTGTTACAAAAGTTAAGTAGTTCCTTTTACTGTCTGAGTGGAAAAAGGTTCATATTTGGGTGCAATTTTTATCATATACAATGATGTGCAGCCATTCTTTTGACGGGTGCCAATAATTTTGCATTTGACTAACATGATATAGAGGAGAGACAGACAGTGGAGGGGTGTGTGTGTGTGTGTGTGTAAGCGTAATTGGCTGAGGGGCTGTGAGGACAGAGCCGCAGTGTGTATGCGCTGCTGTCACACTCCATTACACACAGCCACGCTGTAATGAGTCACAGTGCAATCAGCTCCCTCCAGACCGTGTGTGTGCATGTGTGTACGGGTGTGTGTGTGTGTGTGTGTGGGTGTGCGTGCATCCTTCATGCAAGTTCCATCCTCCAGTCAAAACTCAGGCTTGTGCATGTTAGTGTTAAAACCATGGGGAAAGTAAGAGACAGTGAACAGTGAGGCTCTCCCTGCTGCCTCTCGGTGCTCTGTGTGCTCTGACTCTATGTGGGTCGGCTCAAAGTGGTTAATGGTGCAAAATATTCCATGTTTCAGAGTTCATTTCTGTCAAAGCTGATGATTACAGGCTCAGAGTGATGATTAAGTCAGCTAAAGTGTGGCAGAGAAATGACTAATATTACAGGCTGCCTGCATATGTATTACATGGATACAGTAGGCTACAAATATTGGAGTCTGTTTTCAATAACTGGTTTTATTTTATCAGTCGTCAAAAAAACAGAAAGTCAAAAAGTCAGAATTGCAAATATTTTCCAAACATAATTCTTCAGTAGTATAAGTGGAATAAAATGGGCTCTTATTATTTGACCGTAATAAAGGAGCATGCTAATCAAGTCAATATCAAGTATTAACCTGGTGGTGTATTTAAAAGAAAAAAGAATTTTGAGCAAGAAAGACACGCTGGTTTCAGTTCTTATGCCGTGGCATGCGCAAGCTTCAGAACAGGACTCCTAAACACAGATGCTGCGTCCCAATTCACCTACAATCCGTCCTAAATAGTATCCGAGATTAAAATTAGTGTGTCCCAAATCATAGTATGTTGAAATGAGTATCCCAAAGGTACCCAGATGGTCTACTATTTCAGGTAGATCGGATCCGTGGACACTTTTTCAGGTAATATTGCCCACAACTCCTTGCACCAGGGAGGAGGCGTTTTGTGACTGTTTGCTTCGCCGAATTCAGCCTGCAAACATGGCGGACGAGTGTAACGTCAGTGTTTAACATTCAGTGTTTAAGTATAAGAACTTAAATGTTAAGAACTAAATATAAATATAAATAAAAAAATAAATCAAGGGAATGGTAAATTAAATTATATAAGGAATATTGAATGAAGAAAAGCTGAAATGCAACAAGGAGTTTGTTTACGGTGACAGTGTGCGTAACTAGGCAACAACATTCTCTTCCATTACATGACGTGCTAGTATGTCCCAGTACTTGCATACTCTTTTGCTACACACTCAAAAGTAGGTACTTTTTCTACACAAAACGTGTACACACTTGAATAGTATAAGTAGGCGAATTGGGATGCAGCATGTCTTTTGTTCTGAGACTTCCCCTGTCTGTGATTGGTCCACATGTCACAAGAATGCTTGTGACAAGGTGCTTTCACACCTACTTTTAGTGAAATTAGTACTGTTGGTTCAGTTGCTTTGGTTTAGTTTAGCACATAATTAAACAAACCAATTATAGGTTGGAAAATGTGGAAACTCCAGTTTATTCCACAGAAATATGACGAGGGGAAGAAGGTAAACAGGCCGTTGCCATGTGCACATAGAAATCATAAACATCACTCTAACACGGGTAACATGGTGCCAGCACTAAATAAATGATTAGATAGTTATATGAATAACTGTTTTAAAACATTTTGTGTATCACATCCATTGTTTATTTTCTCTTTTTTGTTCAATAGTCCAAAAATCCAGAACGCATCACAATTCTCCAATCCAGAATTCACACTATGTTTGTTTCATGTCCTGCATTTGGGTCAATTCAGCGTCGAAACGCTTTCTCGGTGCAGTCGAGTTTATTTGGAACCTATTCAAGAGCATCTTAGGAAGGTTCTCACCACACTGAAGAAGAAAACACACCAGGGTTCATTTCAAACCTTGTCAAATAAACACTGTATATGTGACAGCTTATATATGTTAACCCCCCCCCCAATAATTGGGTTTGATTTCAGCGAATATCTGTAGGTACTACAATTCTCACCAAGGCTCCCCCATCACTTCTCCTCACCTGTCTCTGCAGTCTGAAATATAACACCCTCCTCTGCAAATCTGCTCCCATTCTCACCCTTTTTTATTTCTGCCTTTCAGCCTGGTGAAGAGAGAGAGAGAGAGAGAGAGAGAGCAGAATAGTTAATAAAATGATCAAAATTATGGCACAAAGGATTTTGATTATTATTTTTCAGCTAATACAGATTCAGATTTTCTTTTTCATACACGCCATTTCCTTTTTGGTAATATTTGCGTATAGGGTTCCATCAGGCTTTGAGCACCTTTAGTCTTCTTGTAATGCTGCTAAGAGTTACAATGCAAAATGTCTGTTGCATTCAAAAAGCATTTCTATTTATTGATGGGCAAAACAGTAGTATTAGAATAAAATTGTATCGTTTTATGAATGTAGTTATTATATTGGTTATGTATAGAGGATACAGTACAATATATCTTCTGTTCATCAGTTATGTTTTTTTTGTGATAATCAAGTATGATCTGGCACAGATCTATGATTGGTCAAAACTTTTTTTTTTTAAACACATAGTATAAAATTCACCACGTCTCATGGAGAGAGAGAGAGAGAGAGAGAGAGAGAGAGAGATGTAGTAGAATAGAGAGGCAAAGTTATAGAGAGAGATACAGATGAAAGCGAGAGGCAGGGAAAAATGCGATCAATAAGATTTGTGCGTACCCGCCTCTGTCTTTAATAGTGTGCGAGCGGCCACTGGCTCTGACTGGCACCTCGATAGACAATCTGTCACTCTGTTGAGCGCTCACTTTTCGCCACACTCGTCCGTTATCATCGATTTTCCATGTGTTCTTTAGCGTCATCCTGTGTCTCGTTTTCTTTCTCGGTGTCTTTCTCTTTCTTCTTGTCGTTTAGTGATGATTTTTGAGTCATGCACACTGCAAGTGAATTCACAATCTGAATTATTTTGCAACAAGGAGTTGTGAATAAATGAGCAAGGCATTGTAAGGTTGCAAGTGCCTAGTGTCAGGGCTTAAAAAAAAAAAAAAAAGGTTCGATTGTATGCAAATTACAAGCAATAGCCATGTAGTGCTGACCAATCAGGTATTGGTGGCAAGTTGCTGTTGTCCAACTGTAAATGAGGGTCGGCATGAAAAATTCTAGCACTTTCTACCGCCCCCAACTGTATGCCTGTAAAGTGAAAAATAAATGTTGCTCAGCAGAAGGTCTCTGAGAATGTTGCTGATTCTAGTGAAATGAAAGTCAGTAGCTGCCTTAGATTGAAATATTAGAAAGATTTCAAATAGCAAGCAGTAGAGCTGGGTAATAATAGAAATAATCAACTGTCAATAGTTTCATTGTAGTTACACTGCAAACATTCAACTTTCACTCTGTTTGCCTTCCAGTAGCCAATCATAGGCTGGGTGTACTGGTGCGTTCAAGTCATTTCAGAAATATCGCATTTACAAGCTGAACGCACATGAATGCCACGAGTGGGAAACTTGGGATTTTCTTTGAGCTCCGGGTTTCCGAGTTGGGGGTAAGTAAGAAAGTAACAAAGACAGTAAGAAATCATGGTGGAACCAACGTCTGCAGTTGACGGTAAATTTGTTGAAATTGAATGTTTACTCGTCTCAAAAGCTGGTTTCAGTCATGATGTGTTTGGTATATGCAGCAAGTTACTGAAATGCAAGCAAATTGGTTAACATTTAAGCACCTATAGGAGAGAAATGGTTTCATTTGCGACATTGCACGGGGCGTTTTGTGTATGGATTTTTTTTATGATAGCATTGTACAATTACGATATAATATGTAACGATAAAGTTTACAGTGGCTTCATAAATTCATTAAAAACATCAAAAAGCAAAACCTGATGTTCATTCTTTGTTCTTCATTATCTAGAAGTAGAGTTAAAAAACCTTGCTGTATTTTTTTGTAGTTAATTAAGCTCCGACCAAAGTGACTTGAACACGCCCGATGTCATAATTACGACTTCCCAAATCCGTCCGTAAATATACAAACTTACCAGGAGGATTTGGACGCACAGAAAGTATGGGTACACAGTCATAGGCTATGTGTAGTGACCAGTAAAAATGGAGAGTAGGCGGAGCTTAATATACCTTTAATTTATCTAGTATAGCAACAAAATCTATTACTGAAAACTTGTATGCAGTCTGTTGCTGTTTCATTCATATAGATGTTTATTTTATTTCATGTTTTTATGTAATGTGTAAATGATCAACAGGACAAATTACTTTTATGTAACAATAAAGCGAGTCATGGGTCATATTCAGGGAACTGAGTCCAGAAGTTATGTCAGTATTAATGAGGGAAACATTACGCATATTTAGGGACTGGCTAAGCACCTGCTTAAGTCAATTTTCTGGATGCGTCATTTAGATTATGCAAATAACCTCCGTGTAGTTCATGCCTCCGAGGTTGCCAGATTTGTCTCGAGTAGAAGTGTCTGAGACGGGGTTTCTCAACAGCTTTTAGACTACTACCTTTAAACACAAGCATTTGCCTTTAAGCCTGAAAAATATCCATGATAGAAAATGGGGACTGACGAAGGAAATTTTTGTTGTCAAATGTAATGATATTGGAGAGAGGAGAATTTAAATAAACATTGGAGTCTAGCATATTGCCAATATATTGCTGCATGAATAGTAAGTGTTATCATCACATTCATCACTGCACATTTGGTTTAATTTAACATAATGGCTTCCACCCTCATTATTGAGAAATGTATAAAATAGCACTTGATCCAGTACATCCTGTTACGTTTCACTGTATTGACTGATTTTTTTTAAAAAATTTATGTGAGGCACCAACAGTTACTTGTGCGTGCTCCTTAATGAAGCCACGAGGTATTAAACTGTATTCCTGTGTACAGGGTGTAGGCTATGTTTATCATGCTTTAATTTTTTGAGTTGTCAAATTAATAAGATAATGTTTTTGTGAATTCAACATGCTCTTCTGTAAAGAAATTGTGCCGACAGTTTAAAGGATAAACCTGAGCAATCCTTAGCCTGCTTTGCTTAAAGCTCACTTTAAGTTAATTCCTAACTTTATCAATAAAAACTCAAGGTAAGCAATGCCCCTGATTATGACGCTGTGTCCTCCACATTTCCATAATATTTTATCTAATAATGAAATTTTTGTCTACCGTAAGTCTATAGAAACACATTTACCTATTTTTTTTTCCAAAGAGGTCAGAATGAATGCATAATCCTTTACTTTTGTATATATTAAATTATATAACTATGTGTATACTGTATTTTCACTGCAAAGAGTAGAAAAACCTGGTGGTGGCTTTGTCGAGCCCTACATCGTGTACTATATGACCAATAGAACACCTTTTGAGGGGGGAAGAAAACATAAAACAAGTGACTCCATTTGGTGAACAGATATTTAGTGTATATATTGTTAGCTTTTTTCGAGTTTTGTACCGTGTAGCTTCTGAGCTTCAAGTGCAACATGCATTATTTATTATTGATTGTCTGGATATATATACAGAGAAGGAGATAAAGGGAAAAGAAGAAGGTGTGAGCTACAGAAACCGAGAGATCATGGGTAGAGAAAGAGGAAGAGCCCCTTTCCCGGAATGAATAACGCGCCGGGAAACAATAAATAAATAAATAAATAAATAAGAAAGGGGAGGGAGGGCGCAGAGGAAAAGCATTAGCAATTTTCCAAATGCTGCTCGCGCATACTTATGAATAATGGAGGCATGCTAAAAGTTGGCCGTGCTCGACCAAGCACTGCCTGGGGAGTGCGTATTAGACCGAGGGCTCATAAATAACCGCTGTGGATGAAGAGCGGAGGAGCGAGGAGGGGAAGGGAGGGAAGGATGTTAACTAGCTGCTCCACCACTCCTCTCTCGTCTCTGAGTGGAGGTCAGACAGTGGCATTGGGGGAGTGCCGGAGACAGATGGGCTCAGATTATCGACCGTAGTGTGTGTCCTGTTCTTCTGCTCATGCTGGTTTTTAGTAGTAGTAGTAGTAATAGTAGTAACAATATTGTCCCCATGGGGAAACATGGATTTTACATGGCTTGTGTTCGTGTGGTGTTGAACAAAAGACCACAAACCACAGATCACAGATAAGAAGATTAACAGCAATAATGGCCAAAAAAGATCACATCCTAAGACATACAATACAAAAGCAGTGTCACCCAGCACACCAGTCTCAGTATATTACACTTTACGCAAGTCATAGCTTTCTGCCAGTTTAAAGAGAATCAGCAGTTTGGGGGAACGTACTTATTCTCTTGACTGTTTATTCTCTTCTCAAGTAAGAGAAATAATTCTAGCCATCTTTCAACTCTAGTTACGGTCTCAACGTGCAACGTGTGAAGCTAGAAAATTGGTCCCAAATACAGTTTAGGTCATAAGTTTACATATGCCTTACACAATCTGCAGAATGTTAATACATTTTTAAAAAATAATAATAATACGTTCTGCCCTGAAGAAGCTATTTCACTTAACAGATGTTTACATATAGTCCACAAGACACAGTAATAACTGAATTTACACAAATGAAAAGTTTACACACGCAGTTGTTACCTGGATGATTAAAGACTGTGTTTATGTTTTGTGATAGTTGTTCATGAGTCCCTTGTTTGTCCTGAGCAGTTAAACTGTCCACTGTTCTTCAGAAAAATGCTCCAGGTCCTGCACATTCTTTGCTTTTCCGGCATCTTCTGCATATTATTTGCTTATTATTTTTGTTTAAAGATCTGTTTTTTTGTTTTTTTTTTTCATTTAGTACTGCCCTTCAGAAGTTACATAAGATATTTACATGGTTCCCAGAAGAGCAAATAATAACAATTTACACCGATCATCCTGTTCAAAAGTTTACTTCAAAAGTTTTGCCTTTTTCCCCCCCAAGACAGTTACGTGAGTTCGAGATTTTAGTTTATTATTATTTATTTTTTTTACTCCTTGAGCTCACTCCCACATTCTCGGCCATATTTGCGAAGCTCTGCCCCCAGGATCTTAGGTGCAGTGTACAGTGTCTGTAAAAATGACAGACAGGAAGCGCTTTGAAACACACACAAGCCTTCCAGACCAGAAATCAGTTTTCCAAACGTGTTTTCTCAGCGACTATACACTTTTGCTAAAGCCACAGACTAATCCATTGTTGATTTTTTTTTCTGCTATTGCACCTTTAATTATTTGTTAGCAGCATTAACCTTCAGTGCAAAATGAAAAATTTGTTTGATTTAATTAAGGGGAAAATAGGCTTGTGTTATGAAAGACTGTCCTGTGCTGTTACCGGAAATGAGTGGAGAGCAAAACCTGCAGGGTCACAACATGTTAACCCTCCTACACAGGGTTGCCAGAGTGGAATCCTTCCTCCTACATTATAAACTGAATGAATAAATAATATGTCAGTGAGTTCAGTCTATTTGTACAGACAATTTTTTTTATTAGAAATCTGCCTCAACCTGGCAACCAAGCCCTATACTATCTTTGAGAACTTTGTAAAATATACCATTATAACAAATACAATCAAAAGCTTTTAGCAAAAGTCTGAGTCAGAAGAGGGCGATACGGCCAAAAATGTGATATCTCATGACGCATGAGATGACCGAGCTAAAAACAGTTGACATGTCAGTTAGACTTATTTTTAGTTAGCTATCCAAACTAGCTTTTAGTCATCTGCACTCATTCTGTTGAAAGTGATGGGCTGGGAAGTGTTAGAGAAACTAACATTAAACCAAATTTCCTGTTTGTCAGTGATGCGTATAATAATTGAAACAGCAATGGAATTTTTAGATTATTAGTATAAATAACATCACTGGTAATAATATGATTACTAGCTAATGCTTCCAAACAGGCTCCAGATGAAAAGGTTAGTAAAATAAAATCAGGAGGGTGTGACATAATTTAAAAAAAAAAAATAAAAAAAACGAAAAAAAGAAAAGAGCTAAACAATTCTGAGCAGTAAAATAAAATTTGAATCTAAATTCCAAAAACATTTATAGTTTAGTGTATGTATGTGAAATTCTCAGAAGCATGTGTCTTATAAAGGCCCAACTCTGAACATTACACTGATATAATAATTGCATTATGAATTAGACATTAAAATCAAAAGGAAGAAATTCTGGACGCTGTCTTTCCTGGCAAATTAAAATTTCCAAAAGCAGTTTTACTACACAGTAACAGCTGCAATTAAATTGAGAGTATATAAATGTAGTTTCAGTCCTAGTTCAATTTCACTATAGCTTTACCGCTTATGTCGGCCAACACTCGTGCCACTCTCAGAATGTCTCACTGTGTGGAAATGCCTCAAATTAAACATAATACACGAGTTCACCACAGTCATTTACATTTACTTGCACTCAGGTTAGAACAGCCGCCAAGAGGCTAAACATATTCAGAATAATTCAAATTAAATTCACTTTCCCTCTCTAAAGAATGTTCTCCTGCACTGCTTGTTTGATGTAAGGAGTCCTGAGTTTTTCCTCATCTCCACCCTTTCAACCATTTCATGCGTTTCGTTTCGTTTTTTTAAACCACGACTCGGCATCCAGTCACTTTATATTTTGTGGAGCTGTAATTAAATTTTTTAACATGTTTAAAGTTTCTTTGACATGTCAAGCTGCCCCATGTGCTCTGTTGCCATGGGTGTCCATTTCCCCCAGCCACCCTGCAGCGACGCTCTGTGCTTCCTGTTGAAGTGTCCATGCTGTAGCTCTTTAGGCTTTCATTTTAGCTTACCTTTAAATTTCCCATTACTGACATTACGCTTGACAATGTCAAAATGTCACTGACTTTTGACATTTATTATGCAATTCTTGTGTACAATGCCACCTTCAGTCCCATAGTACTGAGGAAAAAGTGTCTGAACTTCAACATAGCTGCTGCTGTTTGTTTTGTCTCTGGCATTCCATCCAGGATGTATTCCCTCCTCATGCCCAGTGTTCCCAGGATAGGCTCTGTGACCCTGACCAGGATAAAGAGACACTGTAGATGAATAAATGAGTTGAATGAAGCTAAACTGAAGGCTATTAGCTTGCCTTACATTCTAACTACATTATCGTTGTACAAAACTAAAGCAACCCTTCAGACACCAAACTGACTTTGGCTGATTGACTACATTTGGGTTACGTAGAAAATCTAGTTTACGAACCGTTCTTTTAAGAATGGAAGGAACCGTTCACAGATTTCTGTTCACACCATTCTCTCAATCTAACCATTCAATCCCCCCCCCTTCCCAAACCCCAACATTACACCACCCATGGGGCACCTTTAATCAAGGCAACATCTTCATTCACCCTCTTTTCCTGGATGGTTGCTGCTCCACCTTTCCAGTCCACAACCCTGCCATCTGCTCATGCAAATTCACATTTGGCACCAGTTTTGAGATCGAAAGCCATCGCTGGTCTTACATGATCGACTAGTTCAGCTATGAAGTCATGTTGCATTGACACCAGATAGTCCAGGCTTTATCCAGTCCGTAACAAAAATCCATATATTGTTCTTATTTGGATAGCCTTGAAGCCTGATTAAGAGTAGAGCGCACTCAACTAGGGACAAGGAAGCACTTCAGGATGGACTGTAGTGGTTTTATTGACTTGAATCAAATCACACTTCCCCTTGGGTATACTCAAACTCCACAGGCCTCCTCTCCATCCTGCCACCTCAGCTCCAGAGTGTTTGATGAAGGAAAGTGAGATTTGGTTGGTCTGCTGTTTTTTCTTTGTGTTCTGCCTCTTTTTTTTTTTTTTTTTTGGAGCAGGAGCACTTTACTCTGGCTAGAGGGATTGTTTGGGTTGCTGAATCCTGGCACTGAAAAAGCTACTCTGCTAACATAGAAAGGTTTGTTTGGAAGGGTCTGTGTGTTTGAACACAGCTGTATTGTTGTATAATCGTGTGTACACATGTAGCGCACTGAAAATTTGACTTCCACTGCCTCACAGTGCAACACTCAAGTTTTTTTTTAATGTTATTTATTTTATGGTGTTTTCACACCTACCTTGTTTGGTATGGAAGAAACATTTTCTCTTTGCTTTGTTTTGACCAAAATGTGAACAGTCCATCTGTACTCTGGTGCACACCAATCAAGAAGAAGAAGCAGAAGAACTCCTGCTCTGCCAAAAAATCAGGGGGTCCAAAATAAGGAAACATTGTGGTTCTCCTTTCTGGTTATAGAGTTTACAGCATTGATGTTAAGATTATATTTGTAAGATTGAGACGCTTCATTTTTCATGATCATGTTCACCTTATGACGGATCGTAAATATAATTGTGAGCTGTGTTTTAAACCTGGTCACATAATGGGACTGTCAAACCTTTAAAAGTAGTCTGTTTTGGATATTAGGAACAGAAAGACAAAAGGTCACATCACATGCAGTGGTGACTGTGGCAGGGCCAACAGTGGCTTATGCTGACAGCAGTGGGCAGTCGGGGTCAGTTATTGAGCGAGGCTTTGTGTGACACCAGTGCGTGGCTCAGTGCCACTCATACATTAAGACTGGCTGAATCAGCGCCTCCCTTACAGCCCACTCACACACATACATTGACCTAGAAAAACCGAGGGGCCGAACACTCCGACTAGATGTCCTACTCTACTTAGAGTTTACTTTTTCTGTTTTCTGAGAATGTTTTTCACTTGGAGGTGGACGGGTCTTCACTTGATTGCTCGCATGATGGTTTTGTTGGCTTGAACCACTTGCTGCTCCACCTGTGTCGCTTCGCCTGCCCACACCTTCTCTTTAGAAATGAGTGAATATATGATTGCTGCCTCCTGTGTGAAAAGTTCTACACCCACCCAGATTGTTAGCTGTTGTGTGACTGAGAGGTTTAGCTAGTGGTAGGAATTTAACACGAATAAATTGGGCCGGAATTTGTTTGCAAGAACGTATTTTATTTGAAAAACTAATTGTTCCGCATATAGTTGTCAGGCTATACTGGTGTAGATGATTATGATGTCACTAAGAAAATATTTAATTGTATTTTTTAAATACATAAGTTCTTGCCCAGAGTTACTGAAAGTTACATCTTTAGCTAACATTACTTGATAATCAGACTGCTTTAAATGACGATTCTGACAGTAGTTCTGGCTGCAAGGCAAATCACAGCTTTGTATTAATGTGCTCATTCTAACGTGTTGTCATTTCTATAACGGCTAATTCACAGACTTGTACGGCAGACATTCCACATAATCTAAGACTAATAAACAGATCAAAAATGTATTATTTAGCAAAGAAAAAATGTGTATTTCGTTAATGCTGTGAAGCATACTGTAAGGAGATGTTTATGTAATATTTATGGAAGGAGTCTCTAGTGTGAGGGTTTTATAACAGCTGTTCCTTTAAGCTTTCTATAATAGGAGTCTTCAGGATAGAGAACTTTGTGCTTTCTGGTTTCTCGGTAACATGACAAGCTGCAGATTTTTCTTGTCTTTTTAACTTCCTGAGAGAGAAAAAAAAAAAGAGAGGCTGGTGTGGAAACAACTCTTTATAGCTGCTAGAACGAAGTTGTTTTGCAGACATTCCACAACATTAAATGGAACAAAAAATGTCGTGTCATTTTTTAATAAATAAAATTGTTCGCATTGGCAAATCTCTGTGGTACAAGAAGATAAAACACTTGCATAATAACCTTTGGGATGCTAGCAGTTTTCCTCTTTGCATCGGACCATATCAAATCACCCTGTCGTTGATTATTTTTCTATAACAGCACACCCTGCCGTGTTTTATCCCTTACATAGTGCAAGCACAAAATTATCATTCAGACAAATTCACACAACATGTTTTGTTTTTTGTTTTTTTTTTGGGGGGGGGGGGGTTGTGGCATGTTTTTGAGAATATTCGTCTTTGTTATTTTGACGACATTAGATTTATTTATTTTTATTTTAAGCCGGTGGCTTAGTGGTTAGCATTGTTGGCTCACATCTCCAGGGTTGGGGGTTCCGAATCCTGCCTCCGCCCTGTGTGAGTTTGCATGTACTCTGGTTTCTTCCCCCAGTCCAAAGACCTGCATTGAAGGCTAATTGGCGTTTCCAAATTGTCTGTAGTGTGTGACTGCGTGTGCAGTTGTGCCCTGCGGTGGGTTGGCACCTCGTCCAGGGTGTCCCCTCCCTCCGTGGTACAGATTTCCTGGGATAGGCTCCAGGCTCCCCCGTGACCCTGTGTAGAAAAAGCGGTGCAGAAAATGGATGGATGGATGGACTTTTTTTTTTTTTTTTTTTTTTTTTTTTAATGAATATGATGCACCATATAGATTGAAGTGCAGTGCAGTGGTAAGAAACTTCTTTCCGGCTGCAAATCCTGAAAGTTGACGTGGATTCATGCCTTTCACTAAGGATACCTGGAGCTGAAATTCATGGGAGAGCAGACTTCTGGAGGTGCAGTCCAATCTTGATGTTTCTCAGCGAGCACAGTGCCACTACCTCAGTTATTAACATGAAGCAGTTACATTGCATTGTATTAGACAAATTAGTTCACTCAGCAGAGTGTAGATCTCTTTCATGTAGTGTATTAATTACAAACTCAAAAAAAAAAGTGACAAAAAGAGAGCAAATGTTAAAGAAGATAAATATGACTAGAGCTGCGATTTTAGTCAGCGCTCGTCACGTATTCATCCTCATTAGCTCCTCTAGTGAGTTGCCTGCGTCTGAGCGCTGACATTAATATTCATGTGTATATGTACGTGCTTCACACGCTTTACTGCTTCTTCAGAGGGATCAATCAGCAGCATCTCCATTCATCTAGACAAGATAAGCTCATTTTAAGTTCTGCTCATGTTTCATGTGTGTATTATTGCTTTATAACTCTTTGATGTGTTGTTGGGTTTAAACTGTCACATAAATCAGAAGTTCTTTCATGATATTACGCTGTTCTCTGGTCAGGACTTTTAATAGTCTAGAACCACATCCTGTATGTAAAGCCACACCTTATTCACTGTTCCATTGCTATGAAACATTACTTGATTAGTTAGATTATTTAAAAGTATACAAGATACACACCTCTAAGATACACAGGCATCACCTCCAGGGCGTGTTCCCGTCTCATGCCGACTCTGACTAGGACAAAGAGTTTACTGAAGAGTTTACTGAGGAATGAACCCTGATATACCAAATATGAATACCAAAAATATTTATATTTAAATTATATTGAAATATGTTCACATTCAGTCAACTAATTCTAGTATAGAACTCTTAACTAGGCTTAATTAAATAACAAGTCACTAACTACTGTACAATATTACTTACATTCGTCTGTAACTTTTTTTGCAACAGTATATTAGTGTGAACAAAGGACCAATGGTCTCAGTGGCTAGGAGAATGTCTTAACTGCATTTCAGACCCTGATTTGTTCAGTTCTGTCCAGCCACAACCGAATGATTACGAGGCAAATTATTCCTCACACCAAAACACAAGTTGAATCATGAGGCCAACACTGGAGTGTAAAGTGTTCTTTTACTTTAGACTAGTGGTCACTAACCCTGTTCCTGGAGATCTACCTTCCTGAAGACTTTAGCTCCAACTATAATCGTGCCAACCTGATCATCTAATCACTGCCTTAAGAAGCTCTTGATCAACTTAAACAGGTGTGTTACATTTTGGTTGGAGATGAAACCTACAGGAAGATAGATCTCATGAGGGTTGGTGACCACTGCTCTAGAACATTCTGTTTCATCGTTTTCACTGTTGTAACACTTTTGTAACAGTCTCCATTATTTTCCATCAAATGAAGCGACGTAGTGAATGCCACAGCGTATAGAATATAGTCCAACTAACTGAAATAGAAATTCAGTGCTAACTTTTTTTTAATTCATTTTTATATCATTTTTATATATCTTATATAAGCCACTTTCCACATTTGATTATTTAAGACCACATGTTCTGTTTTGTATAAATGACCCTTCATATAATGTAAGCAAAAGTTGTGTCATTTACACCGTACTTGATTTTCATATGTTTAAATATGTATAGATTTTTCTAGTTACCAATTGTGCTCTTAAATATTATGCTACATGCGATTAATTGTTTTTCGAGTGGTAGTGGAGTCCCTCACTTTGTGGCTGAGTAAATAGCATAATAGCGTTATAAATAAATAGCCTTATAATGTATATAAAGTGCACTGGCTAGATTCTACAAGCTTATTTTATATTACACCATGTAGTTAGAGTATCTAGGGAGAGTATTTAAAGCCATTTGGGATTCAGCCTAATAGTGTGTTGGAGTTTAAATTAAAAAAAAAAAAAAAAGTATTTTGTGAAGAAAGTTGAAAATAGGATTTTATGCTGATTCCACTTTCCTTAGAAATTTTGAATTGAACTAAATGTCAACAAAAAGAAAACATCACAGTAAATATAATCTTTGGGGAAGTGTCCAGTGTATCTTAGTTGGTACAGAATACTTTAAATAATTCTGTTTAAAGGAAACCCATCTAGTGAATAGGGGGTATGGTTTGGGACACACCCATTGCAGAATGATGATGCTGGCCGATATAATTAACAGTGTGTGTGGTTTGAAACACATCCACTCTGGATTGAGGATGGTGATGGTGTCCATGTGGCCTATACTGTGAATAAGGCAGATGGTTTGGGATACGATTGAGATGGTGTTCCTATATAAGGAGTAGGATGCATGGTTTGGGACACATCCACAATGGACTGATTTATAGCATGAAGTGTGTGATTATGTTTAAGTTGCCTACATATTGAATAAGGCAGAAGGTTTGGGACACAGCCACACTTAACTGTTGATGGTGAGAAATTTGTGATGGTGTTCAGGTAGTCTATATGCTGTAGTAAATAGGGTTTGTGGTTTGGGACATATCCAGTGTGCTGTGGTTGGAGAAGCATTAAAAATTGCACTCGTGTTGCCTACAGAAGGAAAAGGCATGTGGTTTAGAACACATCCACAATGGGCTGATGATAGACAGAAGTTTAAATTGGTGTTTACATGGCCTATGTAATGAATAGGGCATATGGTTTGGGACACCTCCATAGTAATCTGATAATGGTGAGACATTTGTTAGTGGTGTGTGTGCAGAAGCTGCAGGAAAACACAGTCTGTGTATTGAGACAGACTAAGTTGTTTACTTGAATCACAGATTCTGTAGCCTATATTCGTATGCTATATAGTACACTTGATTCTTAAATGGAGTGAATGGTGCCATTTGGTGCCATTTGCTACACAGATGTTATTTGCATTCATGTCCTGATGAATAATATGTAGTGCACTCATGAAATAGCGTACATGGTCTAGAGCAGGGGTTTTTAAACTTTGTGCAGCCAGGGACCCATTCGATTGTGGGGAAAATAAATAAATCACAGTCTCCCAGATTTATTTTATGAACTTACTCCTTTTATGAAATATTCAAATATTTGGCTGCTTCAATATGTAAATATGTAAATGTGAACAAAATCTGTTTGGCTGGTTTTTTTGGCGCTTTCCCCTACATTATTATTATTAAAATTGTCATTAGATTCAAGTAGATATTATTTATAAAAGACAGAATGTACAGCCCACCTAATAAACAGAGTGTGGTTTGGTACACATCCATGATACACTGGTGGTGGTCAGTCTTTTGAGATGGTGTTTATGTGGCTTATTTAGTGATGATGATGTGTATTTTGGGACACTTCAGTACCTACCTAGAATTCTAGAAGTTCTTCTCTGTATATTCCCTTACAGAGAGTATGCTGTCTTACACACACACACACACACACACACACACACACACTCCAGTGGGATTGTAACACCTTGAAGAACAGCATAGCAGCTTGTCAGAGCGATGTGTGTGTGCACTGATGTGTAAGAGTGCTGGACTTAGAACATGGCCTCTGTCACACTGCCCTTTTCCAGAGCTGTCAACTCACCCACTTCCTGAGCTTGCAGCAAAATGGCCTATTTTTGTTTGTATGCATGCCAGCGCATACCCTTAGTATTCCGTACACTTAAGTGTTCCATACACGTTAGTATTCCGTACTCTTTAATATTCCGTACACTTAAGTGTTCCATACACTTTAATGTTCTGTACACTTCAGTGTTCCGTACTCTTTAGTATTCCGTACATGTTAGTGTTCCGTACACTTCATAGTTCCGTACTCTTTAATATTCCGTACACATTAGTATTCCGTACACTTTAGTATTCCGTACACTTTAGTGTGCTGTACACTTCATAGTTCCATACTCTTTAGTATTCCGTACACTTTAGTATTCCGTACACTTTAGTATTCCGTACACTTTAGTATTCTGTACACTTTAATGTTCTGTACACTTCAGTGTTCCGTACTCTTTAGTATTCCATACATGTTAGTATTCCGTACACTTCATAGTTCCGTACTCTTTAATATTCCGTACACATTAGTATTCCGTACACATTAGTATTCCGTACACTTTAGTATTCCGTACACTTTAGTATTCTGTACACTTTAATGTTCTGTACACTTCAGTGTTCCGTACTCTTTAGTATTCCGTACATGTTAGTATTCCGTACACTTCATAGTTCCGTACTCTTTAATATTCCGTACACATTAGTATTCCGTACACTTTAGTATTCCGTACACTTTAGTGTGCTGTACACTTCATAGTTCCATACTCTTTAGTATTCCGTACACTTTAGTATTCCGTACACTTTAGTATTCTGTACACTTCACTGTTCTGTAAACTTTAGTATTCCATTCAGATTCTTGTTCCTGGCTGACAGGAGTGGAACCCAGTGTGGTTTTCTGCTTTTGTAGCCCATCCACCTCAAGGTTCAATGTTTTGTGCATTCTGAGATGCTTTTCTGCTCACCGCGGTTGTAAAGAGTGATTATTTGAGTTACTATAAACTAAATTACTATAAAATTCCTGTCAGCTCAAACCAATCTAGCCATTTTCATCTGACCTGTCTTATCAACAAGGAGTTTCCACCCCCAGAAATGTTTTTTTTTGTTTTTTGTTTTAAGACTGTTGTGTGTGAAAATCCAATAATAATTAAGTTTATTAGACAAATTTGTCTACATTTGATCATTTTTCATGTGCTAAGATATAATTCTTGTAAGGTATGGACATTTAGGGTTATTAAACATACAATGTGTCTGGTAATTTTTGTCTTTTACATTTAATGCAATGTACTAGATAGCATCAAAAATACTGTGTATTTGTCTCAGTGTGTGATTTGAGCCATGGCTTTGACAAATTTTGGTTGCATGTGTTGAACTTTTGCTTTGTTGTGTTCTGTGTTCCTTCGCTTTAAACACGTCAGACTGGCGGGAGGGGAAAAAACAGGGCCGCCTGTGCAATAAGGCTTCTTATCATTTTAATTAGGAAAGTTGTTGGAGCGTATCGCCTTCCACCATGACAACAGCAGAGACAGAGAGACGCACAACCACCGCCTGCCTGTAACACAACTCCCATCAACCTCCTTTCAACTAATCAGAGCCGAGTCTCCATCTCACCTCCTGCTCTCCACGATGCGCCCATTTTCTGACTTCTGAGAAACACACACACACAGTGTCAGAATGTTGAAAAAGAGGCATGACCTGCACGTTTCAAACTTCCTATGACCTTTGCTTCCTCCACAGAGCCATTATGGACCTCTTAATAGGCTGAAAAGTCTCATAAATGCATGGCCACACTTCACACACTTCTCACACACGCACACACACACAAACACACACACACACACACACACACACACACACACACACACACACAGATGCACACATTTAGGCGGCTTATCTTCCCCCATGTAAAACAGGCTCTCATTCCCCCATTTTATTTCCATCAGAAGGGAATTATGAGAGTGTGACCGAATGATGCCATGCTTCGTTTAGGTGTGGTATTTAAACAAGACAAGGAGGGGGGGTCACTATTATAGCACATTCTTCATTAAACCAATCCCTCACTCGCTCTCTCCGTGCTTTCCACCCTATCTCTGTCTAGAGCTCTCTCTATTTGTCTCAAGATGCTCCCTTCCTCTTGTTTCCTCCCTCTCTCTCACCTCTCCCTCTCTGTTCTGTCTCATTTTATCTAGATTAGTTCTGTCCATCTCTCTCTCTCTCTCTCTCTCTCTCTTTATCTCGTTCCTTCAATTTTTTTTTACCATGGCTTCCTGTCTTCATCTGTCCCTGTCCTTTTTTTTTCTCCTTCACTTGATCTCTCTCTTCATTCTCTTTTACTCTATCTTTCTATCTTTCTCTTGACTTTGTCCCCATCTCTCTTCCTCTTCTTCGTTCCTCTGTCTTCCTGTCACCCTCTGTCTCTCTTTTTTTTTCTCTCCCATATTTTCCCCTTTCTCTGTTTTTCTGTCTTCTTACAGTAGCTTCCTCTTTCTATTCTATGTGTCTCTTCTGCTCTCTGTTCTCTTTCATTCTCCCTTTCTCTGTCTTCCTCTGTGTCTCTCTTGATTCTGTTGCTGTGTCTCTCCTTTTCTCACTCTCCTTTTTGCTTGATCTTTATTTTTCTACACACACACACACACACACACACACACACACACACACACACACACACACACACACACACACACACACATGCACACACAATCATCCAACCCCCAACCCCTGCCCCCCTGCAAGCCTATCAGAGAGGAGCAGCGGTGTGTGAAGAAATTCCCAATATCTAAATTTACACACTGTATCAATCTTGTTTAATAGACTGGAAAGCTTATTGCTGCGCGCGGAGCGGCGAGAGGGCCGGCCGTGATAAATTGTGTCGGCGCGGCGACAGCCGCCCGTGATGTATAATGAAATATTTATGATTTATCCCGGCTAATAAACTGAAATGAAGAGCATGATGTATGGGAACAGATGGGCCCTCTATTGACGCCGGGCTTCTCAGTGGAGAAGAGAGCACAGGGGGAAGGAGGGAGGAAGGAGAGAGGGACAGTTTATCGAATATGAGCTAGAGGAGAGGTTTTTTTTTTTTTTTTTTTTTTAAAGCAAAAGAAAAAAGAGAATGTGGAGGGAATATGAATGTGGAGGGGAAAAAGGGGGAGGAAGAAAAGGTGAGAGGTAGTAGACAGTGGGAAGATGGATGTAGTCGGAGAGGCTGAAGTGATCATGCTGTACAGACACGGGCCGTTCAGTGTGATTGATGCAGTAGAGGTATTTCTGAAGTGCCTTTACCATGTTAGTACAGTATCTCAGCCCTCACTAACACTCGTGACTTTTCCACTTGTGGAATGAAAGTCAACACTGAGGAAAAACATACATATTTCAGTGCATGGCCTGAGAGTGCATGGGTTTCTGTTTCATTCACCTGAGCTGAGGAGGCGTGGCCTCTGAGCCTGTCAGTCCAAGTTAAGGAGGCGTGGCCTCACAGTCCTCAAAGCAACCACAGTACTTAAAGACCCCGTGAAGTGTCTTGAAATGTGCAGCATTATTCAGTGTGTTGACATAATTTCCACTGAATCAGGAAGTCGGGGCGGGACATATCATGTGGCGCCTGTATTTTTAAATAGCCAATAGCGCTAAGCTTACCTCACAGCCCGGGTTAAGTCGTTTTTGACTGTTAGTACCATGGATTTTTTATAATGTTGGGAGCGGGACACTTCAGATTCTAGAGAGCATTTGATTGGACAGAAAATCTGATGGGAAGCTGAAGTGCAGAATGATGTCATCAAAATTGTTCATCCATATTGGTGGTAGAGAGGGACTGTACATTTTGAATGCATATATCTTCTAAAGGCAAATATTGTCATTGTTTTGGAGCGCACTAGCTTATAGATAACCTTAAGGCTAACATAATCATACTAAAAGCCACAAAACGTCAATTTTGATTTCATGGGGACTTTAAATTGAACCTGTTTGCACAAAACTGACTTCACATAGCTTTTCTTATAGTAGGGCTGAATTGTAAATGTATGCATGCATCGAATCTTTGATCAAACTGTTTTGAACTGAGAGACTGAGACACTGGGTCAAATTCCTTTAAAAATTGCATTCAGGTTTGAATTACTTGAAACGTTTAGTATCTTTTTTTGTGCATTTAGTCATTTTCTTGTTCATGTTAACAAGATAAATATTATTTTACAATTCGTAGCAGACTTGGAATCTTTAACCATCTTCAACTCGTCCTCATGCACTTGTTTTTTTGTTTTGTTTTTGTTTTATATTATTTAAGCTCCTCCAACATACAGTTAGTCAGCATCTTAAATAGTTTCCTATTCACTATATTTACATGCATTATATTGTTCTAAACCCAAGATTGTGTGCTATATGAGCAGCATTTGATATTGAGCCACATATAAAAAGTTGGAAATTATTGATCACATACTGATATCACAACTACTTTGTGCATAATGAGCAAAATAATAATAGAAAAATTTGGAAAATCTAGTATGCCTAAATCCCATGTTTTTTATTTTCCATAGTGATTTTCCTAGGGTACATGCCAGAAGGGTAGGCAAAAGTTTAGAAAACATGTTTCGATACTTATTTTGTTCAACTAAAGGTAAAACTTTTTTGTGATCTTAAACATCACAAACAATATGGTTGTTTGTTTGTTTTTGTTTTCAAAATTTGTTCGTACAGGCTGCTAGGACAGCGGATCCTAGTCGAAGTTAAAAAGCAGCAGTTTGGGTGGACACTTTTGTCCCCCACACAGCTGATCTCTTAACTGCAGGCAGGTCTGGATTTAACTGAGCTGCAGCAGGTGTGAGCTGATTGGCTGAAGTGTCTTTTCCTGTGTGTGTTGATGTGTAGACGCTTCAGGCTGTTTGGTGAGGCTTTATGAGCGCTGTGACTCATCGCCTACTGAGCATCTCTAACCAGTCACCACCTGCCAGTCACACACACACACACACACACACACACACACACACACACACAGAGAGAGAGAGAGAGAGAGAGAGAGTGTCTCACTCACTCACTCACTCCACCACAGCTGGGGCCTGCAGCTTGTAATGATCTCCACTACACTCAGCATCTCTCCATCTCTTCCTTTCTTTCACTCTCTTTTCCTTTCATACCTCTCCATTTTCTTCTCTTTTCCTCTCTTTTTATCCGTCTCCCCTCTGTCCACATTCTCTCTCTTAATATATATCTCATTTTTCTCTTTCCCTCCACATAGCTTCCTCTCTCTCTCTCTCTCTCTCTCTCTCTCTCTCTCTCTCTCTCTCTCTCTCTCTCTCTCTCTCTCTCCCATTTACTCTCTTTTTCTCCCCCTCTCTCTCTCACTTTTCCTCTCCTCTTCCCTCCACAGTGACCCATTTTCTCTCCTCATCATTGCTCTGTCCCACCTGAGCCCCCTCATCATTCAGTGAGTGCTCTTCTCACCTGTCTTTCTCTCATGCTCTCTCTCTCATGCTCTCTCTCTCTCTCGCTCTCTCTCTCTCTCTCTCTCTCTCTCTCTCTCTCTCTCTCTCTCTCTCTCTCTCTCTCTCTCTCTCTCGCTTCAGTCCCCTGCACTGTGAAAGGGGAGGAAATAGGTGTTACACTTTCTTTCGTTAGTGTGTGATGGGTTTTCTGCTGCCTGAGTGCCTCTTTTTGCCAGCCTTACAATATTGTGTGTGTGTGTGTGTGTGTGTGTGTGTGTGTGTGTGTGTGTGTGTGTGTGTGTGTGTGTGTGTGTGTGTGTGTGTGTGTGTGTGTGTGTGTGTGTGTAAAAGAGAATAATTAAGGAGTTTCCAGTTGACTAGCTCTGTATGATCCCGAATGGTTCAGGATTTTCCACAAATCTTATTAAAGTCACCCCAAAGGATTTCCTTGATATTGATCTTTATAGAGGTCATTTTGTATGCGTACGTGTATTGACGTACAGTCAGCTCCAGAATTATTGGCACCCTTGTTAAAGATGGGTAAAATAAGGTTATTTAAAAAGACTTACTTAAACTTATTCCAGGAAAAACCTCTACTCTTTAAGTTGATTAACTTAAACTTATTCTAAGAAAAAAAATAAAACCTTAACAGAAAATATATATTTTTAAACATAACATGCTCTGCATTTGTTTTACATATCCTTAGGTTGTTGTTGTTTTTTTCAGTTGTGCCCATGAATGATGCATAGATTCCACTGAAATCATACAACCACACTTTTTACGCTTTATTTAAAAATCATAATCTACATACATTGTTTACTGAGTGCCCCACTGTCTCATGTCACATTTTTTTGACCTGTGTTGTAATTACTGCTGCTCCACTATCGTCAGTGTTTCCTTGACACAGTTAAACATTCTGGCATTTTTTAAATATTATTATTATTAGTAGTAGTAGTAGGAGTGGTAGTATTAAAGTGATGTATGCTGTCATGCCGGTAGAGCTCTCTCTCTCTCTCTCTCTCTCTCTCTCTCTCTCTCTCTCTCTCTCTCTCTCTCTCTCTCTCTCTCTCTCTCTCTCTCGTATAATGTGTGATGTGGCTTTGGAGTGAGTCAAGAGTTGGTTAAATAGATCCGTCTTTGACTGATTGCTAGTTTGGATGCATATTGTGTGCGTGTTTAGCAATAAAATGTGCTCCATGCCATTGTTTTTACAATATATTACAGTGGTGCTTAAGTTTGTGAACACTATAGAATGTTCTATATATGTTCTATACATCTGTGGCCTGTGTTTATATGTATATATACAGTGCTGTGCAAAAGTTTAGGCGCATGCAAAGAAATGCTGTAGAGCAAAGATGCCTTCAAAATAATGAAATTAAATATTTCTACATTTAAAAATATATAAATAGCGTAAAGAGCAGTAAACAGTAGTAAATGAAAGAAAGTCAATATTTGGTGTGACAAAAAAATAATAAAATAAAATTAAAATAGTAGTCTCCGGTACAGTTTGTGCAGTTTTATAAGGAAATGAGCTGGTAAGTTTTATTGAGCATCTTGCAGAACCAGACACAGTTCTTCTGGAGACTTTGACTTTCCCACTTTCTTCTTATTTTTGCAGCAAAACCCAGCAGCCTTCATTGTGTTTTTCGTCTGAAACGTAATATGCTGCTTTCTTTAATGACATACAAACATTTTTGTTTCATTTTGTGCTAGAAAAGTAATGTTTGGGAATCTAAAAATTTATTAATTTTTTTTTGTACTGACTTGATCATGTAGAAGTCGTAAAATAAAAAAAATCTATAACAAAGTTTGTAAAAAAAAAAAAAAAATAGGGTGCCTAAAACTTTTGCACAGTACTGTATATGGCTATGCAGATGGATGTTTTTAAAAATATCTTCCTTTTTGTCTATTAGAAAATCTATTGTTTCAATATTTCTTGTTAAGGTACAAGTAAACATATTTTGAAAATAAATATTGATTATGTTTAAGTAGAAAAAAAAAACACTACACCATTTTTTTACACAATGGTATTATAATGCGTACAGTAGAAGGTTAACTTTGAGCACTTGTCCCTCTAAGGGTCTCTACAATAGCGTCGCTGATTAGCATCATGCTAACTGCAAGCTGAACCCGACTCACACTGACCTCAGTATGTGTTAGGTTGTTCAAACTGACGTTCTTTTGTGGTTTCTGACACATTATGTACAAAAACCATTTCAGAGCTGAAAACTGTTTAAAATTTTAAATATAGACTTATTCAACTATAGTGTGAAATGTAGTATTTATAGTGTGCAGGAAAGTTAGAGGTTGTACAGCCGTGGCCAAAAGTTTTGAGAATGACACAAATATTAATTTTTACAAATTCTGCTGCCTCAGTTTTTATGATGGCAATTTGCATATACTCCAGAATGTTACGAAGAGTGATCAGATGAATTGCAATTAATTTCAAAGTCCCTCTTTGCCATGAAAATGAACTTAATCCCAAAAAAACATGTCCACTGCATTTCAGCCCTTCCACAAAAGGACCAGCTGACAACACGTCAGTGATTCTCTCGTTAACACAGGTGAGAGTGTTAATGAGGACAAGGCTGGAGATCACTCTGTCATGCTGATTGAGTTAGAATAACAGACTGGAAGCTTTAAAAGGAGGGTGGTGCTTGAAATTATTGTTCTTCCTCTGTTAACTATGGTTACCTGCAAGGAAACACGTGCAGCCATCATTGCTTTGCACAAAAAGGGATTCACAGGCAAGGATATTGCTGCTAGTAAGATTGCACCTAAATCAACCATTTATCGGATCATCAAGACCTTCAAGGAGAGAGGTTCAACTGTTGTGAAGAAGGCTTCAGGGCACCCAAGAAAGTCCAGCAAGCGCCAGGACCGTCTCCTAAAGTTGATTCAGCTGTGGGATCGGGGCACCACCGGTGCAGAGCTTGCTCAGGAATGGCAGCAGGCAGGTGTGAGTGCGTCTGCACGCACAGTAAGGCGAAGACTTTTGGAGGATGGCCTGGTGTCAAGAAGGGCAGCAAAGAAGCCACTTCTCTCCAGGAAAAACATCAGGGACAGACTGCTATTCTGCAAAAAGTACAGGGATTGGACTGCTGAGGACTGGGGTAATGTCATTTTCTCTGATGAATCCCCTTTCCGATTGTTTGGGACATCTGGAAAAAAGCTTGCCCGGAGAAGAAAAGGTGAGCACTACCATCAGTCCTGTGTCATGCCAACAGTAAAGCAACTTGAGACCACTCATGTGTGGGGTTGCTTCTCAGCCAAGGGAGTGGGCTCACTCACAATTTTGCCTAAGAACACAGCCATGAATAAAGAATGGTACAAAAACATCCTCAGAGAGCAACTTCTCCCAACCATCCAAGAACAGTTTGGTGACGAACAATGCCTTTTCCAGCATGATGGGGCACCTTGCCACAAGGCAAAAGTGATAACGAAGTGGCTCAGGGAACAAAACATCGACATTTTGGGTCCATGGCCAGGAAACTCCCCAGACCTTAATCCCATTGAGAATTTGTGGTCAATCCTCAAGAGGCGGGTGGACAAACAAAAACCCACAAACTCTGACAAACTCTAAGCATTGATTATGCAAGAATGGGCTGCCATCAGTCAGGATGTGGCCCAGAAGTTGATTGACAGCATGCCAGGGCGAATTGCAGAGGTCTTGAAAAAGAAGGGTCAACACTGCAAATATTGACTCTTTGCATAAACTTCATGTAATTGTCAATAAAAGCCATTGACACTTAGGAAATGCTTGTGATTATACTTCAGTAACAGTAACATCTGACAAAAAGATCTAAAAACACTGAAGCAGTAGACTCTGTAGCATCCGCTACAAGCACACAGTGATTCAGACCTCTATCATCTGTTTGTTTACCTCCAGTCTATGATGACATTGCTATAGCAGCAGCTATACATTTAATAGGTATACAACTTTTTTTTTTATTTTTTTTTTTTTTACGTATTTACTTAAACATGTTGACAGTATAGCTAATATAGATTAAGGTTTCTGTGTTGCAATTTGGTTTTCAACAAAAAGACTATACAAGTATAACACATTTGACTTTAACTCTGATAAACACTGAACATAGTATAGTTTATTTCTTTATTTGGAATTACTTTTTTTTTTTTTTTTTAAATAATTGACAGTTTGGTAACGTTTACAACCCGATTTTGCAGTCACAGACAACAGTAACACGTTGTAAAATAATTATTTACAAGTGAGTTGAGCTCAGCAGTCTCAGCTGATGACAAAGTTCTGCTAGTGTCAGGATTTGTTTATTAATATCTCGGAGTATGAGCACTGCTACAGTACAAACGCTCGTCTAAATGCCACCAGTAGAAGGATGCTGGTTTTAGGACAGGATTATAGGATTATATGAAATTCATATGACAGCTACAACTCCTTTAGTGTCAATGGTTAAACTTGAAGGAAACACGCTAATGGACATGCTTCAACCCATGGTTGAAGATTGCTAGAGGATTGTTAGAGGATCATATAATCTGACATGGAGAGCATATTAGTGCGCAGACTGTTGTAGAATTCAGCCAAGATTTTATTTGGCTCATCTGGGTACAGTGTGACAAGTAATAATCTTAAAGACAGCTAAAATGGCATAGTGTAAAGTGGATTAGAGTGGCCGCTCTTACTACAAACCTTGGAGCATAATATCTGCATGTAGTGGATGTACACTCACTGTCCAGTTTATTAGGAACACCTGCATATTCATGCAGTTATCCAATCATGTGACAGCAGCACAATGCATAAAATCATGCAGATACAGGTCAAGTGCTTCAGATAATGTTCACATCAAACGTCAAAAATGGGGAAAAGTGTGATCTCTGTGACTTTAATCATGGCATGGTTGTTGGTACCATATGGGCTGGTTTGAGTATTTCAGAAAATGCTGATCTCCTAGGTGTCATGCCCTAACAGTCTCTAGATTTCACACAGAATGGTGCAAAGGCCTCAACTTTCTCTTCTTCTCTGAGATGAGTGGAATCTGTTGTAGCCCATCCACCCCAAGGTTTGATGTTTTGTGCATTCTGAAATGCTTTTCTGCTCACCACGGTTGTAAAGAGTGATTGTATGAGGTACTATATCCTTCCTGGCGGCTCGAACCAATCAGGCCATTTTCCTCTTACCTCTCTTGTCAACAAGGGGTTTCCACCCACAGAACTGTCTCTCACTCAATGTTTTTTTTATTTGTGCGAGTCTGTTGTGTGTGAAAATCCCAGGAGATCAGCAGTTTCTGAAATACCCAAACCAGCCCTTCTGGTACCAATATGCATCCCACGTTTAAAGTCACAGAGATCACACTTTTCCCCCATTCTGATGTCTGATGTGAATTGAAGCTCTTGACCTGTATCTGCATGATTTTTTGCATCTTGATGCTGATTGGCTGATTAAATAAATGCATGAATGTGCAGGTGTACTGGTGTTCCTAATAAAGTGGATGGTGAGTGTATAGTGGACGTTGTTAATCATAATAAGTGGCAACTGGTCTTTTTTTTTTTTGTCAGGTGACACTGCGGTCTACAAAGATGGAGTCTACTGGATCATGGGACGAACTTCTGTAGACATCATAAAGAGCGGCGGCTACAAGATCGGCGCTCTAGATGTGGAGCGCCACCTGCTGGCCCACCCTGACATCACAGGTACGTGACAGAAATGCATTTCGGAATGAGAGGCGTAACATGCGCTTGGTTTGGTAAAAAGAAAATAGTGGGCTTAAGGTAGTGAAACTGCTCACGTTAATTGTACTATAAGAAGTAACCTGTATCTTTTAAAGCAGCCAATGACAGAAATCATAAGTGCATATTAGAACATGTATGCTTTCTCTTTCTATTTGTAAGATGTGGCTGTAATCGGGCCGCGGGACTTCACCTGGGGGCAGAAGGTTGTAGCAGTTGTGCAGATGAAGAATGGGAAGACTATCAGTCTTCCTGAGCTGAAGGTCTGGGCCAGGTAAGTCCTTACTGAAACTTGACCTTCCCTTTACTGACCCCACCCCATGTGCTGTATGAGATGCCTCTTATGGAAGAGTGGGAAAATGATCCATATCCGTTCCCTGGTAGTATTGCACATCACCATTGTTCTGGTATCTTTGGAAATATGATGAGGGGGGTGTTAAAATAAAATACAGATATCTTCTCAGTTGTAAAACTAGCATCTCCCTTTTCCATTCTCCTTGGATTGGCATCATTATATTACTTACTGTCTATATTTTATGCATGTATCCAATAGTATGATTATAACTTATCTTATTGACTAAATAATGAAATATATTGTTGGGTTGCCAACAGTTCCTAGGCAAGTTAACTAGCCAAGCTTATCCAGGGGAGTATTGCTGCTAATACTCGAGCTACAGTTTGTTTTCAGATTTCAGTAACATTATGGTAGTGGAAAAAATGAGTGAGTGGTGAGAGAAAAAAAGCAAGCAATAAGGTCTCGAGACATAGAATGTTTAAGCAAGACGTAAAAACATTACTTTCTATCGCATTAAAAATGAGGAGCACCCGTTTTCTGTCTCACTTTTGTTCACTCTATCTCTGTTAACACAGAATGATTTACATTGCATACATGGGAATGTAGCGAATGCTTTGTAGAATAATTTAAGGTCATAGCAAGGAATTAAGGTGCTGCCATGTTCTGTAGGAGTTACAGCATAAATGGTGCTAAAGGCAGGAGCACAGAATTACTGCACTGAGGGGTCCAAGCATCATCACTTTCTATAACTGAGTTTAATATTCATTCTCCTGCAAGCTTTCTGACTATGGATTGGTTGAAACTGGGGAATTTGTACATCATCCATGAATGAATTCCAATTTATTTACTTCCCCCCAATTTTGGTCATTTGTCAATTCCCACTAAGTAGTTACCAGGGGCGTTAGCTGGACTGTTAATCATCCGGGGCTGAGCCTAGATTCTTCTCCATCAAAAAAACTTTTTAAAACTGTACTTCTAAATAGACTGTTTCCATGCATTTTTTTCTTGCATGTGAGGGCTACTTGCTTAAGAAATGTGAAAATTGAACGAAAAGTTGGATTTATCATAAATTATAAAAAAATTTGGCCATCTAACACGAGACTGGGCTAGTTTGGTGTCTCTAGTCAGGAGGAGGCACAACTAAGCCATCACTGGATGGGTTTAGCTGCTACAGAGAGGGTGTTGGTGTTTCAGTTTCAACCCCTTTACTGGTTACGTACAAAAAGTAAATAAATAAATAAATAAAAAGTAATAATAATAATAATTGGTGTATATTCAGTTTCCCCTCACACTATCTGACTGTGTGAGCTAGCGTTTGGTAGAAGTGAGAGCTGAAGCCAATAAGACACAAGTATTTCCATGTATTTTCCTATAAACCCTGTCTGATTGGTCTTGCCTCTGTTCACTGAAGATAAAATACAACACTCCATTCACTGAGGATACAAAATTACAACGCTGCCATCTTCTTTTACTGGCGTTCAGTTACGTAGTGACAAACCACTCCAAGTGGAGGATTATTCTAACGAAAATAGAGCTCACAGATGCCTGTGATTTGCTTCTGTTGCTAGTGTAGTGATCTATTGAAAAATTTGATAAAACTCTGTCACTTTGTCACAGATTTGTTTAGTGATTTTGTGAGTGCTTTAAAGGTAGGTGAACGCTGGTCCGTTTTTGGCTTTGCAGGCAAGTGTTAGTGTTTTAAATCTGATGTGGCAGCTACAGGAAGCCAGTGGAGGGAACGCAGTAGTGACGTGGTGTGGGAGAGCTTGTCTTGTTGCTGCATTCTGGATCAGTTGCACGGAACAACTTGGCATACATGGGCAGACCTGCCAGGGAAAAGTTCGCAGTAATTGAGCCTTGAGATGACAAGGGACTGAACAAGCACCTGAGTGGCCCCCGTGGATAGAAATGGCCGGATGTTCCTGATGTTGTAAAGGAGAATCCTGCATAAGGAGAGGAGGATAGTTGTTTGTCCAGAATGACCCCAAAGTTGCATGCAGTGTCAGACGGTGTGTTCTGACTGTTGTGTCTGGAAAACATTGTTTCACTGCTCATCTGAGAAACTCTGATCTTCAGTATTATAGCACAAGTCCACGTTCTTCCTAAACCCATCTTCTCTCTGAGAAGTTCTCCAAACACTGTATGCATTTACTAACTTTCTTTCTCATGCTCCAAATACTCAATCTCAATCTGTCAGCTGATGAAACATGCCGATGATGAAATGTGTTTATTTCGACGTATGCAGCACCGAGTTAAAACGGCGTGCGGAGTGTGTTGTGGAGTGAGTGTGTGTGCTGAGGTGCGCAGGCTTGCGTCAGAGCATGGAGCGTGTTGAATCACGCGGCAGGCTGGCGGTCCCTCCGGGCCACTGCCAAATCGATGTGGATGTTCAAGAACACAGCTTTTTGAGTGAGTACACTTTTTATTTTTTTTCCCCACTCGCACACATCCACAGCTACTCGGATACGTCTAAGCAGCTGTGTGCTGATGGAGTCGGGGCAGAGATGAATGAAGGGATGCAGCCAAAATGGCTCTCTGCTCACAAACACTGCATAGGGCATGAGCTACTGTTTTTTTTCACCCTATATAGTGTACATTTCGTCGCATAGTAAACCCTGGCAGCACAGGCTGGGTTCCTTCTGTTTAATTCCTTGTTTTTTATGATTACGTTATATGATTTTACTCACCTTTATTGTGCCCCTGAAACAAAACTATTAGGAAACAGTTCCAAATTCTCTCTCTCTCTCTCTCTCTCACTCTCTCTCTCTCTCTCTCTCTCTCTCTCTCTCCATGCATCATTTTATTTATGTATTTTTTTCTTCCACATTTTAGTGCATCTGAATGCTCCATATGGTGGTATGGTGGTGTTTTGTCGGTTGTACGTGTATGTGTGTGTGTGCGCGCGCTTGTTTGTTTGCATGAGTGTACACGCTTGAGAAGCTGTAGTGTTGACCTGTCCTTGCTCCTGCCAGCATAGCCTGAGGTAGTGCATTACACACGCAACCACACCGTAGTGAGGTACTTTTACTGCAGTGTGTGTTACTGCAGCTCTATACAGGGTGTTTGTGAGTCCTTAAGAAGTATTCTTTTTTTTTTTTCCTCATTAGTATAATTACATTTTATGTATATTTTATTTATTTATTTTGTCGGAAAGGGATGATGGGGGGGGGGGGGGGGGGATGAAAAAAAAGGTCGCAATTGCATTATTTAATGCTTTGGAAAAGATTCAAATATATCTTTTAAAAGTATTCATTTAGCTGAAACTGCATTTAAAGTTTATTAAATTTACATTTACGAATGGAATTAAATGTGAGTTAAATTGAGGTGAAGGTTAGTTGCTTGCTGTTGGTCTGGCATACACTGAGATGCATTGATATGGGGAAATGTAGGATGCTGTGAAACTTCTGTGATTTCCAAGGAAGATGTTGTAATTAGGTCTTTTTTTTTTCTTGCTGAGGAATTAGACAGTTTCCCTTACGTGTACTATTTGTGTGTATATTCAGTAATTATGGTACGACATTGAAAAGGTTGTAAAACTGTGTTTAAGTAGAGGATACCTGCAGACACCCTGTAAATAAAGCTATACCTAACCACAACCCTAAGGTTAAACGAATGGTTTAGTAAATAAATAAATAAATATAGATGGTGTCCCCTTTACCCAAAATTCCATTTGATCAGCGCCAAAGTATGTTTGTTATTGAGGTTTTGTAGTGTGAATCAATAAACCACCACAATAAAGAACAAAAAAATATATTTTATAACTCACTTAGTTACTTGTACTTCACTATTTCCTGATAATGCTGAATTGTGTAAATCAGTAAATCGGTGGTAGTCAGTTGTTTGTTTGTTTGTTTTTTTTTGGCAAAGCACCCAATACATCTGTTAAATTTACATTCCACCCGTACACACACACACACACACACACACACACACACACACACACACACAAAACATACTGTGAATTTTTTGCTGTTGATTTGAGTCAGAGTTCTACTTTCCAACAGCTGCTTGAAATGTCTTCATTACTGTAACATATGCATATGGTGTGCATATGCTCTTATGCATACAGAGCTGCATAGTCCATGTGAGTCCATGCTCTACACATAAAAAGACCTATATATATCTTATTTTTTGTTTTCTTTCTTTGCACATACACACAGAATGCTCATTCCTCAGTGCCCCAGCTCCAGCTGTCATTTTTCATATTTGTCAGTCTTTATATGGTATTTGCGACAAAGAGACAAGATATGATGAGCCTCAACACACACACACACACACACACACACTCGCACATGCATGCGTGCACACACACACACACACACACACATACCATAATACACACACACACACACACACACACATACCATAATACACACACACACACACACACACACACACACACACACACACACACAAAAGAAGTACAACAACAAAACAGACAGTGAGTCTAACATGTGTGAAAGGTAAATTGATTGTGTGCGTAGAGAACAGAAGAGACAAGAAAGGAAAGTAGACAGACGCTGTGCTGGAAGGGACGTGTGCTGAAGAAACAGAACACAACAAAAAGTGTGAGAAAAAAAATAATAAAAACCTCCAGGCTCCAGGACTTACCATAACAACCATGCCTTCACAAAGTCTACACATTTAATTAACTCAGCACTCGGCTCTGGGTTTTATTTTTTTTGTTATTTTCTTTTAATGCTAATTTTATTGTTTATGGAATTAATTGAATTATACATGTCTTGAAGCGATCTGAAACACAACATGCAAAAGCTGGGTGTAAAGATATGGGGATGTGCTGCGAAAAAAACTCTTATTTCACATTAGTTTTTGGCAGATAAGCTACTGTTCTCCAGCAGTAATGTCTTCTGTTTGTCTGTTCGTCCATTTGTCATTATAGTTGCACACTGACCCCCAACCCCCAAAAAGGACCTTCCCCTGACATAATTATTCATGCGGATAATGAATGCCCCCACCCCGAACACGTGTACCTGTTATAACTTTGTTAGATATCATACGTGTTGGATTTTGTTTTCCATTGTTTCTTTCTACAGGGTACATTTCATTTATGAATTTTTCTTTTTCCACCCTAAAGCCATGGGGAGTGCAAACATTTGCACTCCCCTGTAAAATATTGTATCATATTGCAAACATAATATGTAGTGATGCAATTGCAGTATAATGTTTTATACCGTGTGGCTCTCTTATAGTTATAGAGATTCAGAATAGTTGGGGGTATAATACGATTTAGTGAATGGAAAATTTAATATAAACAGTATGACGAGTGTGTTTTTTTTGTTTGTTTGTTTTTTAATCTTTTAGAGAGCACATGGCCCCATACACCATCCCCACCGGGTTGATTGTGGTAGAGGAGATGCCTAGGAACCAGATGGGGAAAGTGAATAAGAAAGACCTGCTGCGCCAGTTCTTCTCCCACTGACAGTCTTCTCCGCTCTCCACTCCTCCACTCTACCCACTGACCTGGGGTCAGCGCTGCGGGTTTGTGTTAAACAGTGTAAGTCTGGGATGGCTGATCCAGGATCATCTCATGAAGAGCAACACCAGCAGACTCAGTGAAGCTCCAAGTTTACCCTAATCTCTGATGATCAGAGGGAACCGTGCTCACATGCTCACATCACCTGTACACCTGCTTAATTCTGTCTGTCAAGTAAAGCAGCACTCTTGGCTCTCAGCTCCTGTAAGGAAGGATTATCTGTATGAACATGACTGAAGAATATAAAGATTCAAATCACTGTAGGTTGGTTTATTTTAGTAATTACTAAGTAAAGTATTCATTATTTCTTCATTTGAATTTTTAAACATTTAAACAGTAAATGAATTGCATATTGTTTGTTGCCTAGCAGCATTAGCCGGCCAGGCAAGTAGCTCATAAGGCAACTCATTAAGGTAGAGGTGTGTGTGTGTGTGTGTGTGTGTGTGTGTGTGTGTGTGTGTGTGTGTGTGTGTGTGTGTGTGTGTGTGTGTGTGTGTGTGTGTGTGTGTGTGTGTGTGTGTGTGTGTGAGAGAGAGAGAGAGAGAGAGAGATATGAAGCTGTTGTGATGTCTGGGCTCTAAAATAAGGCTTCATTATTAATTGTTTGTTAATTGTTATTGTGATCGTCTCTTGTAGTACTGATGTATTGTAGAAATAATACAGGTCAATTATCATTTATATTGTCCAACCTTCATCAGTGGGGTTTAAATCACAGTCACAATGTGGACCAATAACGTTACAAATGATGCCATATTTGGAGAATGCTTTGCTGTAACAACTCTCGGGATCTGGGAGTGAAATGAAAGATGCAGTGTATAAGAAAAGGAAATGTGTATTTTTATATGCATGTACTGTGTATCAGATCAGAAGAAGAGATTTTGATGAATTGAGTTAAACATACAAATATAGAAAGTATAGAAATGGAAGATTTTTTTTACATTTTTCATTTATTATTAAGCACCATGGAAGGATGCATTCATCTTAACATACGTTTATGGACAATCTACAGTGGGTATAGAAAAGAATCACCCCCCTTTAAAATAATCATGGATCAAGAATGGTATTTTGCCCCATCCATTTTCATTCTATCCTGACAAGTGCTCCAGTCCCTGCTGCAGAGAAACACCCCCATAACAGGATATTACCACCTCCATGCTTTACTGTAGGAATGGTGTTATTTGGATGGTGAGCTGTATTGGATTTCCGCCAGACATATCGTTTGGCATTGAGGCCAAATAATTCAATTTTAGTCTCATCTAACCATAACACCTTTTTCCATGTGGCCTCAGAATTTTCAAGGTGCATTTTGGCAAAGCTCAGTCATGGGTGGCTTTTTTCTTGCAACCCTCCCATACAAGCCACATTTCTGGAGAATTTGTGATATTGTTGTCACATGCACACAATGACCACTCTTTGTCATAAATTCCTGTAACTGCTTCAGAGTTGCTGTAGGCCTCTTGGTAGCCTCCCTGACCAGTTTCCTCCTGGCTCTTTCATCCAGTTTGGAGCAACATCCTGATTCAGGGAGGGTCTGTGTTGTATCAAATACCTTCCACTTCTTAATAACAGACTTCACTGTGCTTCTAGGCATTGATAAAGCCTTTGAAATTTTTTTATATCCATCTCCTGACTTGTGCCTGTCCACAACTTTATCACGGAGATCTTTTGACATTGCCTTGCCACCCATATTTGATTGTTTGCTTCAGTTCCACTACAAAATGCTCCAGGAAAGCTCTTTTCATGCTGAGCTAATCAAAATGACCACAGCTGATCACAGTTGAAAGTCACATGGCTTTGTGTGCCATTGAGAAGGTAATTAGCTACACCTTATTGAGTTTACAAATGATTTTATGAAGGGGGTGATCCTTTTTCCAACTCAGTGATTCGGGTTTTTTATTTTTTTATTTTTTTCTGACATGTTGGTGTTATATCTTTCACTTGAATGTTATAAGTTGTACTGAGTAAATACAGCTGGATAAAACAAAAACTGTGTCCATCTTCATTTCAGGCTGAAAAGTAACAAAATGTGATAATTTTAAAGGGGGTGATTCTTTTCTATACCCACTGTATAATTGTATGTTATATATATTAAGTTCAGAACATGCCACTTTTGAAAGTTTACAATTACTGACATTAGACCATTTTTGGTGATGTACAGTACTGTGCAAAATTTTTAGGCAGTTGTGAAAAAATGCTGTAACCTAAGAATGCTTTCAAAAGTAGACATGTTAATAGTTTATATTTATCAATTAACAAAATGCAAAGTGAGTGAATAGAAGAAAAATCTACATCAAATCAATATTTGGTGTGACCACCCTTTGCCTTCAAAACAGCATCAGTTCTTCTAGGTACACTTGCACAAAGTCAGCTATTTTGTAGGCATATAGTCAGGTGTATGATTAAACAATTATACCAAACAGGTGCTAATGATCATCAATTCAATATGTAGGTTGAAACACAATCATTAACTGAAACAGAAACTGTGTAGGAGGAATAAAACTGGGTGAGGAACAGCCAAACTCAGATTGCTGAAGACAGTTTACTGTCAAAATTCATACACCATGGTAAGACTGAGCACAGCAACAAGGCAGAAGGTGGTTATACTGCATCAGCAAGGTCTCTCCCAGGCAGAAATTTCAAGGCAGACAGGGGTTTCCAGATGTGCTGTCCAAGCTCTTTTGAAGAAGCACAAAGAAACAGGCAATGTTGAGGACCGTAGATGCAGTGGTCGGCCAAGGAAACTTACTGCAGCAGATAAAAGAGACATCAGGCTTACTTCCCTTCACAGTCGGAAGATGTCCAGCAGTGCCATCAGCTCAGACCTGGCAGAAACCAGTGGGACCCTGGTACACCCATCTACTGTCCGGAGAAGTCTGGTCAGAAGTGGCCATCATGGAAGACTTGTGGCCAAAAAGCCCTACCTCCGAAGTGGAAACAAGGCCAAGCGACTCAACTATGCACGAAAACACAGGAACTGGGGTGCAGAAAAATGGCAGCAGGTGCTCTGGACTGATGAGTCAAAATTTGACATATTTGGCTATAGCAGAAGGCAATTTGTTTGCCAAAGGGCTGGAGACTGGTACACGAATGAGTGTCTGCAGGCAACAGTGAAGCATGGTGGAGGTTCCTTGCAAGTTTGGGGCTGCATTTCTGCAAATGGAGTTGGGGATTTGGTCAGAATTAATGGTCTCCTCAGTGCTGAGAAGTACAGGCAGATATTTATCCATCATGCAGTACCATCACGGAGGCAATTGATTGGCCCCAAATTTATTCTGCATGACAACGACCCAAAACATACATCGAAAGTCATTAAGAACTATCTTCAGCATAAAGAAGAACAAGGAGTCCTGGAAGTGATGGTATGGCCCCCACAGAGCCCTGATCTCAACATCATCGAGTCTGTACATGAAGAGAAAGAAGCAACTGAGGCTGCGGTTAGTTATCCAAGATGTTTGGGCCAACCTACCTGCCAAGTTCCTTCAAAAACTGTGTGCAAGTGTACCTAGAAGAGTTGATGAATTGATGCTGTTTTGAAGGCAAAGGGTGGTCACACCAAATATTGATTTGATGCAGATTTTTCTTCTGGTCACTCACTTTTTGTTAACTTTGTTAATTGATAAATATAAACTATTAACATGTCTATTTTTGAAAGCATTCTTACTTTACAGCATTTTTTCACAACTGCCTAAAACTTTTGCACAGTACTGTAGGTGATAGAAATGATCGTTATCATTAATATCTAATAAAATATAATAAAAGCTGTTTTCCATTTCTATGTTAAATAAATTGTTTAATAAACCATGAAACATCATGAAACTAGAGTAGAACCTTTTTTTATATCTAGATTTATATGTCATGTGACCATATTTTCATCACATGCCTTGCCTGAAAGCCAATCAGCAGAAAATATATCTTAAAATATAGGCAAAGCAGGAGATGAGAACCTTTCTCAGCTTCACCCTGGAAAATAATGTGATGTTTAATAGGAAGTTGCACCACAGTAAATGGATAATTGCTGCACTTCTGTGCTGTCTCCAGAAGGATGCTGCTGTTCTCTATTCCTAAAAGACAAATAAAGGACATCTCCAGGGCAGTTTTTTTTTTTTTTTTTTTTTTTAGAGAATCTTCAGTTCAGTGTTCAGTCTTCCCCTTGAGACTTCATACAAGCAGCCTGCAACTTACTTCCTCAGGTCAAATCAGTGTGTGTGTGTGGCACATTTTACCCTCTTTGTCCCTACTTTGAAAATATGACCATTCTGACAATGTCTAGAAATTGTACCCCACAAGGTACCTTTTTTTTCACAAAATAGAGTTCTCACTTAAAAAGCTAAATAATTCCTTTAGGAAATTAAACTTGGGGGAAATTGAATTTAGGTGTCATTTTACCTATTTAGCTACAGTAAGATAAAAGTCACCATAACATTATAGGTTGGCGTATCATTAGCATTCTGTTGAGTGTAAAAGCTCTGCATTTCCATTACAGTGTATAGTTTCTGTTGTAATGAGTCACCTCAATTTGTAAGTGATAGGACGATTGGCAGCACAGAATGGCGCCAGGGACAGTACGCTGTTGAACAGGAAGTGAGTGAATGGAGGCAGCTCTGCAGAAGACAGTGAGGGAGATGGTGGTTATCTGTTTTTCTCCCTATCTCTCTGTCGCTTTCCCCTGGCTGCAGTCACTAGAGAGCTGATTAAGAGAGTAGGACTATCGATTTCAGTGTGGTGTGAAAGGCTGAGGTGTGCTGAGGCGTGGAGGCTTGTAGACAGGTTTGGGCAGGCAGGTAGAAGTCCCTCAAACCTCTAGTTGCCCATAAACTTCCCTCTGCGCCCTAAACCTGTTTTTGAACTTCCCTGTGGCTTTCAGAACCCACCCACTACCCTCCATCTACCCCCAAACCTGTCCACAAACTTGTCCACTATCAGCCCCAACTTGCTCCAAAACTGAAAAGCCACTTTCCGCAAACCAACTCCCAAATCGCTACTTGCTCTTATAACCTCCCCAAATCTACACCTGCCCACCCAAACCTCTGCTGCACCCTTAAATCTGTTCCCAACCATCCACCTAAACCTGCTATCAAACCTCTGCTTGCCCCTCCTGTGCCCACACCTAAAACTGCCCTGAACCTCTATAATGCCAAAACCCTTCCTCCTACCTGCTCCTGCATGCCAAAACTGCCCCAAACTTTCACCTGCCTTGAACCTGCCTTTGAACATCCACTTCCCCCAAGCCTCCACATGCAACCATGAATCACCATTTCTCCCCAAACCTGCCTCCAAACTGAAAACTTCTGACTTCCCCCAAGTCTCCACCTGCCCAACTTCCACTTATTCCCAAACCTTCATCTCCCCCAAAACCTGCCTCCAACTCTCCACACACCCCTGCTCCCAAATCTTCAGGCAGGTTTGGTGGTAATGAGGGTGTGTGTGTGTGTGTGTGTGTGTGTGTGTGTGTGTGTGTGTGTGTGTGTGTGTGTGTGTGTGTGTGTGGTTTGGGGCTTTATTCCCCAGGGCTCTGAGATGATGGAGTGTGTGCAGCGTCAGTCAGACACTCCTGGCATAAACACACCCACCCACACAAACACACACACACTGCCTCGCCTGCCTGCCCACTGAAGCGTGTGTGAATCTGTCTGCAGATGGACGCTTATTGGGCCCCAGGGTCCTGTGGAGAGAAGGGCAAATGTTATATCGGACTTGTCCAACACACACACAATTCAAAAACTCGGGCAAATGCCAGAACGTCCTGAAGCTGATTGGCTGTGTGTTGACATGCGGTTGAGTTGAAAGTGGCTGTGTGCTATTAATTCAGCAGTGTGTTGGGTGAGTGATCAGTGTTTTAACTCCACACTCCTGTTCAAGGTGCCCTCATCCTGCCCACCAAACAACCAACCCCCCCCCCCCCCCCTCGCCGCAGTCTCTTGTAGAGTTCTTCCGTCTCAGTTCCATGACACTTGAAAGCGACTTGCTCTGAGTGATCCAGCGAGGGGTTGATATCAGTGTGTCTTTGAACTTTTGAAGTGAATGTGTGACATGAAGACAAGGCAGGAGCAAAGGAACAGAATGTAACAGCAGTTAAGGACAAACAGAAAGAAGAAGAAATAGCCTCAGAACACACAATGAACACACACACGCAATTACAGAACACGCAAAAAGTGTAAAAGCACACTGCTGTAGCTTGAGGGACTCAGAGAGAGGTGTGTGATGTGACAGCTCTCAGAAAGTACAGTACCTCAGAGGCAACAACTTGTTTTCTAGCTAAAAGGCATTTTCCCTTTTTTTACTCCTTTATACACATCATTCTCTGTTTTGTTCTCTGTTTGACCCTGTTTGTCTCTCTCATTCAACATACACTGTATAAAAAAATTATTTTTTAAAAAGTGTGTGGACACCTACCTGTCCATCACACCCAAACCCAAACGCACAACTGTACAGAATGTCTTGTATAGAATTAGACAGTCCCTCCAGGATTTAGCGATTTTGCGATCGCAGAAATTAGCGCAAAATCGAGGAAACTCCGCAATGTTCGCAGGAGCTTGCAATTTTTCAAAATTACCTCAGATTTTTCGCAGATTTGGGCCAAGACGCGTCATGTGACTTCATCACAATGCTCATTCAGCCAAAGCCCTCTTTGATTCACATGCGTCGAACATGACTACAGCTAAAAGGTCTCATTTACCGACAAACATCACTGCGAAAGAGTGTGCAAAACTATTTACTGCAATTGTACAAAATCTCTAAGATACTCTTTTTATACCCAATCGTGTTACTGACCTGTTGCCAATTAACCTAATTAGTTGCATAATGTTCCTCCAGCTGTTTCTTTTTAGTAACACTTACTTTTCCAGCCTTTTGTTGCCCCCGTCCCAACTTTTTTGAGACGTGTTGCGGCCATCAAATTCAAAATGACTTTATTTTTTCCTTAAAATGGTACATTTCCTCAGTTTAAACATTTGATATTTTTCTGTATTCTATTGTGAATAAAATGTGGGTTTATGAGATTTGCAAATCATTGCACTCTGTTTTTATTTACATTTTACACAGTGTCCCAACTTTTTTGGAATTGGGGTTACTGATTGACTATACTTTGGGAGATTTTGGGTAAATAGTTAGTTTGTGGTGACGAATTGTGGTTCTCAATTATTCAAATGTGAATCTCGAACAGGGGTGATGCAGCATTTTCAGAGTGCACAATGTGTATCACAATATTTAGGTTTTTGGTAATAAAGCACTAGCAAAAAGTAGACTTTTCAGACCAAATCTTCTGGTTTTAATGAAAGTTTTATTTCTTCACCATCTATAAAAATCAATTATTTACCAGGAAAAAAAATAAACAGTTGGTATAAGCAATATATATGTGAAACTACATGAGCAATAATAAATAGTTGGTTAGTGTTATTAAACGTATTTATGATACCAGTGATGCAGTGTATTGGTATTATCTAATTTAAGTCCAAACTGTATGATTTAACCCATAACAATTTTAAGGGAAACATATTTGAAAGCTCAGCCCAGCCGATCAGCATTATTTATTGCACTTTTATTAGTATGATCCTCATGCACTCATTTGCATGTCACCTCTCATCTCTGTTGTCATGATTGCTGTGATCTATTTTTATTGATGGGCCAAGGCTATCGCACTAAACTCCTCACTGCCACGACGATCAATATTAAATTATCATGTCCCAGCACTCATAACTCGGTGCGCTAGACAATAGACAGAGACAGGGTCATGGGAGAATAAATAGCAAGCAGAGTGGCTAATGATCCATCATCCCAGACGAGCTCCGACACCCTGGAGCTTCACCCGCTGACAGCGCCATTAATAAATGCGGCTCGGAGCACGATCGATCGCTCTGATGGATGATCACAGCCACAAATACTATAAAACACCTTGCTATCAATCCAGAGAGGGCAGCCTATCCACAGCACATATACACCCGAGTGTACCTTACACACCACGCACCACGTCATATATAACCAGCTACACATACTAGGTAAAGGGGGAGTGATAAAGCCAAAAATGTATACAATTAGCCTTTTCAAATTTATTGGATGATCTCTGCTAAAAAAAAAGTGGGTGTTTAATCAGTGTCACTCAGTTGATGGATGGCATTAGTATGTGGTAATGCTAAACATGTTGATCTAATCTAGAAGCCATTTGTGGCTGTCCAAGTCCATTAAACCTGGTTAAATGAACATTATTTAACTGAATGACATTCATTCACTCATTCATTCATCTTCAGTAAGCGCTTCATTCAGGGTCAGAGTGGATACGGAGCCTATCCCAGGAACACTGTGTGCAAGGTGGAAATACACACACACACACACACACACACACACACACACACACACACACACACACACACACACACACACACACACACACACATTCACACACTTACTAACACCTAGGAGCAATTTATCTTAGCCAATCCAACTACTGGCATGTTTTTTGACAGGGGGAAGGTAGGGCTGTAGGACTCAAGTTCAGTCTTGGAATTGAGCCATTTTCTGTATTGATTTAGACTTGTCTTGTATTTATTGGCATTTGTACCTGGACTTTTCTCAGTCTTTGGCATTGGTCTCACTAAATATGGACTTGGTCTTGACCAAGGCTTCGACCAAGGTTCTTTTTTCTCCCCCCGCATGCACAAAGATTAGTAAAGCTTAATAAAAAATTAATTCCCACTTCTAGAAAACATAGCCTAATCATTAGCACAGTGCGTGAATGGAGCCTAGTTGAAGTTGAAGTACTAGTACAACTTCTTGTTGAACATATGACTTGTGGAATACACCACAAAACCGTTCAGAGGGGTGAAGGTAGTGAAAAATGTTTCATTTTTCATAACCTATAATGAAATGATGAGCTTTCGGAAGTATTTTAATGATCATATTTTAAGTGTAGATGTAGTGGCTTGGGACTGGCAAAAATGCTGTTGTCTAAGAGTTATAGAAGTTATTTATCTGAAATATGCACATTGGCTGCTGTGAAGGACACTTTACCTATGTTTAAAATGTCTTTTCCTTTTTCTTTGCATATATAGTATTTGTATGTGTACAGACGTGGCCAAAAGTTTTGAGAATGACACAAATATTAATTTTTACAAAGTCTGCTGCCTCAGTTTTTATGATGGCAATTTGCATATACTCCAGAATGTTATGAAGAGTGATCAGATGAATTGCAATTAATTTCAAAGTCCCTCTTTGCCATGAAAATGAACTTAATCCCAAAAAAACATGTTCACTGCATTTCAGCCCTTCCACAAAAGGACCAGCTGACATCATGTCAGTGATTCTCTCGTTAACACAGGTGAGAGTGTTAACGAGGACAAGGCTGGAGATCACTCTGTCATGCTGATTGAGTTAGAATAACAGACTGGAAGCTTTAAAAGGAGGGTGGTGCTTGAAATTATTGTTCTTCCTCTGCTAACTATGGTTACCTGCAAGAAAACATGTGCAACCATCATTGCTTTGCACAAAAAGGCATTCACAGGCAAGGATATTGCTGCTAGTAAGATTGCACCTAAATCAACCATTTATCGGTTCATCAAGACCTTCAAGGAGAGAGGTTCAACTGTTGTGAAGAAGGCTTCAGGGTGCCCAAAAAAGTCCAGCAAGCGCCAGGACCATCTCCTAAAGTTGATTCAGCTGCGGGATCGGGGCACCACCAGTGCAGAGCTTGCTCAGGAATGGCAGCAGGCAGGTGTGAATGCGTCTGCACGCACAGTAAAGCGAAGACTTTTGGAGGATGGCCTGGTGTCAAGAAGGGCAGCAAAGAAGCCACTTCTCTCCAGGAAAAACATCAGGGACAGACTGCTATTCTGCAAAAAGTACAGGGATTGGACTGCTGAGGACTGGGGTAATGTCATTTTCTCTGATGAATCCCCTTTCCGATCGTTTGGGGCATCTGGAAAAAAGCTTGTCCGGAGAAGAAAAGGTGAGCGCTACCATCAGTCCTGTGTCATGCCAACAGTAAAGCATCCTGAGACCACTCATGTATGGGGTTGCTTCTCAGCCAAGGGAGTGGGCTCACTCACAATTTTGCCTAAGAACACAGCCATGAATAAAGAATGGTACAAAAACATCCTCAGAGAGCAACTTCTCCCAACCATCCAAGAACAGTTTGGTGACGAACAATGCCTTTTCCAGCATGATGGGGCACCTTGCCACAAGGCAAAAGTGATAACGAAGTGGCTCGGGGAACAAAACATCGATATTTTGGGTCCATGGCCAGGAAACTCCTCAGACCTTAATCCCATTGAGAATTTGTAGTCAATCCTCAAGAGGCGGGTGGACAAACAAAACCCCACAAACTCTGACAAACTCCAAGCATTGATTATGCAAGAATGGGCTGCCATCAGTCAGGATGTGGCCCAGAAGTTGATTGACAGCATGCCAGGGCGAATTGCAGAGGTCTTGAAAAAGAAGGGTCAACACTGCAAATATTGACTCTTTGCATAAACTTCATGTAATTGTCAATAAAAAGCCATTGACACTTATGAAATGCTTGTGATTATACTTCAGTAACAGTTAGTAACATCTGACAAAAAGATCTAAAAACACTGAAGCAGTAGACTTTGTGAAAATTAATATTTGTGTCATTCTCAAAACTTTTGGCCACGGCTGTAGTATCAGTAGGAGACAAATGGCTCCCAGATGGAGGAATCACCCTATAAATGAGTCCTAAAGCTCTCACCCGTAAATGCCACATGCTGTGACCATATACACCAATATGTAGGGGACAATGGTATGATGAGTCATTTCTACGGGATCATCTGCTGTTTCCCAACCACATCTTTAAACCTGCTGTGAAACAGCTGGACAGTTAGCTAGGTTCTGGCATGAAACCTCACTCACTGGCATAGTTTACAGAGGTGTACATGTGTGCTGTGTGTCTCTGTATCCAATTTACAGTTTGAAATATGATGTTTGTCTATGTGTACTTTTAGGAGAGGTACGTATTTTCTTTTTCGCAGCATGAAGTGTGTGATCAATAATATAGAGTGTGATGTACAGTCAGACATGCGGGCGAGTGTGAGAGTCAGCACGCCCCCGTCCCATCCTGCAATAAGTCGTATTGATTATTGACCCGCTCAACCACTGAAGCTGCTTATATTTATCTGCCTCATCTCTCACGCACACTTTCTGCTCTCTTACTCAGCACTGGATCCTCACACACGTCTCAGCTCACCGTGGAGTGTGATGTCGCCTCTCATCACGCGCGTGTGTGTCAATACCTGTACACTGATCGTTATATGTGTCCTCATCCATCTATACAGGGATTGATCGACACTCAGCGTGACTCCTACATGACTCTACCGCAGAGATACATACACACGTACATATACACACACACCCCTGCAGTGAGAACAAATGGAGCTGTTCTGTTTCTGTACACTGGACTTCTGTATGCACTGTATTTTACACTGAGAACAAAGATATTTGTAAAATATTTTGCTGCTTAATACACAAGAAAATCACAAAAATTAACTGTGGGGAAACTGAATGTGTTAATGTACCACTGCATGTGTGTAGAGAACCTGCTTCCGTACATCGATGCTTCCATTTTAGCCAAAGCTAGGCAGCTGTAATCACAACACAACTCAATAAAAACATGACACAAGACAGATTTTCACAAGGTTCACAGAGTATGGAAAATGGCATCGTGTGAAACCGCATGTGAATGCTAGCAGTTACACTCCTGCAAAAGACAAACTTGGGTATCGTTACATGACTTTTACCCTGATTTTATTTATGATTCTCAATCAAGCTGAGTCTCTGCTGTCAGCTTTAGCCTACAAATCAAAACTCTCATTCCTCGCAATCACGCCCACTTGTGTGAGATGGACTGCGTCTTATCATGTAAAATGTTTTTTTTTGTTAATCCAGCCTGGGCATATTTGCTTTCACACTGGAGCTTTAAGATTAACACAGCTAACGGTAACAAGTAAATCCTTCCACTTAGCTTCATGCAAACTGCTACACTCTCCAAAACCACATGATCTTTATCTAAAAGATCATTTCTAAAAGAATTATTCTATTAAACACTATCATTAAGGACACACCTTATATTTAACTTCACTTGTTTTCAATCCCAGCTAATCAGAGGCAGCACATAAATATCACTCAGGCTGAGCTGTTCTAGCTGACAGCTTCCTTAATGTGCTTCTGTGTGTGAGATCCTTTATGCTGTCCTTTGTGTTATCCTCTCACTCCTGATTTTGCCCCTGTGTGTGGAGTAACATTCTCACCGATATACGCCGGACATCCAATATTTTAGAATTTTTCATTACACTTCAAACAATTGCCTCATTCTGAACATTCATACATGTACACAAAACTAAACAGGGAATAGTTATAGGTGCCCTGAGAAGTGTTTGTGGCTTTATTTTATTGGAAACCATTTACATCTAATGAGAGAAAAGGTTTAGATCTTGATCATTTAAATTAAACACCTCTAGCAACATATGGTTTCTGGTTTACCCTCTAAGTGCACCTTGCCTTAATAAAACAACACTTAGGCTGCATCCAAAATCACATACTGTGACAGTGCCTACTGCATTTGTTTGAGTACCTGCTGCTCGGCTGTTGATACAGTACGTACTGTATCATGAATACAATCCGGACGTAATACACGGCACGGATTCTGACGGCTCTTCTGCGCCAGTCCCGTTGCCTTATGGGATAACGCAGTATCCACAGTGTCCAGTGGTTCCATACTGAGGAATCTCAGCGGAAGCAGTAGGTCATCCGGGTATTTCTCGTCTACTGTTTTATGAATACTGAGAATTCTGACATACTCCTTTGTTGTACTGCTTTCACCTACTGTATTGAAGGGTAGTAGGGATATATTCGAACGCAGCCTTAGAGGTTCATTAGGATCTAAGAGAGACCAGTTAATAATTCCTTAAACAAAAAAGATTTATGTCTTCGTTGGATATGTTTTAAAGATTTTCTTTAATTGTCATTCAGTTGAATTCAGTGTTTTTGACTTTGATTGATCAGAAGATGATGATTAATTTTCTATAACAGCAGCTCTGACATTTGAGCCAAGGCAAATCAGAGTTCTATATTGTTTCTATAGCAACAACTTACACAGGGCCTTCACATAAACACATTTTAACAATTCTGTGCTTTCTGTGAGGAAGTGTTTATTTAGCATTCTCCAGTCTCCAGAGTCTCCAGTGTCAGTGCTAAGGTAAAGCTGAAACTTAAAGTTATCCAACAGAGGGGAGTCTTTAGAATTGAGGGCTTTGCAGTTTCTTGGTAACATGACAAGCTGACTTTTTTTTTTTGTCTCGTTAACTTTAAGAGAGAAAACAAAATAGAGACTGGTAAAGGAAAGACAGCTGCTATGACATAAGTGATAACAGGAACTTGTTTCTCAGATATTCCATAACATTAAATGTAAATATAAACATGTCCTTCTTTAATTAGCAAAAATGTTTAGGGTTTATAAATTGCTGTGGTATAAGAGGAAAAAAACACTTCAGGATGTGAAAAATAATAAACTTCAGGGTAGTAACATTAACTGCTTTAGAGCAGGCTGTCTCACACTACTCCATCATTGATTATATACCTATAGCAGTTTAATTTCATCGATAAAGCATGAGAAACACCTGGGTTTTAAACTGATTATCAGAATACATCCTCATAAACATTCTTATTTCATCTTGTTGTGGTGCCATTCCTCACACAGGGCCCCAGTATGTATGTGCTGCACTGAAATCTTGATAGATTGACCTGAACATAGAAGCAATGGTATAATTATGTGTGTATATTAACACCACAGATCTGGGAATCTACAGTAGCAAACCTATAAAGCTTATAAAGCATGTAAAAATGCACCATTTTTACACCCTCTGTAGTGTGTCAGTGTGTTTCATAACTCAGCCAGCAACATTCAACACATGTAATTACACAACTGACATTTCAACCAGAGTGTCCATGTTTCACTTCAGCCTAGTAACACACACACACACACACACACACACACACACACACACACACACACACACACACACACACACACACACACACACACACACACCAACACTAGCACTAGAGTTAAAGCTGAAAAAAAGGAAGAGATGTGGGGTGGAGAGGATCGATAAGAGGTAGCATGCATTCTAATGCCTCCTTAATGGGCTGGAGTATTAATTATTCAGCGAAGGCCATTTTAGCTGCTCATTAAAGTGGCAGCTGGGTGGAGAAATATGCGCCATTGTACGACATGTCCAGGGTCATTACCGAGCTTGCCGTCTACACACACACACACACACACACACACACACACACACACTGAGCCGGGAGATCATTTTTATCTGCAACCTCTTTTACTCTGCATCTGTATGTGTGTATGTATCCTGGCTCTCTGAATCCAGCCCATCATCGCGTTCCTCTCACCCCATCCATCAACCCTCGACTCATGTTTAATGCGGGAGAATTAAAATTCCCCTGCATGGCCGTGGTGGTTCCATGTAAACCCCTTCCCCTTGTGACGGGATTCCTAATGACACCGCAGCAGCCTGGCCTACTAAATGGCTATGACTTGATTTATTTCTCCCTCTATTACCACCATGTTGACACACACACACACACACACACACACACACACTGCAGTAGGATGCCAGTGGCAGGCAACATCTGTTGGAGGAAGCCCCTGCCATGCAGTGTTAGAATCGCACAGGCCTTGAAGGACCAGTGTGGCCAAGCAGAAAACAAGCCCCGGGTATGTTTTCTCTCATATACATACATACTTTGCTTTGTTTTTCTAAGCTACATTAATGTTTTACTGCCTTTTAAAATGACACTTCTAATGGCACTAATGTAGTCTACTTTAGTTTTTATCCTGTTATTGTTGTCATTGTATTGTTTCTTGAGCTCATGCCTTTGCTAAATCCCTCTGCCAGGCCTGGAAAATATCTGTCAAGTATACCCTTACCAATAAGTCATTATAAAATTGTGTTATATACCAAAACTTTAGAATTCACTTCAGAAGTAGCAATGAAAGATGGTGGCCTGGTCTGATGAATCACGTTTTCTTTTACATCATGTGGATGGCCGGGTGAGTATGCGTTACTTACCTGGGGAAGAGATGGCACCAGGAAGCACTATGGGAAGAAGACAAGCTGGCGAAGGCAGTGTGATGCTCTGGCCAATGTTCTGCTGGGAAACCTTGGGTCCTGGCATTCATGTGGATGTTACTTTGACACGCACCACCTACCTAAACATTGATTCAGACCAAGTACACCCCTTCATGAAAATGGTATTCCCTAATGGCAGTGGTCAATGCGCCCTGCCACACTGCAAAAATTGTTTCAGGAATGATGATATGAAAAAGAGTTCAATTTGGGTGTTGATTGGCCTACAAATTCCCCAGATCTCAATCTGATCAAGCATCTGTGGGATGTGCTGGACAAACAAATCTGATCCATGGAGGCCCCACCTCGCCTACAGGACTTAAAGGATCTGCTGTTAACGTCTTGTTTTCAGATACCACAGCACACCTTCACAGGTTTTGTGGAGTCCATGCCTCCAACCATAGCGCCAACCATAATCGTGCCCACCAGACCATCTAATCATTGCCTTAAGATGTTCTTGATCAACTAAAACAGGTGTGTTAGATTTTGGTTGGAGATGAAACCAGTAGGAAGGTAGATCTCAAAGGAGAGGGTTGGTGACCACTGCTCTAGAGTGATAGCTAGAAATTGGGCTTTGCGAGACTTATTCAATTAGGCTGCGATAATAATACTTTCCAGTACCACAGCTACTGGATTTATTTAGTGATTCGATCTTCAGTTAGTTCTAACTGACCACAAACTATGATCCCTTCTGCTGTAGCATGCTTACAATAAAAATTCTAACCACTGGCCATATCACAATTAGGTTAATGAAAAAAATTCTAACATACTATCAGATCATCAATTCACAGCACCATACAGTCCAGCCTATGATCATTCCTGATCATGTTAACACAGAATATCCCATGAAATGTGTGTTTTCTGGGTGTACCTCAGTTATATTTGAAATTATTATATTATAATATTTATCTATGGTGGTTAACATTACAATAACCACATGCTTGAAGCATTATCACTGATTGATGAAAGAACTGAAAAACTAAGGATTAATCTACACAAAAGTCAACATAATGATGTAATGTCCCATAGAACTTGAGGGTTTAGTGGAGTTTGAGGGTATCAAAGGTATCCAAGAAGCCATGATGTAGAGCACTCTGGTCAAGATTTAGCCATTATAAACATGTGTGTTTGCATGTTTGTTCGGCTTCATAGTGCCGTGACTGCAAGCGGCTGCTATTTGGACACTTCAATCTCCTGTGTTTAGGCTGTTTAAATCGTTTCAGTATACGTAAGATTGCTGTTTGTCTATAATGGCTATATCAGTCAGAGCAATGGCTCAGCCACTGTGTGTGTGTGTGTGTGTGTGTGTGTGTGTGTGTGTGTGTGTGTGTGTGTGTGTGTGTGAGATCAAACCCTAGAGAGAAAGGATTTGGGGGGTTATGGAAAGCGGCAGGTGTGATTGTGTGATTTTGAAAATGTTTTGGTTTTCCTATCCTCCATACAGAATGGGCAATAGAATCTCTCTCTCTCTCTCTCTCTCTCTCTCACTGTGGTCTGTGGCCTGGTGAAGTATTTTATCATTCCATTCGTGGAGTGTGAGCTCAGTGGGCCAGGCGGCAGTGCCAGGGCTGATGAATGGGGTGGCCAGTGATGTGCAGCCACCTCAGGGGGGCCAAACGAGACAGCTATTTAGTGCCTGAACAAGACACATCGCTTTTCTTTTTATTGTTTCCAAACTGCACAGAGGGAGATAAAACCGAGCCGGGCCAATCAGAGCGGAAAAGAGAAGGGGAATATCATGCGGAGGAACCTCAGATAGAGGCAGAATTCTCACTGTGGGACAATATCCATGTATACAGAAAAAGCGAGAGAGATCAGATGTGTGTCACTGCTTTGACTCTCATTACAGTGTCATGCATAAACTATCCCACTGTGTGAACCCCTCCATTCACCTGGACACTATTCACTGAAAGGGCAAGGTTTCCTCGAGTAAGAAATCGAATGTTGACTTGATGTGTTGTCTATATTCAGTATTGAAAGTGGCCTGCCAACCCAGAAAAACTCTGGTTATGAAGTTGAAATAGAGAGATGTGAACTCAACACTGGAGGTCAGTGGATTAGTAGGCAGAATTTCATTTTTGGAGAGATCTGGGTATAAGTCATTGGATATGTCAGTTGTTATCCAGGGTTATAGTGCCTAATTATCCAGACATCAAAACAGGATTTCAAAATCTTGGACATGATCAAATTGATAAATTATTCTGAAAAATTGTAAAATTGCTCCACATTTTTGACCAGATTTGTTTTTCCACAACATGGCAGATTACAGTATTTTCATACTATCCACAAAATCTGAACTTTGGGGTTTAATTATCCTTTAAAATATAACCAGCCACTGGTCTTTACAAATAGTAAACATGTATACATCACTTCTAACATATTATTCAGTGAGCACAAAGATGTTTAAAAGATTTGGGGAAAGTACTGTTCAGATGGGATAAGATTACCAGATATCTTAAGGACATGTGTAATATGTCTTATGACTTATGACAAATTATCCTGGCATGAGTGATCTTGGGAGTGTCTTTGTGATGTATGCATGGTCTTTACACCAAAAGTTCTATGTGTACTACATACACTTCATATCTTTAAAGTGTACTCATTACATTGACCTTTATTATAACTGCTTGCTTCTAGGGCTTTTGACTATACAGGTTGTGTTCCCATAACATATACTGTATGTAGGCTATGCCTGTGCTAGAAACACAGTAACTTGCCTAAAACCCCCAGAAGTGTTGCTTTTCTGACAAGAGTTGACAGAAAAGAACGCTTTCTGGAGTGTCTCCATTTCTTTCCCCACAGAATATAATGGAAACTAGGTAAAAGATTGCGTAATCTCAGGCATGGAAATGCACACTCTATACAAATGACTGACATGATGGACTCAGATGAGACTAAAATCCCAGAGATACACTGTTATTAACTGCATTATCCCACATCCCCATTTAAAACTAATCCAGTTAGAACAGGGCTAAAGACATCTTTTCCTATGTTAACGGGATGGAAAGATTTCAGTCACAGTGAAATATTTGATTAGGTCTTTTTAAAGACATAGGAAAGACAACTATTGTGGTTGTATACAAGATGTCAAAGAAGGTATATCCATCCATCCTTTATCTGTACCACTTATCCTACACAAGGTCATGGGGGAGCCTGGAGCTTATCAGGGGACTTGGGGCACAAGGCAGGGGACACCCTGGACAGGGTGCCAACCCATCGCAGGGCACAATCACTCACACACCCATTCACACACTGCAGACAATTTGGAAATGCCAATCAACCTACAGTGCATGTCTTTGGACTGGGGTTGGAAACCCCTGAAGCACGGGGAGAGCATGCACTCAGGGCGGAGGTGGGAGTCGAGCCCCCAACCCTGGAGGTGTGAGGCAAGCGTGCTAACCATTAAGCCACCATTCCCCCCAACAATGGAAGTCGATGGATGTCTTTGGTCCATGTGAAGGAGATATGCTCTGTGCCAATTCTCATGAAAAAGGTGTGGCCTTAATATTAGTTTTGAAGGAGGTGTGTCCTCTGTCTCTTTGGCCAAAGCACGAAGAACCAGTTTGAAGCATCGAAACTGACAGCTACTTTACACCAAATTTTGCTCATTGTGCACTTCAATAATGCCCACACCAAGACAGCTTGAGCAAGAGTAAAAGTGAACAACATTCAAGTGAGAATCTGTGATTTTCCAGACAGCAAACACTGATAATATAACGGGACATTGTAATGCCAGCTACGTTAACAGTGGAGGACTCTAGGGTGGTTTTGTGAACGGATGTGTTATGAATGGCTCTATGAATAACAGCAAGGCAGGAAGCCACTGCTTTCAAATGAGGTGCTTATCTCTCGAAAAAAGACAAAGAAAGATGTATCGATCCACAAAAGAATGTCGACAAAAGGCCCTCCTCAGACATAAACACAAAGATAAAAGTCTTGCAGGATACACAGAGGACAAAATACAGAGGTATAGATTTTCAAGAAAGCTGAGGTATTGAGTAAAAGAGAAAAATGAGAGCGAGAAAGAGAATGTAATGGGCTGGGAGAGAGGAGAGGAAGGAGGGAGCGAGTGAGGGTGGGTGGTCAAGATACGTGTGAGGAGAGAGACAGGAAAAAGACGGAGACTGCCCGTGTCCTCGCTTCTCCTCTGGAGCCGACGAACATATGTGGCCTGACAAGCTGACATTGCCGGTGGAGTGAGCAGAGTCTGTGTGTGTGTGTGTGTGTGTGTGTGTGTGTGTGTGTGTGTGTGTGTGTGGGTGTGTGTTTGGGTGTGTGGGTGTGTGTGTTTCTTGATGTCCTCCGCACTGACAGCCGATGGAGAAGATTAGCTTCACCCTGGCTGACAACTGTCAGTCCCCCAGCGCCCCATCATCACTCCTCCAGCACAGCGCAGTCAAGTGCCCCCTCACTGTCCTCTGTCCCTTACACACACACACACACACACACACACACACACACACACACAGAATCCTGTATCCCATTTCGCCCACTATTATGAACAAGACTCAGAAAACGTGTGATTGGCTGCGACATCCTAAACAAGGCCTTTTTTCATGTGTGAATGTGACCACATATCACATACCTCATCTGTGTTTATGTTTCAGCGTTGAAGTGACACAAATCTGATTTGCAACCTAAACATGAACCGAATTATAAGGGAAACAGAATCCAGATACAGTGGTTCTGGATTCTGGACCTGGTACCAAAACTCAAATTAAAAGAAGCATGACCTCTGGGCTGCTCTGATATCCTGTCCCACTCTGTGTGTGTGTGTGTGTGTGTGTGTGTGTGTGTGTGTGTGTGTGTGTGTGTGTGTGTGTGTGTGTGTGTGTGTGTGTGTGTGTGTGAGTGGGAGGATAATAAAATGGACTAGAATCTTCCTCTTCCTGTCTCATCAGGACACAGCTAATCCGCGCCATGTGCCGGCCGTGTGTAACACACCACTGACCGTAGGCAGCAGGTGTGTTTGTGGAGAGTCTCTGATTAACACACACCTCCATGGAGACACTATGGAGACGTTGTGCTGAGTGCACGACACAAGATCTGCTCTACACTAGGCAGCTAATCCTCCCACATAGTGTGTGATACAGTGTTATTTGCACTTGAAGGCCCTATATCATGAAAAGCTGACTCTGTTGAGGTGTTGAGGTGTGCATATGCTGTAAATACTGAGAATTTTTTTTTTTTTAATTAAATAAATGTAAGATAAATTTGACACCTCTTCATATTCTGACAAACAAGCTAGACATATTTTGTAACTTGCACGTCAACTTATGAATATTAATGAACATTGGGGACCTGATTTATGAATATTTATGACTTATAGGAATTGTCTGTGAAAACAAGCTGTGTGACGGAGAGGGAGTAAAAATATATAAGCCGAGAAACATCATTCAGAAACAGCACAAAACTGCCACTATGTATATGTTGTGTAATTAGATATTTGTGTATAAATTTAAAATTAAAGTGGTTTTGTGTTTTGTGTGTGTGTGTGTGTGTTTGAGAGAGTGCCTGTTTTTTGTGTGCATGATTGTTAATGAGTGTTGTTTAGTGAGTTGTATCGCTGTGTGTGTGTGCGTGTGTGTGTGTGTGTGTGTGTGTGTGTGTGTGTGTGTGCGCTGACATTTTAGTGACTCTTGCAGTTGTATGTGTGTGTCATGCACTAGGGGACCGAGTGTCATTGATTGAGGCTCACACACACACACCCCATTATCTCGCTCCACACGCGCATCACTGTAGCATTCAGGCGAAACACTCGCCATTGTGTCATCATGTTCACTTTAATTGGCAAAGAGTGGTCACTCCACCTCCACTGTCCTCCCTCACACACACACACACACACACACACACACACACACACACACACACACACACACACAAAGAGCAGGGAATAATAAACCTTTCTCAAGCTTTTATCCCTTTTTTTAAACACACACAAACACTGTACATGGACTCATGCACACACAATACTCCGCAACACACACCCACACGTACACAAGCAAGAGCACATTCTTCCAGTAAGCTCGCTCAACCCATTTTTTCCATTTTTACAAACACACATTTATGCAGTTGCCCATAACATACACAGTAAAGATACACACTGTGAGGAGAAATATTTCTAAAACAGAACACTGAGAGAAACAGACACAGATATGTGTGTCTTCTGTGTTTGTGGTGTTTATGAGGAAGTGCCAGCGTTTTCCTCGCACCTCCAGGGTTGGGGGTTCAATTCCCGCCTCTGTCCTGTGTCCGCGAAGTTTACATGTTCTCCCTGTGCTTTGGAGGTTTCCTCCAGGTACTCCGGTTTCCTCCCCCAGTCCAAAAACATGCGTTGTAGGCTGATTTGCGTCTCTAAATTGTCCATAGTGTTTGAATAGGTGTGAGAGTGATTGTGCCCTGTGATGGGTTGGCATCCTGTCCGGGGTGTGCCCCGCCTGGTACCCCGAGTCCCCTGGGATACACTCCAGGCTCCCCACGACCCTGTGTAGTATAAGCGGTACGGAAAATGAGGAGTGATGGAGATGGAGGGGAAAACAGATATCAATAAGCGAAATCAGAAAGGACAAAAGGAAAAGAAGGTGTTCAGGATGAAGCCGAAAGCGAACGAAGGAGGAAAACGAGAAGTGTACTGTAGATGGGGAGCTTTAGAAAAGGCAGACGCTGATCAGAGTCCTGGTGTGCTCATCACACTGGAACTGTGCATGACTGACACTAAAGGCTAGATTTTTATTGAGCTCTCATTTTCATCTCTATTTCTGAACCAATTCTGCACAGATGTGGGTTTTGGGAGCAGGCAGGGTGTCTGAGGCGACATGCGTATACACACTGACTGAGCACGTGCCCCTTTCATTTTTTCCACTCATGTGAGATTTGATTGCAATTTAATTTACATTAACGTGTACCTGATGCAGTGCAGTTGTGACAGCGTAATAGACCATTCATTTCTTTCATCTACTGTGGAACTGCAGCAGAGCCGGGGCACATGTCGGTCAGTGTCCTCTTCCATTCTGCCTGTAATCATGTAGTCATTAGGAGGGAGTCACCTTCTTTCACTAGGCACAGTGAACATGCTAACATGCTAAGTAGTATTACAGTAAACAGTAAACCAAAACATGCATCTAGCTTAAATATATTAATACACCGTTTATTCAGCAAGACCGATTAGAATAAAGCTAATCTCTCTCTCTCTCTCTCTCTCTCTCTCTCTCTCTCTCTCTCTCTCTCTCTCTCTCTCTCTCTCTCTCTCTCTCTCTCTCTCTTTGTGTATGTGTGTTTAACTGCAGCTTTTATTTTAAAAACTAAAAGCTAAACTAAAAGATTTCCTTTTGGTTACTGATGTTAAGGTTGTAAGTGTAATTTCATAGACCGAAGTGTGTATGAATATTCAGAGCACACAACAGGAACACAAAAGGAATACTGCATGCTCATTAGCACCATGGAGAACAATGGAGGGCGTCAGAAAAAGACCTGGATTAAAGCTCTCTATTACTGCAAAGATAGATAAAGTGTCTGGCTAACAAGTTGCCAATTTATTTTCCACATCATAAATTAATCCTTGTCTATATCGCAAACGTGCATTTGAGCCGAAACAATTGTGCAGCAGTACAGCTCTTACAAAACTAAAGATTGATTGCGAAGCTCTTTCATGTTTCGTGTATTAATCGTGGCTGTGTGTAGTGATGAAAGATTGCTGTTGAAAGATACACATACTGACTGTGACCAAAACAAATGTATTAGAATTATAAACACTTTTTTTTTTTTAAATCAATCAATAAATAATGCTTATTTTTATTGCTTTATATTGAGAGGCCTGGGTTACTGAGGACAGCCTGAAGGAAGAATGTGTTATGGAGACCGGGTTTTGTTTAAAAGCGCAACACTGCCCTCTGGTGGTTAAGATATAGAATGTATGGTACATAATTTTTCAGTTTTCTTTTAGTCCTAAAAGAAAACTTTTAACTTTTCTTTTCCCCTAAAAACTTTCCTTTTTCCCTATTTTAATGTCTGCCACTTCCCAGCTGCTAGCAGGTTCTCCCCTGTTTCAAGGCAGCCAGGAAGGATGAGAGTTAACTTGTGTTTCCTCTGAGACACATGGAATCCATACATCCATTTTCCATACTGTTTATCCCACACAGGGTCTCAGGGTAGCCTTGAGCCTATCCCAGGGAACTCCATGACACCCTGGATGGGGTACCAACCCATTGCAGGGCACAATCACACACACACACACACACACACACACACACACACACACACACACACACACACACACACACCATGGACAATTTGTAAATGCCAATCAGCCTACAATGCATGTTTTTGGGAGGAAACCAGAGTTTCTAGAGGTCCCACCCATACAGACAAGCCAATTTTGCTCTCTTGAACTCCCGGCCACAGATGGTTTTCTGTTGAACCACTTGCTGTGACAATTGCACCATATTTTTTTTAATTTTGTTTGTTAAACCTTTTTCATTCATGCAGACATTCGTTAATATTAGGTGGTTTTCACACTGGGCACGTTTGCTGCGGTCCGAATCTGAGTGTGATTGTTCCCCGCGTCTGGTTTCAGATTCACTTGATTCTATCGAACCCCAGTGCATTTGCGTTCATTTCACATCATCACAAATGCACATGGAGAACACAGTGTGACTCACCATGTTTGATTTTTGTTATTTTGGTGCTATTATGCACAGCAGATATTATGCGCAGCAGTGGACCTCTTCTGTGTCCCACAATGTTCCCTTGTCACTCATGGTACACGTGTGTTGTGGAAACTAATGATGTTGTCATCGGCTAAAACAGGTTACTTTACTTCCTGAACAAGTGCGGACCCGAGTACAAGTTGTGTTCACATTCACGGGAATCGCAGATCAGTTCCAGTGCAACCGAACTCAGACCACCTCCTACAGGTAGTCTCGGGTTTGGTACCGCGGTGCACTTCCTGGTCCACATGACAGCGTTCACATTACCAATTTTTCATGCAAAATGTGCTCTGTTTCGGACTGAACTGCCAGTGTGAAAGCCCCCTTACACATTTTATCCTGGTCAGGACTGGGAATTGAGGAAGGAATGAACTCTGGATGGGAAGCCAGTCCACCAGAGGACACCACACACACACACACACGGGGAGAGGGGCAGTGCTGACTGAGCGGTTAAGGTTCTGGGCCACCAGTCAGAGGGTCATGAGTTCATATTCCAGCACTTCCGTGCTGTCGCTGTTGGTTAACCCTTGCTGCTCCAGGAGTGCTGTATCATGTCTGTCCCCAGCTTCCAAACAAGCTGGACTGAGAAGAAATAATTTCCACTGTACTATATTTGGCTATGTGACAATAAAGTCTATCACCTTCTAACAGACAGTAAGCAAAGCTCAGGATTGAAACAGGAACCCTGGAACTGTGAAGCAGCAATGCTACCTGCTGCACCACTGTGGCACCCTAAACCTTTTTCATATTATAAAAATAGAGATAGTGGACTCATTCCTATGGTGTGTGACGTGTCTTTTATTGCTTAACTTCTTTAGCTTCCAGCAGCTCTTATATCTATAAAGTGAAGACTGTCTTGTATGTTGTACCATGGACCTAGACATGTTATTTCATTACACTGTTTTTGTGTTCATAGATACAAATGTACTTGGCATGCCTGACATAATTTTGACAAAGTACATGACACTGAACTATGACATTCAAATGAAATTAAATAGTAATTTAGTGGGTGGACACCTCATATAAGGCTGCTCCAGAGTCCAGTGTTTGATGCTGAGCTCAGCCTACTCTCTGTTTTGCATTGTGTGTGTGTGTGTGTGTGTGTGTGTGTGTGTGTGTGTGTGTGTGTGTGTGTGTGTGTGTGTGTGTGTGTGTGTGTGTGTGTGTAACCCCAAGATGGACTGGTGTCCAGGCTTTATCCCTGTACCTGGCATAGGCTCCTAATCCTCCAGGATACTGACCAGGTTAAAGTGGTTAACTATGATAAATGAATACATTGAGAAATTTTCAAGCCTACTATTCAAAGTTTACTATTATTGGATTGTAAAAAAATAAATAAATAAATAAATAAATAAATAAATAATAAAATAATTTTTTTTTTTAATTCAATAAAATAATCAGCTTGAGTAGTCAAGGAACAGCCTGAACCCCACTGAGCTTCAATTTACTTCCTGAACATAAGACTGAGGTCAGAAAGTAGCCAATGTCTGAAGAGAATAAACAGAATCATTTTAATTAAGATCATATTCATTTCTCTAATTATGCTCTGTCTTCTGAAACAATGGAAATTGGTTTTAAAATTGTAGGGCTGGGGTATGAAGCCAAAACATGCTTTGTATCACACCATTGTTCGCATAAAATAATGTAAATGCATTGTGGACTGACAGGAATGTACATAATCATAGACTTTAGATTTCTTGATAAGCCTCAAATTGTTGGCACCTTTGTTGTCTAATGTTCTCTTTTTCCCGCATATCTACCACATTAATTTGTTTATGTATTATAGTAATAAAAAAAAATCTATCATTTTCAAAAGAATTGATAGCTTATATTTTTAATGAGTAATACTGTATTCATGCTGTACAATCCAGATAAACTTTCTTATAACTGACTCTCTTTTCCTCTTTTGTCTTCTTGCCACAGAGTAACTTAATCTAGACTCACATGCAGACAATCTATTTTAAATAGCTTTAATACTTTACTCATACACTCTGTTTGAGTGTTTCATGCATCTTGAGTATCAGGATTGTATCCGGATAGGGATTGTCCACAGAAGAATACAGGTGTGAGCGCACTTCATAGACATCTAGCAGATTTAAAGCCAATTTCCAGAACTACTTCACATTTTAGCCAGATAAATACATCCAACTCTCCAAGATGTTTGACAACCACACCTATCCCCCTGAACATATACATTGTGTACTGTACTTTGTGTTTAATAAAATTGAACACAAAAATCACAGTTTTCCTTGGCAACTTTTGCATAGAACAACTGATTATGTGAAATAACACAGACTGTGTGTCTCTGTGTGTGTGTGTGTGTGTGTGTGTGTGTGTGAGTGAGAAAACAGTTGAGGATGCAAGTGCATGTATTCAGTGGTTTTATTGAACAAGATAAACAGGACAAAGACACAATCCAGAGCACATATACTTCACAAAGAGTGTGAGAACTGAGAGTCTGTTTATACTGTGAGAGTGGCGCGTGATTGTGATTGAGTCCAGGGGTGTGTGATCACCAATCTGGCGAGTCTGACCGTCAAAGTGTCTGGGTCTTGTAGTTCTCAGCAGCCATGTTTGTAGGCCACGCTGAGTTCTGGGAAGTGAAGTTGGGCGCCAATTCCAGTGTCAACATGACAGTGTGTTTTAGCTGATTTGCATATTACACACATTATGGTAACTGGATTTTAATCTGATCACAGGAGACACATTTGACAATAAGTGTAAATGAGCGATTCAAATTACAAACCATCCGTCCTTCCATCCATTTTCCATACCACTTATATTACACAGGGTCATGAGGAGCCTGGAGCCTATCCCAGGGAACTCGGGGCACCAGGCGGGGGACACCCTGGACAGGGTGCCAACCCATCACAGGGCACAATCATACACACATTCACACACCCATTCATACACTACGGACAATTTGGAAACGCCAATCAACCTACCATGCATGTCTTTGGACTGGAAGAGGAAACTGCGGTACCTGGAGGAAACCTCCAGAGCACAGGGAGAACATGCAAACTCCACGCACACAGGAGGCAGGAATCAAACCCCCAATCCCGGAGGTATGAAGCACTAAGCCACTGTGCCCCCCTGGATACAAACAAGATACACGATAACAAGGTGAATTCCTGTAAGCATTTTTTTCCCAGTGACATGAGCATGACATGGATAAATAAAAATGTTTTAGAAACACATCCTGCCACATTTAGGTTTTTATTTTATGGTTTCCGATTTGAATCGCTGCATTTTGCTGAGTACTTTGAGTTCTTTCAAGCTGTTGAAAATGGTCATAGAGGAAGGCTGAGTGTTATGTTACCACAAGGAGCGAAGCAGGATGCACTCGCAGGGGAAATAGGCAGTTTATTAGGAACAAACGAGGGGAGAGGAACATTCTAAATTAAACGAACACTCAAAAGTAAAGGAACATTTACCAAACCGTCAAACAAAAATCCAATGAGTGTTCAGGCAAAAATCCACAAATAAACAAGGCAATGATCCACAAAAATGACAAGGTAAATATCCAAGAAATCACAAGGCAATAATCCAAAGTCCAGAGCACACGTGGAAAACGAAAAGCATAGAGAAATCTACAATTTCTTATCTTTACTCATCTAAAGTCATCTTTAGTCGTCATTAATACTCCGCGAGGAAGCAGACACAAAAAGGGGTTTAAATACACAAGGGTAATCAAAAACAAACAAGATCAAACACAAAACACCTGGAACCAATAATAATGCAGTAAACAGAAAACCAATGAAGAACATGGGAGGAAACATGGCAACGTAAACAAAACTAGAGTTCATGAATGCACAGTCCGGAGGGTTTTTATGAATAACGCTGTGTTGCGGAACGTGTGGAATGCGGAAGTGTGCTACTCGCTAGCTTCTGCTAGCAGCGTAGTGAGTGGGAGACTCTAACAGAGCCCCCCCCCAAAGGCGCATCTCCCGAAGCGCCGAAAGTTTTGACTGTTCTGGCGGATCTGGGATCAGAACATCTGCCCCCCCGGACCCGAGGCTGGTGATGTTCAGTGTCCCGAGGCCAGAGCAGAGCGTGTCGGGTTGTCTCTTCGAACTTGGTCAAGAACTTGGTCGAGAACTTGGAGCGGTGCTTGAATTGGTGCTTGGCCTGGAGCTCGGAGATGCGCGTGACCTGGCGTTCGGCCTGGAGCTCGGAGCTGCGTGTGACCTGGCGTTTGGCCTGGATCTCGGAGCTGCGCATGACCTGGCGCTTGGCCTGGATCTCAGAGCTGCGCGTGACTTGGTGCTTGGCCTGGATCTCGGAGCTGCACGTGACCCGGTGTTTGGCCTGGAACCCAGACTGGAACCAGGACTGGACTCAGATTTGGCACCTGGATTTGAGACAGACTCAGAGACAGACTTTGAAACAGACTGGGGAATAGGGCAGAGGACAGGACAGAAAACTGGACAGAGGATAGGACAGAGGATAGGACAGAGAACTGGATAGGCAACTGGATAGAGAACTGGATAGAGAATTGGATAGAGAGCTGGTCTGGAAACTGACCTAGAAATAGAATCGTAACCAAAATCAAAAATCTGACTCTGAACAGAACTGAAAACCTGACTCAAAGCTAAATTGGGAGCAGAGCTGGAAATTAAATTGGAACCAGAGCTGGAAGGGCTGCAGACAGGGATGGAGACAGAATCGAAAACTGGACTGGAAACTGAGCTAGTAATGTAACTAGAAACGGGACAGGAGACAGAGGAGGAGACAGAGGAGGAGACAGGAAAGGGAACAGGATCGTATACAGAACTGGAAACTAGGCTAGAGACAGAACCATCAACAAAATCTAAAACCTGACTGGCAACGGAGCTGGAAACGGAGATGGAAACGGAGCTGGAAACAGAGTTGGCAATTAAATCAGCAACCAAACTGAGAATTAAAGCAAAAACAGGGCTAGAAATTAAATCAAAAACAGAGCTTGAAACTAAATCAGAAACAGAGCTGGAAACGGAGATGGAAACGGAGCTGGAAACGGAGCTAGAAACAGAGTTGGGAACAGAGTTGGGAACAGAGTTGGAAATAGAGTTGGAAACAGGATTGGAAATAGAGTTGGGAACAGGACCGGGAACAGAGTTGGAAACCGAGTTGGAAACAGGACTGGGGGCAAACTTAGAAGCTGGGTCGGAAATTGGACTGAAACCTGGATTGGGAATTGGCCTTGAAAAAACACCTGAAACTGGACTGCAAACTGAGCTAGGAACAGGATTGGGACTTGGACTAGAAACTGGCTTTGGGCATAGGCTGAGGCATGGACTGGGATCTGGATTTGGACCTGGATTTGGTTTAGGACAGGAACCTGGACATGGAGTTGGACTAGGACTTAATTTAGGGCTAAAACATGAGCTAGGACTTGGAAAGGAGGTCATCCCGTGGACCTCGGACATGGACTTGACTTGAGAAGAGGTCATCCCGTGGACCTCAGACATGGACTTGACTTGAGAAGAGGTCATCCCGTGGACCTCAGACATGAACTTGGATTGGGAGGAGGTCATCCCGTGGACCTCTGACATGGACTTAACTTGAGAAGAGGTCATCCCATGGACCTCTGACATGAACTTGGCTTGGGGAGAGGTCATCCCATGGACCTCTGACATGAGCAGGATAGGCGAGGAGGTTTCCTCGTGAACTTCTCGCAGGAACATGGCTTGGGCGGAGGTCTCCTTGTGGACCTCTGGTATGAGCAGGACAGGAGAGGAGGTTTCCTCTTGAACCTCTGGCAGGAACATGGCTTGGGCGGAGGTCTCCTCATGGACCTCCGGTATGAGCAGGACAGGAGAGGAGGTTTCCTCTTGAACCTCTGGCAGGAACGTGGCTGGAACGGAGCACCCCACTTGGGTCTCCGACAGGGACAGGACAGGAATGGAGGTCTCCTCATGGACCTCAGGCATGAACAGGACAGGAGTGGAGGTTTCCTCGTGAACCTCCAAGAGCAGCTCAGCTGAAGGGACCTCCTGCTAGGTCTCTGGCTGGAGCTCGGGGCTGGAGGTTGCCACGTTAACCTCCAGGAGCAGCTCCGTTGAGGAGGCCTCCTGCTGGGCCTCCTGCTGGAGCTCAGGGCTTGAGGTTGCCACGTTAACCTCCAGGTGGTGCTCCACTGGGGAGACGTCCTGCTGGGCCTCCTGCTGGAGCTCTGGGGGTGCCCGCCTGTGGAGCCATTTATGCACCCGCCAGCTGCCCTTAAAACAGGCTTGCGAGCAGAAGTAGCTGCTTCTTACTCCCTGTTTCCTATAGGTAGAGCACTGCAGGCTGGCTTTTCGGGTGCATCCCTCGGTGGCGCACTTCTGGGTCCGGAGATGAGAGGTGCAGGCCGCCATGTTAGCCTGCTTCCTCTCATAATGGTCCAGGAATGACTGGCCAGGTTCACCGGGCAGGTGCACCTTGTTCAGGAAGGTTCTAATGTCGGGCTCAAATTCTAGGCTCCCAAATTCCTGGATCAGGAGCTCCACGAAACCCGAAGCTGTGGCCAGTTTGGTGTACCCGCTGGCGAGGTGGGTCTCCACCCACCATAGGGCTGAGCCGACCAAACGGGACAGGAGGAACCGCACCCATTGTTCCTCACTGGGCTTGGGGTCCTTTAGGCTCATGAAATACCCTTGGGCCTGCCAGAGAATATATTGGGGATAAATGGAGAAACCATTGTAAGCCGGAGGAGGAGGAATGCAGGCCCACTGGGAGAAGGAGTCTGAGTCCATAGGAGGAACAAAAGCTGGGGCGCGGGGTGCCCTAATTTTCCCCGCTGCATCCATTTTTTGGCGGAGTATTCTGTTATGTTACCACAAGGAGGGAAGCAGGATGCACTCGCAGGGGAAATAGGCAGTTTATTAGGAACAAACGAGGGGAGAGGAACATTCTAAATTAAACGAACACTCAAAAGTAAAGGAACATTTACCAAACCGTCAAACAAAAATCCAATGAGTGTTCAGGCAAAAATCCACAAATAAACAAGGCAATGATCCACAAAAATGGCAAGGTAAATATCCAAGAAATCACGAGGCAATAATCCAAAGTCCAGAGCACGCGTGGAAAACGAAAAGCATAGAGAAATCTACAATTTCTTATCTTTACTCATCTAAAGTCATTTTTAGTCATCTTTAGTCGTCATTAATACTCTGCGAGGAAGCGGACACAAAAAGGGGTTTAAATACACAAGGGTAATCAAAAACAAATGAGTTCAAACACAAAACACCTGGAACCAATAATAAAGCAATAAACAGAAAACCAATGAAAGAACATGGGAGGAAACATGACGTGAACCAAAACAAACGGACACATGGCAACGTAAACAAAACTAGAGTTCATGAATGCACAGTCCAGAGGGTTTTTATGAATAACGCTCGTGGAATGCAAAAGTGCGCTACTCGCTAGCCTCTGCTAGCAGCGTAGCGAGCAGGAGACTCTAACACTGAGTCAGCAGGGGACAGAGTTCTGCCTCTCTGTCTCTCTCACTCGCTCTCTCTGCAGGAATGAGGGCTCATGGGAATGGGTATGCTTTGCTGGGGGTTCAGCCAGCTGCTGCCCAGCATGACAGAAACAGGTGGTGTGTCTTTATCCCTTAGAACACACACGCAAATAGACACATTCATACCTTTACATATAATCAGCCTTTAATTCACACATCAATATCCAGTACATTGTGACTTTTCAGTATGACACACAAATGAATACAAAGCTATTTGTTTTTGTCAGACAGACATGCTCACGAATGAAGATGTTCTTTTTTACCCTGAGTGGGTTTTATTTCAGGATCAGGCATGGGACAGAAATGGAGTAACAGCAGCTGTGAGGTCCAATGTTGATCCAATGTTGATCTGTTTCCTCATTGCTTCCTCTACCCTCTTATGCTTGAATTATGACTACATGTACAGGATTCTCCGGACCAATTACTGAACTGTTGCTGTTCATGAGAAACTTACAAAGAACAAAGTCATGCATTTAGCAGTTCATGGACATTCTGCTTTTACTAAATTTCCACTATGACAGCAGTAAAAGGGCTTTTCACCATCATGTGTTCTCTTCAGGTCCACGGTGTCTGAAAGGAAAGCCCTGCAAAGGGTGGTGAAATCCGCCCAACACATCATTGGTGGCCAACTACAAGCCACTGAACAACTTCACCACAGTAGATGTCTTTGTAGAGCATGCAGCATCATCAGGGACTGCTCCCATCTCAGTCAGAAACTGTTCAACAGTCAAGCCCTGCTGAACTTTACACTACACCGTTAGGCCACTGATGTCTTACTGCCTGTAATCCTCCTGCAGCTCTATTCTATACTGTATATTCTGTATTATCTTGATATTATTGTAGATTCTTAAGAGCTATTTGGATGGGACTAGTTTTATATGGGGAGGTGGCATAATGTAATAATTACCAGAGCTTCTCTGTGATTTTAATCTTATACGAACTGGTCATGTCAGTTATGATTCCGGACTTTTTTCTTTTTCCAGACTGTGCATTCCTGAGCCGGTGAAGATTACAGCGTCTTTTTCCTTCTATGTTCTCGACAGAGAGACATTAATCCAAACTTCCCGAAAAATCTCCTCCCATTTGTTCAAACAGCGTTTGATAACGTCGTTCTCCCCAAACTGAAACTAAACATAAAGTTTCAGCTCTCGTCCACTTGCGACTTTTCTTTTGCTTCGTCAGTGCCATGTTGTATTATCAAACACTGAGGTGCAGCACCATCTTACGTATGACACACAAGGCTGATGTGATGGGTCGTCAGCACATAAACGCTGAAGACACGCCCATCTCTGCAATTTCTACAGAACTCGCTTATCCCAGGCGAATTGACAATAAATATCACAGATGTCCGTATTAACAATTAATTTAAAAAAAGAATCCCGTCCAAATAGGGCTTTGGTATATATACTAGGTTATCTTTATATAACTTTATATTATCTGTTTATACATTGTATACTTTATCCATGGATAATCTGGGTATTGTTGTATATACAATGTACATTATCTCTTACATATATTTCTTCTGTTTTTGTGTATATCTCATACTAAATTGTTTCAGAAAACAAAAAGATAAACTAAAGGCAACCTGAGTAAACACAAAATACAGTTTTTAAATGACAATATTATTTATTGAAGCAAAAAAGTTATCCAATACCAGTTGGGCCTGTGTGAAAATGTATTTGCCCCCATAGTTACTAATTCCCTAAATCTATGAAACTGCATTCATAATGGGGTTCAGCTGGACTAGACACAAACAGGCCTGATTACTGCAAACCCTGTTCAATCAAATCAACACTTAAATAGAACTTTTTCAACAGCATGAAGTTGGTTAAAAGGCCTTAACCAGTAACACACTATGCCAAAGTTGAAATAAATTCCAGAAATGATGAGGAAGAAGGTGATTGAAATACATCATGCTGGGGAAGGTTACAAAGCTATTTCAAAGGCTCTGGGACTCCAAAGAACCACAGTGCTCTCATTATCTCCAAATGGAAAAACTCGGAACAGTAGTGAACCTTAGGAGTAAATTAGTGAAACGTAGGAGTAAATCCTAGTCCTAGAAATAAGTGAAAGACTGATCTTATTATCTGAAGCATTTGTTTGCAGTTATTGCTGCTAAAGGTGGCACAACCAGATTTTAAGTTTAAGGGGGCAATTAGTTTTTCACATGGGTGATAGGTGTTGGATAAAATTTTTTTTTTTTTTTGCTTCAATAAATAAATAAATAAATAAAAACTGTATTGTGTGTTTATTTAGGTTGCCTTTGTTTCATGTTGTATTTCATTTGAAGATCTAAAACTATTTAGTATGAGATATACACAAAAACAGAAGAAATCAGGATGGGGACAAATACTTTTTCACAGCACTGTATACAGGTGCATCTAAAAAAAAAATTAGAATATTGTGGAAAAGTTCTTTTTTTTCCCATAATTTAATTCAAAAAGTGGAACTGTCATATATTCTAGATTCATTACACATAAAGTGAAATATTTCAAGCCTTTTGTGTTAATCTTGATGATTATGGCTTACAGCTCATGGAAATCAAAAATCCAGTATCTCAAAATATTAGAATAAAAAATTTATAATACAGAAATGTCGACCTTCTGAAAAGTATGTTAATTTATGCACTCAATACTTGGTCGGGGCTCCTTTTGCCCGAATTACTGCATCAATGGGGCGTGGCATGGAGGCAATCAGCCTGTGGCACTGCTGAGGTGTTATGGAAGCCCAGGTTGCTTTGATAGCGGCCTTCAGCTCGTCCGTATTGTTGGGTCTGGTGTCTCTCATCTTTTTCTTGACAATGCCCCATAGGTTCTCTATGGGGTTCAGGTCAGGCGAGTTGGCTGGCCAATCAAGCACAGTAATGCCATGGTCAGCAAAACAGTTACTAGTAGTTTTGGCACTGTGGGCAGGTGCCAAGTCCTGCTGGAAAAGGAAATCAGCATCTCCATAAAGCTTGTCAGCTGATGGAAGCAGGAAGTGCTCTTAAATCTCCTGGTAGACGCTGCATTGACCCTCGACTTGAGAAAACACAGTGGACCAACACCAGCAGATGACATGGCACCCCAAATCATCACTGACTGTGGAAGCTTCACACTGGACTTCAAGTAACTTGGATTTTGTGCCTCTCCACTCTTCCTCCAGACACTGGGACCTTGATTTCCAAATGAAATGCAAAATTTACTTTCATCTGACAAGTGGACTTTGGACCACTGAGCAACGGTGTTTTAAGTAAAAAGGTGTTTTGAGTTAATTAGCTGATTAGAGCTCTTCTCAGGTCAACATATAAATTCTTTATTCTAATATTTTTGAGATACTGGAGCTGTAATCATCAATAATAAAACAAAACAGCTCAACCTTATCTACTTTAACATCCACTTCCTTCGGCTCAACCTCATCTACTTTAACATCCACTTAATTTATCTCAACCTCAACTTCTTTAACAGCCAAACAGTTGTTTTCACCTTCTCATACTCATATATGGGTTCTAACTGTATAAAAGCCACAAAAATATGCTGCAGAGTGTAAACATCAGAGTAAACTATTTCCAGAAATTCCACTTGCAGGACTTTATATATCTAACCACCTAGTACTTCTTTTAATGCTAGTATATGTGCATGCCATACAACCCTCTGAACACAAGGAAACCAATATTACTGGCTTTATATTAAAGGCCTATTAATAGATTGATTAACTCAGAGATTAATAAATGAATTAACAAATTTTATAGTCTTTGGAAAATAATAGCTTTGTGGACCTTTGTACAGCTATTAGCTTCTACTAATCATATTTCTCAGTTAAAGTCAAGACATTCATTCAACTACATAGATTTTTCCAAAACATTTACATAAGTTAACACTAATTGTTGAGTAAATGAAGCTCTACTGTAGCAGCATCAATAATTTTGATTACTGATGCCTGGAAGTCAGTTGATGTTTGGCAGCCAGGTCTGTGAATGTAAAAAATGCAAAAGCATTCTGTTGTTGTCAATCCACTGTTTCTCAATTGGTCACTATACTATAATTATTCATGAAACTTATTAACTATTAGATTATTAGCAATGTAGCTAGCCGGCTGGCTACTTAACTACTAATCGAAACTCAGGTATACCTGTATTATGTTCAAGCTGTTATTACAGAAATTCAATCAATATTTACAACATTATTTGCTAAATTCTTTCATTAAACAAATACTGCATTGCTGTAATGTTGCGTTGCTACATTGTACTGTTGCAATACAGTGCTGCACTGTAAATGCTGTAGTGTTTCAGTAGCACTCCTCCATCATTTGATCTCTAACCTCTGAAACATTAAGGTTAAGAGTGCAGTCATGCAGAATATTCTGGCCCCTCATCTATGGATGCAAGATATCATTCATCACACACGGTGTGGGAGGTAGAAACTGAGGAAAGACAAAACGTCTGGAGAACAGAGGGCCTTGAACTGAATTCCTCTAACCCAAACAATTGAGAACACACTCATCGTTTCAGATCATCAAACAGAGCTGTTAGCACTCAGGGTCATCGAGGGTGGAGCTTCCAGCAGCCAATACACACACACACACACACACACACACACAGACACACACACACACAGAGATCAAGATGCTGTTTCTTAGTTTGTTGACAGCGAGTAAATCAGATTATTTATAGGAAACACAGAAAAGCAGATGGATGAGGATTTTCATGAAGCATCATTTACATGTTTGTATGTACATGAGAGAACACTACGTGCTAAGGCACCTAGGACATGAATCATGGTGAGGTGAAGGCCTGGACAACCCTGTGTGACAGCAGAATTCCCAGCATGCATCTGTGGGTCTGAACAGCAGGACTCCATATGAATAATGCTATCAATCTGATGAGCTGCCGGAATTGTAACGTTCATGAAACAAACTTTGGAGTTAATTTTCTTACAACTGGAGGGTGCAAAATTCAGGTAGAGAACATAGGGAACTATTCAAATGGAAAAGTGATTAATTTTGACTTGCCTGGGTGTGCAAAGTTCTGGGTGTACAGCTTTGAAATCCTATCCCCTGAGTAGCACTACTGCATAGTCACTGCTTCCTTCAGAAATTCCTCTCTGAGCTGGGAATCAAATAGGAGAAACCACTTTTTAAAAAACTGTTTTCTGTATTAGTATTTGTGGTAAAAACCTAAATATTGTTTGGAAATATTTGTTTTTAGTGGAAGGGGGAAGGTACAGTAGGAAGTGCGCTAATAACTGTACATATGTATTGTAAATGTCTGTAGGCCTATATATGCTACACAATGAGGATTTACAAAATATAAGTTATGAAAATCAAATCAGAAGACAACAAGGCAAGAGAATATGTTCATGCAGCCTCTGTGCATGTATGGTCAATACAGAATCACATTGAGATTTTTAGTTTAATTCATTTCAGAGAGCATCACAACTAAGCAAAAATGGCTACTAAGAAGAACTATAAAGCCATAACAATAAACAGTAAACAATAAATAACAATACATTTATGAACAGATTTTTATCCAGCTCATTCCAGTGATAGAATAAACTGGGTTTGGGACTAAATGGGCTTTTAGCAAACCACCAAAACACAGACAAGGCAGAATAAAATAGAAGAACATAAATTTCATACTTAGTCACACTGTTGTATATTTAATCTTAGTTTTAGGTAAGCATAATTTGACTTTCTTTCCTGTTGCCAGAAGTTAATGGCTTTGGACTCATATGGATATACAATTACCATCCAAAATTGCATAAGAGCATGCCATACTAATGACCTAAACCATATCAGAGTAACACTATCCTCTGGAAATAGTAACAACTACCTAGACCCAACTATGCTGAAATATGACACATATGTAACTTCCTGGTCCAGAAACTGGAATGTAACAGAGATAATGGGAGTACAATAGAATCAGCATTAAGGAACTGTATATTATATTCCTTCAGGCCAAAAAAGGTCTAAAGCATGAAACAAAGAGATCACTCATCATAAGCAATGAATAGCATTACACTAAAGACCAGAACCTTTTACCCAAATATGTGGTTATTATGAATGTCTTTGTGAAGTTGTGACAAAGGTTAAGCTGAGACACAGGTGGTGGCTGGTAATGAGGAGGTCAGGGTCAGAAGGTACGATATTCAACCAGTAGTGTGCTGAAATTTGACCTTCCACATAGCTCTCTGCATTACAGAGCCATCTGCTCTGGCTCTTCACTGATTTTCCTCTTTTTCTACCCTCCCTCCAAAAGTTGTTCATTAAACCAAATTATACATAAAAATGAACATCCATCTCAGTGGTTATTTATTTCTATTCAAATGATGCTAGGTGATGAGAAGCAAGGAGCAAAACTCAAATTAGCATTTTGTTGAATATTAACTGTTAAAAATGGTTTTGTCCATGGTTTCGAAGGAGTTTGCACTTCCATGAGCAGGGTTCATGCCATGGCCTACCCTTCCGAGACTAAAAACTTTGGGGTGTGTCCAAGCCTGGGGAGCTGAAGGGGGGCTAGGATTACAGTCTCCTCAGGCAAGTCCTCACCACCACATGTGCTGTCACTCATATCCCCAACACACAGTCGAGAGAGAGAGAGAGAGGGACCGAGGGGTTCAGCAGGGTTTACTCATCCTCATCCAGAAAACAACCATATTGCTGTCCAGGACGGTCCTTTCTTGGTGATCGAGGGGCACAGAGACACTACTCTAAGACACGAGGTATAAGGGCCTTAGAAGAGGATGGCAGACAAGCTGCTGGTGGGAGTGTGTGTGCTGGTGGCATCTTTGGGTCAGGTAAAAAAAAAATTTCTCTTCTTCTTACACAAGTGTTGAAGTTAATCAGGGTCTAGTACTCAGCCCTGACCAGCTTAATCATGATGCATTGTATCATAAGCTATGTGTTTCAGTTTCAAGTTTAAAATGCCTTTAAACATCTTTAAACATCTTTGTATTATTTTTTTTAGGAACAATTATATTTGTTACTTTGAAATGTTATTGAATTCGGTTGAAGTAACTCTATAAGCCAAACAATAATGTTATTGAAGTGGACTCATTTGAAATAGATGTGGTGATGTAGAGTTCAGAACGTGCTTATAGCCCCAGGCCACAGCTGCTGAGCTCATCTATACCTACACATTACGCCTCATGTCAGAGTAATGGATTATTAACTTCCTTTGTTTTGAGTTCAGCAACCTGACGTCAGCCATTAGCTGCCTAGCAGTCTCAAACTGTGGAGGTGGTTGGTCCAAATATGCAACACTGCTGATTAAAAGGATGATGACAGCTAATCAGTAATAGCAATAGCAGATTTCATTATTTGTGTTCTGTTCTAACAATATAGTTTATGGGCCTTCCAACTTGTCAACATTGCCATTGGGAGAAAATGAATACATGAGGAAAAAAACAAATAATAATCATGTGACGATAAACACATGAACATCAGTCACAATCAAGTTATTGGCATTGTTTGTGTTTGCAGTGGAACTCAGAAGTAATGAAAGCCTTGATCCTTAGAGGCCTCCATCTTTTCTTGGATAAACAAGACAGAAACAAACACAGCATATCGTGATGATTAGGGCTTTTAATAGGGAAGAAATGGATACTCCATCAAATGTGTGTTTGTGTTTAAAGATGGCCTTCATTTAAAAAAAATTTCATAGATTGATTCCTATATTGCAAAACGATATTATTTTCCAGTTATTCACGATAGGTATGGTAATGAGTAATTGTATTGTCACAGTTTGAGTCTATTTACGTGTCAACTGTGAGTTAGGCATGGATGAGTCTATTTGAAATATGTGATTGGTCCTGTGGCAAAAATACATCAAAGCATTCCAGCACTGGGCATGCCATTACATGATACCCTTAAGCCTTCCACATCCCTGACCAGTTACTCAGCATTTCACTTGATATTTTTTTCACTCACTGTAATTTTTTTTCGGATTTGGTTTAAAAATGTTTTATTATGTGAAGATTGGCCATCCTTCTGCATGCTTTCTTTTGATCATGAAGCCTCTGGTTACGGTTATCAGTCAACTATAACACCTGGGAGTGCTTACATCCCCTCTTCAGATACCAGAAGGAATGCTCACAGCATTTCCTGCAGTTTAGGCATGGCTACTGCTATGCCTCAGAACATGGCACCATTTCCATGGGAATATTGCAGACTAAAAGGTGCACTGAGTGGGCCTTCGTGTCTGTCCAGTGAATGCTCATTGAGAGCCAGTGATGACGAATGGCAGCTGTTCCCAGATGCGTTTACTCGATGCCGGTTGTCCTGCACAGTAATCCCAACTGTGGAAAGAGAAAGCCAGCACCCAGAGACCGTGAAATCATGGACAAATCGGTCTATAATGCAGCCAGTGTTGGGCTCATGCTCATTGGAAACAGTCACTCCAGACAGCTGGAGGGTTTCAATTTACGGGCAAATCTCTTTCCTCGCAGTCCCTCCCCAGTCTCACCGCAGAATTTCAGATATCAATGAATAGTGAATATGTCTCTGTTCTGGAGGCATCTCAGAAAGCTGAACTGTGACCACCAGCTGTGGAAATCAGAGTGCCATAATGTATCAGTTAAATAACATTTATTTCTTGTGTGTATGAGCATGACTATGTACAAGAGTGTAAGAAGAACCTTGTTAGTGGTATCTTCCCAAAGCACTAACTGCAATTCCATAGTGTAACAACTGTTACTGTTTTCCCATTAAAATTTTTGAACAGGGCACTCCTCATAATGGATGGCAATGATAAAGATCAGGCATCTGCTATAGTGAAACATGGACACCCTCTAAAAATAGGAGTGCTGCAGTGACAAAAGCACAAATGGTGGATGGGTTTGAAAAAGAGGGAGAAACGCTGGGAATAAAGGCAACCTGACTGGGTTTTGGGTTCCAGTGGGACTCACACACAGGCACATAACTCATCAGGACAACTGCCAGGTAGAATGGCACTCAAAGGCTGTGCAAGTCTTCTTACTAATGTGTATAATAGCAATGCCCTATCATGTTTTATCCTCAATAAGAATCCAGGAAATAACTGCAGTGTACATCAGTAAAGATTGTGGATGTTACCGGTAGAATATCACTGATAGGGTCCCCATGGTCTCTTCTGATGAGTCTTTCGTACATAGTCATGCGCATACGAACAACAAATAACTGATATTGCACTGTTAAATAAATTCCTTTTACCTTAGAGCAAACACAGCCACCAAAAAAAAAACACTCTATATGTAGGTCACAGCTCAGCTTCCTGGGATGCCTCCAGAACAGAAACATAGTCAGTCTTCACTGGAATCTGACACATCATCTACAGTGATACTGGAGAGGGACTGTGCGGAAAGAGATTTGCTGGTAAATGAGGGGCATGCTGTTATAGGAAAATAATCAACAATATAGTGATGTGGTGCTGCCTGACACAAAGCAGATTTACAGTTACCACCCCAAAGTTAATATTTTCCAATAACAGTACATCCCAATGTGTTTTATTCCTCTTATACCATAGCAATTTGCCAAGAATTATATCTCTTTATTAGTTAAAGAACGACACATCATACATTTTATCCATTTATAGTTACATTTAATGTTGTGGAACATATGTAAAACAAGTTAGTTCTTTTTAGCACTTTTGTTATAACGGCTATAAGCAATCATTCTCACACTTTCGCTTGAAGTTAATAAGACAAAGTAATACAGCCTGTTACCAAGAAACTGCAAAGCTCAACATCCTATGTCCCTAGACATTCTTGTGGTGGCAAATGTAAAAGAAGTAGAAAGGAACAGCTTTACCGCTGACTATTACAAAGCACTGGCACTGGAGAGTCCTTCCATAAATGTGAAATAAATGTCTCCTTACAGAAAGCCTCTTCATATCAATGATTATATATTTATCTCTGTTGGATTACAACACATTGTAACTCCATTTATTATTAGACTTACTAGATTACGTGCAGCATCCGCCATACAAGTCCCCATGAATGAGTTATTACTATAGAAAGTCTCTTCCTGACTTCCATTTGCCCCAAAAATGCAGTATATCATGTCCTATTAGTTGTGCATCTAAATTCAAGCGGCCACCTCCCAGCTGGTATGGGCCAGCTGACAGTGACAAAAGTGGCTCCTTTGGAATGCGTGACTGTTGTAAAGGTAGGGGTAAGAGGGGTTAAATGCAAGACAAGGTGCATGGGGTAAACATGTGATGAGTGGTAGCTTATGTGTTTTGGGGGTTATTGATGGCATTGCTTACGAGCCCAGTTCTCAGTTTGATACTTTCTAAAAACAATTTTTTATTGTACTAATACACCTGATTCAACTTATCAGCTAGTTACCACAAAGAAGCATGTCATGCCTAGAATTGGAAATAAATCAACTAAAGTGAGGTTTCCCCTCGCCCTAGTGCCCATTCCAGTGCCAGTAACTGTGTCTTGGATCTAAGCCAGCACGTCTTAAAGCAGACCCCTGTGCTCTGTGATAAGCTTTCATTCACAGTATCTTGTATCAGAAAGAAGGCGTCTGCGAGGCTGCTAGGCTGGCACATATTCACAGAGAGACTGGGGCAAGATTTGTCCTCACTATGGGAGCATCTGCATGCCAAAATTCATGTCAGTCAGAGTGTTTCCATTTCCTTCTATTTCCCCCATGAGAAGGCCATGAGAAGGTTTGTTAAATCAAAATCAGGTTTGCAATGTTAAGTGCAAGCTAAATAACTGCTCAAGAAGGTTGAATCCATCATATTTGCAGTCTGACTGTTATTTTCAGCAGCGGATTCTGAGTGAATGCTTCCTCATCATTGAATCCTTTATCATCTGCAGCTGCTATATATTATATATTATTATATATTATTATCTGTATCTAGTTAGTGATACACTGAGAAAAACAGGGCTGCAGGGAAAAAAAGAAGTCTTTTTTTTTTTACTAACACAGTATATAATAACCAATTAATTGCAGTGCCCATTTGAGTATCCGTTAAATATTTTCATTTAATGATAATGAAGAATGACAAAAACATGTGCAGTGAATGCACAAGGTAATGATTTTTTAAAATAATTTAATTTTTTTGGCTTTTTGGCTGTTGGCTTTTTTGACATATTTGGACAAGCAAACATTTGATCATCTTTGAAACAGTGTCTATTAAATAAAGTTGATGTACTTGAACAAACCCACAAGGGAAAATAGCTTTTTCAACCATTTATTCAACAGAAATATCAATAGATGTGATATTCTTCTGTGGAAAAAAGTAAGTACACCCTTGGTCTCAGAATCTAGTATTGCCCCCTTTAGCAGAAATAACGTCTTGTAGGCTTTCTTCTTTTTGAGACATTCCTTAGTGGATTTGCTAGTGTGCTTAGGATCATTATCCTGTTGAAAGGTCCACTTCTGGTTTAACTTCAGCTTTCGGACAGATGGCCTCACATTATCTTCAAGCACTCTTTGATATGATGCAGAATTCATAGTTGAATTGATGAATGCAAGCTGTCCAGTCCCTGAGGCAACCCCAAACCATAACATGTCCACCACCTGCTTCACAGTTGGTATAAGGTGCTTCTCCTAAAAAGCTGTCTTTGGTTTGTGCCAAACATGTCTGCTGTTACTGTGGCCAAACAACTCCATATTTGATTCATCTGTCCAGAGCACATTATTCAAAAAGGTCTGGTCTTTGCCTATATGCTCATTGGCAAACTGTAGTCTTGCTTTAATCTTTTTTTCTTGCTTTTTAGACAGCAAAGGCTTTTTCCTGGCACGCCTCCCATGCAGGTTAAATTTTGCAGTCTCTTTCTGATTGTAAAAGCATGCAGTTTGACACCAACAGTTGCAAGGCTTACTAGCAGATCCTGTGATGAAATTTTGGGGTTCTTGGAGACTTCTTTTTGCATCAGACGGTCTGCTCTTGGGCTGAATTTGCTGGGACGGTCAGTCCTGGACAAATTGGCAGTTGTTTGAAATCTGCGCCATTTGTAGATGATTTTCTTTACAGTGGAATGATGTAGATCTTTTTAAATCCCTTGCCAGACTCATAGGCATCCACAACCTTTTTTCTGAAGGCCTTACATAACTCTTTAGATCTTGGTATGATGACACCGCACACTTCAATAGCAAAGGGAACACCAGACACTAGATGTGCACTCCACCTGCACTCCCTAAGTGCAGCCTAACTGGCCCCCAATCTTGAACACCTGATTCTAATTTAATGGATTTGAAGGTGTGATAAATGTAGGGGTGTACTTACTTTTTTCCATGTGACTGATCTGTTTTTTTTTTGTTTTGTTTTTTGTTTTTTCGTTCCTTTAAAATGTGAAAATTACTACAAAATATCAATTTTATGTTTCATTTGATAGAGTGTATCAACTTTATTATTAGGCACTGTTTCAAAGAGGATCAAATGTTTGCTTGTCCAAATATGTCAAAAAAGCCAACAATTACCATGGGGTGTACTTATTTTTTCACATGGCATGTATGCTGTCCTGTGCAGAGTGTTGAGCTGGGAAGTTACAGGGATATTTTTAAAAAGGCTATGTTAAACTGAAATCACATTTGCACAAATGCCACCCTATGCAAGAGCACAGAGTGTCAAGCAGCCCTGAGATCAGAATTATGGCGCCAGTCGGCTCAGACAGAGAGTTAAATTAGTAGAGCAGAGCAAACTTCTCCAGTACTGACCAAAACAAAAGACCTGTCCTTGCAATCAATCCATGGACAGTGGACACGTTTGGTGGATGTGTACATGGAAGATCAAATTGCTGCTCACCACTAAAACTAATCAATTCAACAAGGCAAAAAATAAAAAAATAAAAGAATAGTGCGCCTTATATTTGTATTCTTCTTTTTTAAACACATTATCTGCTCATTCCAAGTAGTCCAATCTTTACTATATACAATGTGCTGTCCTCTTCATCTTCTGTCCTGATGTTGTCCAGTTTGGATTTAAGCATTATTTAATGCTTCATTACTGACTGTCTGTGTTCTTTGAAGTTATTCAGGGTTTACATGCTAACCTAGACTCCTAGGATAATGGGCATTTGTTTCAGCTCCAGTGTATGGTGGTTGACTTTGACTTACTTACTACCTAAAGTACCCGGTTGGATTGGCTCAAGTAGTATGCTACTATCATAGGATTTGGCATTGTAGCATTGTATCTCACTTGTCTTAAAGAACCAAAAGTAACTTCACTGAATGATGATAACATAACAGGGTATCACTGTGGGGAGAATAGTGTACTGACTACCCAGGGCCCCTAGGTGAAGTGGACCCTTAACTGGCCTGGACTAAAAAGAGGGGACTATGAGGGGGCTGAATTTGCAGAGGGCCCAGAAATTTGTGAAACATAATATAAAACAGGAAATATATACTGAAGCTAGCTTGCCAACACTGATTCCTACAGGCTTAATTGAGTTAGGGGTTATTTGGGTGATCAGGACAGGTGATGGGAGCCTTTGCAACCATCCAAATATCAGTGTATTTCATTCCGAAGAAAAACTGCCAAAAATAGTTTTGGAAAACATGGCATCTAGTACAGAGACTAAGAGATAAATAATATCCTCCCCCTCAGCCTTACCTACAACTGTTCAAACATTGCTGCTGGTCATAGGGTCACATTACGGGCAGCAAGGAATCTGAGTCATAGGCTTCACCAGGCAATAAACTCTTAAGGAAAGTGAGCAAGTGTGGCCTGTCACTGAGCCTAAAGGGCATGGTTAATTGATAAAACTGCAAAGTAACGGAAACCTCTACTGCTAAAGACATCAACAGCCAGCCAAGAGACCTCCACTGTGTACCACCCAGATAGTCACTAGTGCTTGGTCTAGTGCTCAAATGAATTGCTTTATATCACTATATTTTCGTTTTTTTTATATTTTTATTTACAGCTGAACCTTACTAGAGATTTAGAGCAAGCACAAAAGGCACTGAAGATAAGACTAGGTTTCATCCATTTGATTGAATAATTTATCAGATTTAATCTTAAGGTGTTTGTTGGAAATGTTTCTGATAATTGCATGTGGAGCCATTCAGAAGCTGAGCTGATTTGGGTTTTCCCAAATGATAGACTGGATGTACAAGAGCACAGAGGAATGTAGAAAGGGCTAAGATTAGTGTGCTCTAACTCAGCCTGCGAGTGTTTAGCATGACTGCCATTCTGTAGCGGCTACTCTCAGGCATGCCATAGTGCCAGAAGTTCCCTCTAATGCCACTAGCTTCAAATATATCAGTCAACCATTACAGTCACAGCTGTTATACAGTCACTGGTACTCGACAAAATTCTCCATGATGGTTCCAAATAATGGCAGCCAATATTAATGATGTTTCTTTGAGGTGGCAGAGTAGTGCAGGGTTCCAGGTTCGATCCTGAGTTAGGGTTACTTTCTGTATGGAGTATTACATACTCTAGCCGTGTTCACGTGGGTTTCTCTGGTTTCCTCCCACTTTTGAAAAACATGCTCATAGGTGAATTTGCAACTTTAAATTGTTCCTAGAGGTGAATGAGTGTGTGAGTGTTGTGTGATGCCCTACAATGGACTGGCATCCCATTCACAGGATAGGCTCTGAAGTTAAATGAATAAATGAAAAATACCTTTAAAAAAAAAAAAAAAAAACGTGGCATTGACATTTAATGGATTGCAGTTCAATTTTACTTTTTCATAAAAGCAAATAGCAAATAGATTTGCTTTTTTCCTTTTTTTTTCTGTGAATTTAAAGTTTGATTCACAAAGATTTATTACCAGGACAAAGAAGTGAACAGGTTACACAATAACAAAATTTTGTGAAAAACACCAAGCCAGAAACTCATTTCTCTGGGCTAATTTATTCCCTACTCACATGCTTGCTACTATTCTCAGTGTTGAGTTTCATCCATGACTCTTACACTCCACTCTTGGGTCTTTGACCTTCAAGTGAAAAAAGAGGACAGCAACAACTTCTGACCTCTGACATCTTTCCTTTTTTTCTACAGTTTAATAGTCACTCCAGAAAATCCAATAAATTAATCAAAAGCAAAGTCGTTATTTGCAAAATGGATATGCAATCTTTTGTAGTTGTTTTAAGTTCCCAAAATAACATTATATACAGTATATGACTGCACTTATGCTTTATTACAGTTTAATCACTAGTAGTAACAACTAAATAAGAGTAAATAAGTAGAATATTAAGCAGGTCTTTGTATTTAAAAACCTATTTAAAGACTTATAGAAACATTGCTTATATTAACTGAGTGCTTATATTAAGTATATGTTGCAAGATCTCAGGCTTTTTTCAGTTAGATCTAGATTGTTTCTATTAAAATGACCCACAAAAAAAGCTCAACTTACAATTATTTTGTTTTTTTGTATTTTTAGCTCAGGGATTACACTCTCTGACTGCTCGGTCAAGACTTTTCCAAGCGGGTGCAGACAGCCTGTGGTGTCAGGGAATATGTTTGTGGGCGAGTGTGTGGGTTACTGTCAGTGCTGCAGATTCAGAGTTTGACCTGTGACCTCAGTTAGGTGAAGTGTAGAGTACAGAATAATGTGTGTATCAGTGTGGCAGGCCGTGGGTGGGGAAATCGAACTCATTCCTCTAGGAGACAGCTGTGCCAAGTGCGCTGTGTGTGTGTGTGTGTGAGTGTGTGTGTGTGTGTGGCTGTAAGGAAGTACATGTCACTGCTTAGATTTGAGTGTCTATGACCAAGTGGTGTGCATGTGGCATGTGTGTATGAGTGTGCAGAGAGAGGAACAGAAGGAGAGAGTAAGAGAGTTCAGATGCTGGATTCCACATTAGCTATGCTTCAGAATGGGGCTCAGGGAACTGTTTCACCTTTCACTTTCAGCATTAAAGAGGCTTCAGATTAAGATTAGCCAACAGCCTTCATATTTCTGACACATTACCACAGTCTCACTGTGGTGCGAATTCTTATAACAAGTGTTATAACAAATGGTGGCAAAATATCTGTAATATCTGTATACGTTCAGTATAAATGATGTTTGTAGACTTTGGTCAGTCCATAAAATTGCCATTTACATGACTGCAGGTTATGAGCAGCCCCCAGTCGAGGAGAGATAACTTGAACCCAGATGTGCTGTATCCCTGGAGAACAAAGACTGCAGGTCTGGGCCGGGTAAAGAGAGATTGGATCATTCCACCCATCCGTGTTTCTGAGAACAGCAAGCAGGTCCCTGAGTACTTAGTCCAGGTAATTAACATACAAGGAGAGGAAATCAAAACCAAGAAGAAAATGAATAAACATACAATATTATAAATGTAATTTGTATTTTAGCATGAGGTAAAACCAGTTGATATTAACTTTTTTAAGATTTGTATAATATTTATTTCATGCAGTTGCAAACCTCAGGGGAGTAAGAAATGTAACAGTAATACTTCAGTACTTCAGTAAGAAATGTAATGCAGTACTTCAGTAAGAAATGTAATAGTAATACTTCAGTACTTCAGTAAGAAATGTAATGCAGTACTTCAGTAAGAAATGTAATAGTAATACTTCAGTACTTCAGTACTTGAATAAGAAATGTAATGGTAATATTTCAGTACTTCAGTAAGAAATGTAATGGTAATACTTCAACACTTCAGTAAGACATGTAATGGTAATACTTCAGTACTTCAGTACTAAATATAATGGTAATACATCAGTACTTCAGTAAGAAATGTAATGGTAATAAAAATTGCAAAATAGTACACAAATTTCAGGACATTTTAGACAAAAGTTCTTTATCAGTTATTCAAGTAAAGCACTTCTAAAGCACTTCATGTCCTACAACATGGATCTTCATATATTAGTTGTCTATGTTTCTCTGAAAACTGCATACTATGGTGCAGTTTCTACTACCTCTACCTTTATTACTGAATTACACTCGACTTATTCCCTGGATTTTTCTTCGTATATAAATATCCAATACATCTTTTTCACATATCGACCTGATGACCGGTTTCTAACACACATCTGGGACGTGAGTTGTTTACCATGTGTCTTTAACAATTTCCATTCCTCCCCTTGCAGATCAAATCAGACAAGGTTTTCACTGGAGAGGTGATCTACAAGCTGGAGGGCCCTGGGGTCGACCAAGAGCCTAAGGACCTCTTCGAAATAGATGATAAAACAGGATGGATTAAGAGCAAGAAGCCCCTGGACAGAGAGACTCATAAGAGCTTCACGGTACATTGAGGGCCATCAATAGCAAGGACGGTTCTCTTGGGAAGTGCAGAAGCAGTTTGTGAACAGCTGTTTCTTGTTTTGGGGGGTTAAGTGTTTTTAGATAGAGAAAAATTGGACTTGGGCATTTAACAAAAACATTAATTCGGTAAAAAAAAAAAAAAAAGAAAATTAAAAAATTGATAAATTTGTTAAATAACATAATTGTGTGTCCTCAGCTTAAAGCCTTTGCCCTGTCACCCAGTGGAGAGCGGCTGGAGAACCCCACCACCATCGAGATCTACGTACTGGACCAGAATGACAACAGACCAGCCTTTATCAAAGAAGAGTTCATTGGCTCTGTGCCAGAATTCTCCATTCCAGGTAAAAAAACAAAAAACAAACGTGCAGTGTATAAAACAACACTAGGGAGCAATCAAAATGATGAAGTGACAATTTGACAGGCTTGTGTTCTGTTTGCTATTTAGTAATGGATGTATGGTTCATGTGTCATACTGACTTTGAGCAGCTGAGGCAGATAATAATATTTGAAATGAGCAACCTTGAATACATTTATGTATTTAAGGAACAGTAAAGACACACAAACCACTTCTCGTGCTCCTATACCAGCAGGTGTGTATAATCAAGTATGAGTGCAAGTAAGACATGGAGGTTATGCAATACAGAGTACCGTAAATTTACTTATTTGTTGTATTTTTGTAAAACACAGTTGGTGTCACTTGATATTTCAACACTTTTTGTAATATAATTTATTCAGGTTCTTCAGTGTTGACTGTATCAGCAACAGATGCTGATGACCCCAACACAGACAACGCAGTGCTGAGCTACTCCATAACAGCTCAGGAGAGCTTTCCACCTTTCAGCATCAACAAGACCATGTTTGGCATCAATAATGTAACAGGAGTGATCTACACCCGAGATGTGGGACTGGACCGAGATGTAGGTGTTGTGTGAAAAGGATATATATATATATATATATATATATATATATATATATATATATATATATATATATATATATATATAAAACCAAAACCAAAAATGTGATAAGAGATTGACTCGAATGGTTCGCATGATGTCATACAGTGTAGCTGCCATTTTATGGTCCAGTAATAACTGTTATTATAGTTATTATAGTTATTAGTCTGTTTAACTGGTCACTTGAAATCAGTGAGTTTAATCTAAACATCAACAACTCAAAAACAAGTAGGCCTATAAATAATGTAACTTGTAATAGTAGTGTAATAACGTTAAATAATGGACCTAATGCATTTTGTCAATTTAAGGTTCACATTTAAATAATGGACTTGACATTTGAATAGTTTAATTATGCTCATTAAAACTTAAAGGAGTTATTGTACAGTTAAATGAGACCCTGGCTACAAGATATTTGAGAAACCCTGCTCTAATGTAACATAGACTACTAGTTTTGTTTGGTTAAAAACATTTGCAGCTAGCTGTCTGGTTTATACTGTTGTTTATACTGCGGTAATCTCCTGTTTACTTGTAGATAATCTCTTTCCTTATATACTATATGGCCAAAAGTATGTGGACACCTAACCAATCATACCCATATGTGCTTTTGGAACATTCCATTCCAGATTTATTCCCCCTTTACTGTTACAATATCTTTTCATGGGAAGTCTTTCCACTAGATTTTGGAGCATGGCTGTGGGTATTTCGCCATATTGCTGTCCTCTCCCCTCAGGTTGTGCAGTCCTTCCGGCTGACCCTGCAGGTGGCCGACATGTCTGGAATGGGGCTGACCAGCACAGGACGAGCCATCATCCACATCACAGACATCAACAACCATGCTCCACAGTTCAACCCTAACACGGTATCTACATTACACATCCACTCTCTCTCTCTCTCTCTCTCTCTCTCTCTCTCACACACACACACACACACACACACACACACACACACACACACACACACACACACACACACACACACACACACACACACACACACACACACACACACACACACACACACATATAACCTCCTTTTCAGCACAGTGATGTGAGTACTCTCCTGTGTTTGCAGTACACAATGTTTGCCATGGAAAATAAAGTGGGAGAGGATGTAGGCAGAGTGAATGCTACAGATAAAGATGAGAAGAATGGTGACAACTGGAGGATTACTTATTCCATTATTAAAGGAGATTCTTCTGGCAATTTTGACATCCGGACAGACCGTGTCACCAACCAGGGAATTATCTCTGTAATGAAGGTGTGTACACTCTCATCAGTAGCAGCAATTTAGGATTATATTATATTTATATGCCATAATTTAGTAAAAGGAGTACTAGTGAATAATGCTTAAAACCAGTTGACACTGAAAGTGTGAATAGTTTGTAAAGCAACCTTGAGTTTTAGGAGTGCTATTGAAGATAAAACTATTAGTAGTAGTAGTAGTAGTAGTAATAGTAGTAGTAGTAGTAGTAGTAGTAGTAATAGTAGTAGTAGTAGACTGGTGCTATATATACCAGCTTCAGAATTTAACTTAATTATAAAAAAGGCTGAAACTAATTTGAAATGCATGTTATATTGTTATTAATGTAATTTTATGTTCATTTTATGTTGGTTTCATACTTTTTTAAATAACTTAACTTTTAACAGAATGTTAGAGTTCAAATGGTGGAACCATTAATAGCAAAAATAAATATCTATTTTCAAGTACACTAAATACATGTGAAATCATGAATATCAATCATTATGTTGTCAAAAAAAAAGTTTGTTCATGTAATTGTTATTCATCTACAAAAAAGAACATTTTGTGCAGTTTTTTTTTTAATTTATTTTGTAAATGATAAAAAAGTTATTCCAGAAAACAAAAATAGAGAATTTTCTGAGTACATTACATTAGAGGTTAAAGTTTTTGCTTCATTTTCAATTTTGCAAATGATACATTTTGTGTAAAACATCATTTTACACCAACTGACTAAAACAAGGTACCCCATTTGACATTGCTTTTAACTACTGTATTGGCCTTATTCAAAATCTGATTTGCCAACAATCTAAACTTGTTAAATGAATGTCCGAAAGAATTAATGAGTGAATTTATGGACACCATGCATACATTCAACAGGTTAAAAATACAGATGCTGGAATCTAGAATAACTGCAGAATCAATGTCAGAGGCAGGTTTTATCTCCAGTGTAGTGGACAATTAATCCCAGTTCTCTGAAAGGTTATTTGTAGTGGGGTCTCTAGCTCTCAGATCTGAAGAGTACAATTTCTATCCACCTCTCTTGCAGCCCCTCGACTTCGAGTCACGGGCAGAGTACCAGCTCACTGTGAGAGCAGAAAACGAAGTCCCTCTGAGTATTAAAGCTCCATATGAACGGACCAGCACTGCTACCGTCACCATCAGAGTTCTAAACGAGAACGAAGCACCACATTTTTATTCGAACCCCATAGAGGTGTCTGTCCCAGAGTCCATTGAACCAGGGACTGCCCTCATCTCCAGGATCGCTCATGATGCTGAGAATTCCAAGCTCAGGTATTAAAGATTTGTCTGTAAACATATACCTATTATTTTACTTTCATGGTATAATCATGGAGTTATTTTGAAGCTCCTCAGATGCGACCAGAAATAGATTTAGATTTAGAAATAGACTTAGATTACTGAAAACCTTTATACCTGGGTATCTATAATATTATAACCTATAAATGTAATCAATCAGATTAGATATATATGGTGTCTAACATTTGCCTCTCTACATTTGCACTGGTCAACCTTTGCTTCAATGTCATACATATGAGAGAGTACATTTTTTCCTACTTCATTCTCAGATTTGAAATTACTCAAGATCCTGAGAAATGGCTCTCGATCAACCGTGAAACTGGAGAGATTTCAGCCAGGAAGAACTTTAACATCCGCTCCCCATACGTCAAGAAGAACAAGTACAGGGCAGTAGTAAAGGTCACAGACATGGGTGAGTGCAGAAAAAGTTTATAGCAAAACCCTTCATTTTAATTGAACCAAAACAAAATCCATCACTAATCACTGCTCCCCCATTTAGATACAGGCGGTACTTCCACAGTGGCCTCTCTGGAGATCACACTATGGGAAACTAATGACTTCCCCCCTGTGCTTGTCCCTTTGAGTGGCATCGTGTGCAGTAACAGAGAGAGACACCGACTCGGCCTGCTGATCAGTGCTGTAGATGATGACCTCGCCCCTCACGCTGACCCCTTCGCCTTTGAACTGGCTGACGGAGACATGGCATCCAACTGGACCATCATACAGCTTAATGGTAAAAAAAAAAAAAAAAAACCCACTGCCATCAAAATTCTGCTTTTATTGAATACTAATCAATAGATGTCCTTTAATGTCCTGCTCTTTTATGCACTGTTCATTCTGTTCAATAACAATTTCCCTAGTTGTGATTGATCAATCCATCTATCAAACCATTACAGCATCCATTCATCCAGTTACAGCATCCATCAATTAATCAGTCCACCCATCCATTCATCCACCCATCCATTTATCCATCCATCCATTTATCCATCTATCCATCCAATCATCAAGCCATCCATCCATCTCTGCACTCACCCATGTCTGCCTTGATACATACAATCTCTCCATCCAATCCATTCATCAATCCATTAATCCATCAAATGAGAATTTTATCAGTAATGTAAGTAAAAAGGAAACTGGTAAAAATATCCTTAGCATTTGTGTCATAACTGTAAAAACCAGAGGTTTACCAGAAGTTTTATAATTTAGCAGAACCAATGAATCAGTCCATCAATCATCCTTCCTTCAATCTATCCATGCATACCAATGAAATGATTACTAATGAATAAATGTTATTAGGAATCAGTTAGCATGCAAATTAGATCATACTAATTGCTCTTAATCATTATCTATGTTAGAATGTTGGTGGAAACCATTTAATTCATTTATAATGAAAAATGCAAATGTACTGTATGCAAATGCAAGTAAATGCAAATAGTGACTCTTAAACTATCCCTGTTCTTTCTTTTTCTCATTGTACAATTGTTCTTGGAAAAAGTTTTTTTTTTTTTTTTTTTAAAGTCTTTCACAACCTTCATAATCTTAAAGCCATGTCTGCTTTCTGTCCTGTGTATGCAGAAACCCATGCAGTACTGCAGCCTGTGATAGATATAGACCAGGGGGAGTTCTCCATCCCCATTACTGTATCAGACTCAGGTTCACCTTCTCTCTCTTCCACCGCACTGGTGAATGTGACGGTGTGTCCATGTGACAGGGCTGGACAGTGTATGAGTGCCACAGCTGCGGCCATTTTTGGAGCTAAAGTGGGCATCAGCTTTATTGCCCTTGTGATCATCATGGCCAGTGTTGCTCTTTTGTTGTGTAAGTTACATGGGGACTTTTTTTAACTTGATGGTGGAGAGGAAGTCATGAGTGCATTTATCCATTCCAGTTAAAATGGAAGATGACGAGAAAATCTGAAACAGACTGAATGTGAATTTTCATCTAGTCAGCAACTGATACTGTTGTCATGTATTACCTGCATCACTTAAACAGCATTATTTATCGGAATAATCAGTGTCCTTTGTAAAATGTGATATGTGTGTGTGTGTGTGTGTGTGTGTGTGGTGCTCAGTGTTGCTGCTTCTTGCTGTGGCCATGAGGAGCTGTACCAGGCAAGGTGTTAAGAAAGGAGGAGGCCTGCTGATTGGCGAATCAGACGATGATGTGCGTGACAATGTATTCAACTATGATGAGCAGGGAGGGGGAGAGGAGGATGAGGTGAGAGTTAACAAACATTGCAAAATCCCACAAATCCTTCACTGTGGCAGTGGGTTATGCATGACATATAATATATGGGCTGTGTGTGAGCAAGAAAAAGTGTGAAACTGCCCACTGTACAGTATGTGCGGGGTGAGGCAGAGCTAGGGAGTGGACAGCAGCAGCTGGTGTGTGGTGATTCTGTGGGAAACACAGATACACACCATGTATGGACCAGAGAAGTTCTGAATTAGCCTGGGGAATTCATGCAGCTGGCACATTCAGTTTCAGTCTCCTAATAATGAGCACAAAGACATTTAAAAGGCATTTGTGGAATGTCTACATTTTTAAAAATAGTTTTTAATGTCTTTTAAAATGTCACCTTGGTGTTTTTTAAACCACATTAGGACCTACATATTAAATATAAATTCAAAATAGTCCTGTTATTATATGGCCATTGTGGTGCCACCCACTGTGCTCTAGTACCATTTGCCATGTCTTAATCCTGGACATGTCATCATAGAAAAGACAACTGCTACAAGATGTTAAACCTAATGAGTACTTAAAAGTACTTCCAGGGACCAGTACTGACAAAATTGATGAATAACAGTGATTATAATGTCCATGAACATCTTTCATCAATTAGTGCTTATTGTGTTCCTTCACAGAGATGTATAAACCTTTTCTATCTGATAACCTTTACTTTTAAGGAAATTAGCAGTATAATTTGTAAGCTTTCAGTAGGCTAGTTAGTGACTAAACTACAGCTACTAACTTAGCATTAGCAAATAAACTACAGCTGCTTGCTTAGCATTCAGTAGGCTATTAAGCAAATAAACTACAGCTGCTTGCTTAGCATTCAGTAGGCTGGCTAGCAAATACACTACAGCTACTGGCTTAGCATTCAGTAGGCTAGTTAGCAAATAAACCACAAGCTGCTGGCTTAGCATTCAGTAGGCTAGTTAGCAAATAAACTACAGCTGCTGGCTTAGCATTCAGTAGGGAGAAGATTGTCTAGCTAATGTTTGGAAACCACTTCCAAACATTTGTGAAAACAGCTAACTTGCTCTTATATCGTATTATCTAGTATCATCTCTTTCAGGATGCCTTTAACATTGATCTCCTGAGGAGCCCCAATGACATGGTTCTACCCCCAGAAGCCTTCAGTCAACCACGATCTGGTCTTCCTAAATGGAAGCAGCCACTACGGAAGGACGCGCCATACAATCTACCCTCGCCTGCGTACCCACGCAAACCTCAAGGAGAGCCCACTGACATTGAGGATTTCATCAGTGATGTACGTGAGAATATAATCTTTATTTGTATAGCACCACTCATACTTGAAGCATCTCAAAGTGCTTCACAAGTAAATGAAAAAGACAAAAATATAAAATCAAACAGGGACACTGTATGAGCAGCAATAATAATAAAATATATGTAAATAAGCACTTAATGGCACAAACAGACATAGCATTTCTTAGACTACTGGAAGGTACCCAGAAGTAATCTATCAGAACAAATGTAAAAATCCAATAAAAAAAAAGTGTGTGTGTGTGTGTGTATATATATATATACAGGTGCATCTCAATAAATTAGAATGTCGTGGAAAAGTTCATTTATTTCAGTAATTCAACTCAGATTGTGAAACTCGTGTATTAAATAAATTCAATGCACACAGACTGAAGTAGTTTAAGTCTTTGGTTCTTTTAATTGTGATGATTTTGGTTTACATTTAACAAAAACCCACCAATTCACTATCTCAACAAATTAGAATATGGTGACATGCCAATCAGCTAATCAACTCAAAACACTTGCAAAGGTTTCCTGAGCCTTCAAAATGGTCTCTCAGTTTGGTTCACTAGGTAAGCCACAAACATTCATTGCCAAAGAAGCTGGCTGTTCACAGAGTGCTGTATCCAAGCATGTTAACAGAAAGTTGAGTGGAAGGAAAAAGTGTGGAAGAAAAAGATGCACAACCAACCGAGAGAACCGCAGCCTTATGAGGATTGTCAAGCAAAATCGATTGAAGCATTTGAGTGAACTTCACAAGGAATGGACTGAGGCTGGGGTCAAGTCATCAAGAGCCACCACAAACAGACGTGTCAAGGAATTTGGCTACAGTTGTCGTATTCCTCTTGTTAAGCCACTCCTGAACCACAGACAACGTCAGAGGCATCTTACCTGGGCTAAGGAGAAGAAGAACTGGACTGTTGCCCAGTGGTCCAAAGTCCTTTTTTCAGATGAGAGCAAGTTTTGTATTTCATTTGGAAACCAAGGTCCTAGAGTCTGGAGGAAGGGTGGAGAAGCTCATAGCCCAAGTTGCTTGAAGTCCAGTGTTAAGTTTCCACAGTCTGTAATGATTTGGGGTGCAATGTCATCTGCTGGTGTTGGTCCATTGTGTTTTTTGAAAACCAAAGTCACTGCACCCGTTTACCAAGAAATTTTGGAGCACTTCATGCTTCCTTCTGCTGACCAGCTTTTTGAAGATGCTGATTTCATTTTCCAGCAGGATTTGGCACCTGCCCACACTGCCAAAAGCACCAAAAGTTGGTTAAATGACCATGGTGTTGGTGTGCTTGACTGGCCAGCAAACTCACCACACCTGAACCCCATAGAGAATCTTTGGGGTATTGTCAAGAGGAAAATGAGAAACAGGAGACCAAAAAATGCAGATGAGCTGAAGGCCACTGTCAAAGAAACCTGGGCTTCCATACCACCTCAGCAGTGCCACAAACTGATCACCTCCATGCCATGCCGAATTGAGGCAGTAATTAAAGCAAAAGGAGCCCCTACCAAGTATTGAGTACATGTACAGTAAATGAACATAATTTCCAGAAGGCCAACAATTCACTAAAAATGTTTTTTTATTGGTCTTATGAAATATTCTAATTTGTTGAGATAGTGAATTGGTGGGTTTTTGTTAAATGTGAGCCAAAATCATCACAATTAAAAGAACCAAAGACTTAAACTACTTCAGTCTGTGTGCATTGAATTTATTTAATACACGAGTTTCACAATTTGAGTTGAATTACTGAAATAAATGAACTTTTCCACGACATTCTAATTTATTGAGATGCACCTGTATATATACACACACTTCTTTCAGAAATGGTGTAATATATTTCTAGAGACACAACACACTTGGGGGAAAATCATATCACTGAATAGCATAACATTAACAGTATAAATACTTAAAGGGATAGTTCACCCAAAAATGAAAATTCTAACTCTCATGTCGTTCCAAACCCATAAGACTTTCGTTCACCTTCGGAACACAAAGGAAGACATTTTAATGAAACCTGTGAGATTTCTGTCCCTCCGTTTACAGTCCAGTAACCAAAACTTTCAAGCTCCAAAAAGTTCATAAAGGCATTGTAAAAGTAATCTATGTGACTCCAGTGGTTTAATCACAATTTTATGAAGTGATACAAATGCTTTGTGTGCGCAAAAAGTCTTTATTCACAAAATATCTTCACTTTCGCATAGATCCTCCACTGTGCGATCACGAGAGAACCATGACGCATGCGTGTTGTGTTGACATGAACTATTGCTTTACCACAATATATCATTTGTAATGCGTAACCTTCGAGCTTGACCTCCAAGTACTCAGCTTGACCTCTAAATACAAGGAAGACATGCATCAAGACTGAACTTCCCCTGTCTGTGTTCAAACGAAGATTAAACACCCACTGCTTCACCACGCATTTATATAAGCACTAATTAAACAAACAAAAACGTGTAATGTACTAAGTCATTGTACTAACTCCTCTTTAACAGAGTTTTTGGTTCGATAGTATTCTTAGATCCTGACTTATTTGTACTAGTATGAGGATGTGTTTTTGATGTAGACTACAAAACACTTCTGCAAGTCACTATGAATACAGGCTTCTGCCAAATGTGGAAATGTAAATATGCAACCACACGGCTAGATGAGATGATGCCCTCTCTAGCTGTCCCATTCTGGAGGCAGTTTAGTACCCAAATACTTCAAAGGTACCCATTTCATTGGACAGCATTTAAACTGAAAAGAACCTTTATTGTGAAACATTTTTATGAGCCATCATATGTCTTTTAGAGTGCTGTCCCTATTCCTCACTAATTTTTCCTCAGCTTACCGGGAGAACGATCTGGAATGAAAAATATAATTCACTTTTGTAAAATTTGCCAATTTTTATCCACTGTATTTGAAGAAAACCTTTATAATTCTGGTCTGGGAAACAGAATTATGGGACTGCCTATAAGAACACCAATGATGCTGCTCTAAAATTTTGCAGATGCCAGTAGATGCCTTCTGAATGGGATAGCCTTTAATGAGGAAGTGTGCAAATGATGCCCAAAACTGGTCTACTACAGTAGTGGTTTTCTGATTGGCAGGCAACGATCTTGTAATTCACCCTAATTTCAATTTTTTTTTTATTCTTATGACTAAATTAACATGCATGTGAGATGATGATAACTGCATTCCCAGAGCCCTTTCTTTATTGTGTCCTCCCTGCAGTGCCTGGATGTTGCAGACAACGACCCCAACGTGCCTCCATTTGACACGGCTCTGATCTACGACTACGAAGGAGATGGTTCCCTGGCAGGCAGCCTGAGCTCCCTCGCCTCTTCGGGCGCAGACGAGGACCAGGATTATGACTACCTTAATGAGTGGGGACCACGCTTCAAGAAACTGGCTAACATGTACAACCCACGTTAGTTACCCCATAGCTATAGAGTTTTACCCAGAGCTCACGTTCATATCTTTTCACCAAAACTTCCTGGAGAAACTGTTTCAACATTCCCCCTTGTATACATTTGGGATCGGTGATGTACGCACTACTGATGGGAATGGGATGTGTGTGTATGGATCATCGATCGAGAATCTGCAGAAGCTTTTCAAATTGGCCTCCGGTGCGTTCTTTCAAAAGGTCAATGCTGTCATGTGAGAGACGGCTCGAGCTGTTTTTCTGCCGCAGTACCGTTATGGATCAGTGAGCTATTTCACCACACTGACATGACAGCTCGCCTTCCACCGAAACAAAGGCAGACAGCGATCAGTGCATACTAATAAGAGACAGAAGTGGCAGGACCCAGATTTCTTTAAAGATTCATAATAACAGAGTTCATAGTGAGCATTAGAACTCTGAAACAATTCTCAGTTCCATTCCTGGGTATGATGCATCTGCAAATGTACAGCCCCCTCCAAAAGTATTGGAACAGCATGGCCGATTCTATTGATTTCACTATACATTGAAGACATTTCGGTTCAAGATCAAAAGATGAACATGAGACAGTAGATCAGAATTTCAGCTTTCGTTTCCTGATATTTACATCTAGATGTGCTAAACAACTTAAAACATGGCACAGTTGGTGGCAGACCACCCAATTTTTAGGTGTATGGGACTGCAGATGTTTTCCTGCTGTAATACACTTGATTCAGCATATGAAGCTCTTGACAAGTTGAATCGAGTATGTTATGACAATAATCTGGCTAAAAATAAGATAACATAATTTCCACCTTACCCCAAATGTAGTGGATCAGCTAAGACAGTGTGGTTTCCACAGTTTGTTTCTTTAATATAGACCTATAGTGTACTGGTTCTGACACTTCAGATGCTTATTATGAACCTTCACTTCAATGTCCTGTTAGAGCTTCAGTGTCTTATAAATTATGTACATTTCATTTTGAACCATACAAGAAAACACTAACATTTGCTGAAGATTACCAGGACTGGAATTAGAAACATATACTTAATACTATGATTCCCAGAACTCCTCCACAGTCACATGGCTTAACACATTCATTCATTCATTCATTCATTCATCAGTAACCACTTTATCCTGGTCATGGGAACACTGGGCACAAGGCAGGAACACATCCATAAACACATTCACACACTCATTCACAAATAGGAGCAGTTTAGTGTAGGCAGTCCAGCATGGCTTCGGATGGTGGGAGGAAACTGGAGAACCCAGATAAAACCCACATGTACTTGGGGAGAACAACTGCACCACCTTGCAGCCTTGGCTTAACACAGCTAACAAACAAAAAAAAACAACAACAACAAAAAAAGAGTCAGGTTCGACAATGGATGAGGAGGAAGTGGGAATTTGTGACCGTAAGCAGAGATTTTCAGGAATGTTTTTACTGCGGGATTAAAAGAAAGCAAAATAATGTAGAAATGTACAGGAAACTTGAAACAAGAGCCTATTTTAAAGATGGCACTATGAAATGGTTTTCTGACAAATGGAGCACTGTAACTGCAGTTGTAACATTGTAATGTATAATTAATGGATTTTGTGATACTTTTATATGATTGTATATAGATTTGCAGTTTTTCTCACTTTATCCAACGTTTCAACTCATCATTTACAAGACAGTGTTAGTGATTTGTTATTGCCTTATAAAACATTTTACTCACAATCACAGTTATAATTCCTTTTTTTATTATTATTATTTTGTTGGTTTGTTAGTGAATCTAGTTTTGGAACAAGAATTTTTTAAAATATTTATTTCTTAAAAAAATGGCAAATTATTGTCATGACATATTTTGTAAAATAACTTTCAGTTCAGAATAAAGAAACAATTGCAGTGCTGTTGAACTTCTTGAACACAAAAATAACATCTATATAATAGAACGTGCACCTGAAAGAAAAATATACATCTTTTACATGTATTCAACATGTGGGGTTCTGCAGATTGTTATCCGTCATCTGTGACAAGAATAATTATTTCTAAATCAGTGTTTTTAAAGTACGTCAGCACAGAAACTTAGCCTCATTACATACACCATGTCATAATAAATAAACAGTGCATAGCCCACTTGAACTAATTAAGGGATGTCCATTTCCACTTAAGCATAAGCAGACAACTGCTTTAAACTGCAACTGTGTTCAAAAACACTGCAGGTAATCACATTTACCTTCCTAAATCCGACCAACCAGCTTTCTCCAAGTGCCATCTTCACACTGATCCTCAGAAGAATACCCGTCGTCCTTTCTATGCTATGAAGCACACATTACCCATAGTTCCCTGCATGAGATTTGCACTCTCTTTTTATGCCCTTTTGATATATACTCTGAGGATCAGGCTGGCCCCAGGTTCTCATTCTCCTCTTCTTCATCCTTGCTCTGAGCTCTGGGGGGTATGGGAGGCTCCTCCTCTCCCGTGTCCTGCTTATCCTTCTCGGCTTCGATCCAGCTCTGAGGGGCGATCATCTTTTTGGGCCCGTGAGGAGGGGGACCGAGTAGAGCCTCTATGTCATCGTAGTTCACCACCTCTCGCTCAAGAAGAGCATTGGCCAACTGAAACAAAAATGCAGTGTCTGTCTCTTATGAGCCACTACATCACTCATCAGTGAAATATTAGACTGACGTATAGTCTATAAATATCAGTGAACATCATTTGTTTAATACATAACAGTGAAGCTTTCTAGACTTCTAGCTATTGTCGTGCTTTGTCTGTGCTGGAAACAAAACTGGAATTTTATTTTTAGTTACAATTTTATTTTTCTCTTCAGCTCAGCTCTGTTAGAAAAGTAATTCATAGGAAGCAAGTGCATATAGGAACTAAAGTTGCAATAGTGTACACGAATCGTCAGAGAAAATGACTGGATCTAATCATTTGTATTTTTCATATCAGTGAAGATGATGGCTGTCAGATGGGCTCAAAAATATTTTTTTTATTTTGGCAGTACAGTTTCAAATGGGGGGGGGGGGGTTAAGAGTGCACAGGGTTTTCTTCTGTTTCATGCTAATAATATAAAAACAGAACAAAAACAAATAAATAAATAAACATCAATACACCTACTTGTTCACTGGCTTTTCTGTCTCATTACTACAATCACACATGCTCTCTCTCTCTCTCTCTCTCTCTCTCTCTCCAATAACTGCATATCAATGGCTCAAGCCTCTGCTTCGCCTCATGGCCGCATTACCACCTCGGTGCACATTGTTTTTCGAATAATTCAACGGCCCGTCATCAATTCGAGTTTTGTAATTTTAAAATGAGCTTTACTATTCTCTCATTTAACCATGTATTGTCATGCAGCGCGAAGCAGCTTATTAATCATTCATGAGTTCTGCCAGTGAGGCTTGTCAAGATCAGATTTACTTTGCCGTATTTTTCTGTTTATAACGTCATGATATTTTATCATACAAATGCGAAAAACATTTTAAGAAACCGTAGTCTTGGCTTTTGAATGTACCCATGTGTAAGTATTACTTATTATAAAATATTAATAATTAGATAAACATTCAGTGCAAGATAAATACAGACTGTGATATTTCTCTGAACTTGACTCACCAGTACAAGTTTATCTCTGTTGTCCAGGAGCAGTTTCTCAGTGTGTCTATATGCACGTGCAATTAGCATCTTAGCTTCCTGTATAACAACACAATCAAAATTCATCTTTCTTCATATCATTCAGTTACTGACCTGTAAATGAAATCATAGACTGGTTTCTGGTGTGTGTGTGTGTGTGTGTGTGTGTGTGTGTGTGTGTGTGTGTGTGTGTGTGTGTGTGTGTGTGTGTGTGTGTTCACTCACATGGTCCATCTGGTGTTGGAGACCCTGGCTGAAGGGCCTGCGCCCAATACCAGCCTGTTCATCGGTTTCAGGGAAGGACACCTGGCCCAGGCTGGGCACCATGCCATACTGCTTCACCATGGCGTAGGCAACACGCGTCACCTTCCGCAAATCATCCTGAGCACCTGGGTACAGGGAACTTACTTTTAATAACATTAGCTTAATGCAGTGTTTCCCAGTTGTAATTCCCCTGTGCTGTGTATCTTTTAGGGGTTCTGAGCTCCAACATTTTGATGTGACATTATAGCACAATACAACACAGCGCAAGGAGTATTAGCTTTAAACAATGGGAAGCCATGCCTCCTTCTCTGGGATTGATGAGCACAGCACTGTGACTGATAGGCACAGAGGTCATGACCCCCTTATAGTGGGACTGAGACACAGAGGCCAAGCCTTCTTCTTGGGGACTGGCAGGCACAGAGGCCACACCTCCTTCATTGGGAATCTTTACAGTTTTTGTATTTAAACACACATCTGTGGGCATGTGGATGAACCATACCTGTGGTGACTCTGTTGAATGTAATGGCTTCAGAAGCTCTTCCACCTAGAGCCATGCACATTCTCTCAAACAGCTGCTCTGTGGTAAACAGGTACTGGTCCTTCGGCAGGATCTGGGCGAAGCCTAGAGCCGCATTGGTCCTGGGAGCTATTGACACCTACCAGGGGCAATAAACCCCACACAGAGAACACAAATACCTCCATAACCACTGTACATGACATACCAAGCAAGCCAAATCCAGTCAAATACAAAGCATTAACAATTATGTACTGGGTTATTAAAAAAAACTTTAATATTTACATGTGTATACAATATTTACTGTATCCTGTACCTTCATGACGGCTTCTGTGTGTTCCAGCAGCCAGCCAACAAGAGCATGGCCCGACTCGTGGAAGGCCACTATCCTCTGCTCCTCTTTGGACAAGATCTTGCTCTTCTTCACACTGCCTGCCCATTACACAAATCACAACCAAAATCAAGACTGTTATGAGCATGTCTGCAGTCTAAAGACAACAGTGCGTCAAGGGATACTGTACTACCTGCAATAACTCTCTCCACAGCGTATTCAAAATTAAAGGTATCAATGGACGTGTAGCCTTCGCGGGCTGCATGAAGAGCAGCTTCATTGCAAATGTTTGCAATGTCAGCACCTGGGAAAAGAAAGATACAAACATGAAAAGGGAGCCTGATTACAATTAGGTTTCTGGAAAACTGGGCAAATGCTCCAGGAGAGGAAAATCATGTCTAAATAATGTCTTGTCTTTTAGTTAGAAGTATAGATGTCTGTCTGTGTATTGTGCTGTTAACTGCCACTCATCTTAAGAGCTTCATCACCAGCTTTCTGTCCAGAAAATTTGGGATGACTATAATTATAGTTACTATAATCTGAAAACCCACCACTGAAGCCAGGTGTGAGCTCAGCCAGACGCAAGGAGTAGAAAACTGCAGGATGGGAAAGTTTCAGGATCTTCAAGTGCTGCTCAAAGATCTCCTGTCTCTCCTAGAATCATCAGAACCATCAGGGATTATTCCATGTCTCCAAATAGCTCACATGATCTCACCATCTCACATACAGTACCTGAAGAGTGGGGAGGTCAATAAATATGTGTCTGTCCAGCCGGCCTGGTCTCATCAGTGCATTATCCAAGATGTCTGCTCGGTTGGTGGACGCCAAGACAATGACATGATCAGTGGTACCCATTCCTGTAAGAAAGACAGAAACAGTGTGAAAACTAGGGACTGATCCACTGGTTGCTTGATAAAATTGATTGATGTTAAGGTTTTCAGTAATCACTGAAAATTACACAGACAAACCACCGATAATACCTTTTTAAATGTTTTTTTCAAATAACATTTATAAGAAACCACTAATTTTATATTCTGTATTTTATATTTGCTTTTGGAGAATTCAGCATTGTGAGAGCAATGATCATATCAGTAAGCTCAAATAAACGAAAAAAAAAAAAAAAACCAAGAAAATAGAACAAGTGGGAATTGGTCCAAATGAAAAATCCACATACAATAGCAATCTATATAAATGATATAAATCTATCATTTCTATCATCCAGCGTCTCCTTCATACCATCCATTTCCACAAGTAGCTGGTTGAGGGTCTGCTCCTCCTCGGTGTTGCTGAAGCCAGACATGTTAGTGGACCGTTTTTTACCCACAGCATCGATTTCATCAATGTAGACAATGCAGGGTGCCCGCGTTCTCGCCTCTTTAAACAAACTCCTCACCCTCGCAGCACCAAGGCCTAAAACAGATTAAATCAACCGGCTTTACACACACGACCACAAACACTTTCATCAAGGTATTTCTGCATGTTGAGTCAATATAAAAATATTCAACAGTGGAAAAAAACAGGGGAAAAAAAAATACACATCATAAAGCACTTGTAGAGCAGTACTGTGTTGTTTAGTGAATAAGCTTCATAAACCATCTGCATTATAAAGTCCAACACAAACACTTCCATTATAAAGTCCAACACAAACAATGTTTCATAATCCTTTGCTCTGCATAAGCACGTTTCTGCTGTAGGAAAGCAGTCAGGTTTTCATCCTTGGGACATATTTCAAGGAAATTTTTAATTCTTGCTACAGAGATTGTGCTTTTCTATGAACCAGGACCAATTCTATCAGAGTTGTTTTTTAAATAAATAAGAGGAGCTTATCTCAGATCCCATAGCACTGTGTCAGTTTGGGGGAAAAAAAAAAAAAAAAAACTTTTTCTGTTCCATATGCTTTGATCTGTCAAATAAAGCTTACATCAAACCTGACTTCTGAGACATTGTGAATGAAGGCCAAACACCAAGCTGAAGTCTTACCTCCAATCACCTCCACAAACTCGGAACCAGCCATGGCAAGGAAGGGCACCTGGGCTTCAGTAGCTACTGCCTTAGCCAGCAGTGTTTTGCCACAGCCTGGTGGCCCGAGCAGCAGCGCGCCTTTGGGTACCTTCGCTCCCAGGTTTAAGTATCTGTCTGGATTCTGCAAATACAAATACTCGGTCATTTCCAGTTCTATAGCTTCTTTTGGGATTGATATTAATCTTTTTTGATCCAATACTACAGGGTTTCCCAAAAGTCTCCATACATAGGGGAAATTAACACTTTTCAGCAAAATTTCTTTCAAAATTTTTCATACTTAGTTTATATTATATATATGTTTTCAGATAGCCTTTAAGAACGCTTCTAACAAAAGAAGAACTTGAAATCATTCTCACAGCTGGATCAGAAAGCTGTTGCAAGGTTGAGATGGACTTTAACAGGAAACATGGCGAGCACATCACACACACAGGACACTGTTGCCAAACTTAATAACAAATTCAAAAAGGCCGGACGTGTTGCGGACCAACGGAGAAGTGGACATCCAAGAAAATATCCATTGATGAAGGCACAACCAACGTGGTGCTGGCAAACATAGTCCCCTATGTATGAAGACTTTTGGGACACCCTGTAGAAAAAATATATAGTGTGTTTATACCTTCAGATAGTCCACAAACTCCTTCACCTCCATCTTGGCCTCGTGCATTCCGGCTACATCTTTGAAGCTCACACCTTTCCCAGACTTTCCGTCAACGATGGTGAATTTTGCCATTTTTAACTGATTCTAGGTACATACAATCAATCAATCACTAAACAAACAAACAAACCAAAAAGAAAAGAAAAGAAAAGAAAAGAAAACTTACTCCATATGCAGTCAAGGAGCCAAGACATGCTTGTTGCCTGAAGCTGGCTTCTTTAGTTGTTTGCCTCTGATGGGGTCACTGATTCAATTAAATTCAATTTTATTTGTATAGCACTTTTAACAATAGATTTGGCCACAAAGCAGCTTTACAAAAATCCGGATGTAGATTTAGATTACAAAATGGCTTCATTTCGTATTATTAAGTAATCACAAATAGACTTGCTTATATGGTTTCGGCCAATGTATGATACACTTATCTATAAAAATGGACAAAAGTAATTTTTTAAAATCTGAGTACAGTAGTAGCATCACACTCAGGGAGGATGTGTGACCCAAAGTTAGAAGGTGAAATGTAGGTTAGAAGTTAGAATCCATATAAATATTTGCAAATTTGATTTGCATATTTAATTTTGTAATACAGATGCCTATTTTATGAAAGTTTTGTGTGTAAGCTGTATGATCATGTCTTCTTTATTTATTAGAATTATAGTACAAAACTAAACAAGCAAACCTAAACACCACACATATCTTGACTGATTGAGTGTACGTGGGAGAGGTTGCATACATTCGCATACTTTTGATATTTGGACATATTGTTGCCTTAAAAGGAATGTATTAAGAGTCATAACTTACAAAAGCACTGAATCCACCCTCTCTTACACCCATCCCTGCAAGACGGAAGATGTACCACAGGATTCCAACGCCCACAGCAGCCATGCCGAGAGCGTAGAGGGCACTGCAGCAGTGAAGAGCAAATATACACTGTTAGCATTGGGATGTAGAAGCAGAATGCAGAACAGTGCAGAACAGCATTAAAAAAAAAAAAAAAAAAAAAAGACTTCTGTGTCAGAAGTAATTGTGAATCCTTGATCCCCTAGAAGCCTCCCATTTCCTCACATGTTTAAAAAAATATATCCCTAAAGGTGGCAGGCTTTCATCAATATCAGAGTTACAGGCTGAACTTAGCTTCAAGGAATTGAGGAGGCAGCAACTATGCTATTGTGATGCAGCCTTAAAGTGTGTTAAAGTCTTTAAAAAGTAAAATCTTTTGGTAAAACACATAATTCATTGGGAGATTCATCTACAGGTTACTACAGTTCATCCAAGGGTGTATAACCTTTATTGTATATACAATCACATGAAAAAATAAGTACACCCCATGAAATTTTTATTTATTTATTTTTTTTAACATATTTGGACAAGCAAATATTTGATCCTCTTTGAAACAGTGCCTATTAATAAAGTTGATGCACTATCAAATGACATAAATTTGACATTTTGTAGTAATTAACATTTTAAATTGACAAAAGAACAGATCAGCCACACAGAAAAAGTAAGTACAGCCCTACATTTATCACACCTTCAAATCCATATAATTTGAATCAGGTGTTCAAAATTGGGTGCCAGTGATTAGAACCTGCTTAGGGAGTGCATGTGGAACCGGTCTTATTTATATTCCTCTCATATGTATTGTCTGGTGTTCCCTTTGTTATTTAGGTGTGTGGTGTCATCATGCCAAGTTCTGTAAGGCCTTCAGACAAAAAGGTTGTGGATGCCTACGAGTCTGGCAAGAGATTTAAAAAGATCTCAAAATTATTTGAAATACAGCAAATTCAGCCCAAGAGCAAACCGTCTGATACAAAAAGAAATCTCCAAGCTTGAAGATAATGTGAGGCCATCTGTCTGAAAGTTGAAGTTGAACCGAAAGTGGACCTTTTAATAGGATAATGATCCTAAGCACACTAGCAAATCCACCAAGGAATGTCTCAAAAAGAAGAAATGGAGGGTTATGGAATGGCCTGGTCAAAGCCCGGATTTGAATCTCATTGAAATTTTGTGGGGGGGATTTGAAACGGACAGTACATGCAAGAAAAACCCTTAAACATCTTGTATGTGAAAGAATATTGCATGGAAGAGTGGTCAAAAATTCCAGCAAGCTGAGGAAAATTATGCAAATCGCCTACAAGAAGTTTTTTTTTTCTGCTAAAGGGGGTAATACTAGCTTCTGGGCCCAAGGATGCACTTTGGGTACATTTATTGATATTTCTGTTGAATAAATTATTGAAAAAGCTAATTTTCCTTGTTGTTTTGTTCAAGTATACCAACTTCATTAATAGGCACTGTTTCATAGATGATCAAATGTTTGCTTGTCCAAATATGTCAAAAAAAGCCAACAATTTCCATGGGGTGTACGCACTTTTTCACATGGCTGTACATCACCCTTTTTACTGACATAGTGCCAGTGCAGAAGCTAGTGATGGTTCAGCTTGCGGGTATTTTATCATCCAAAGATAAATTATCATCATATAAACACAAAGCACTAAGACATCATCATAGGCATGCATGTACAGGATGAGAGACTTATGCACAGGAGAGAGCCTTAGCATGAAGCTCAGATTCAGTTCACTGCAATTGTCAGCGACTTATTTCCTCCTCAGTCCACCGATTCATCATAGCAGTACTTATTTTGCTCATTTATAACAATCATTTTCAAAATTATTCACATTAAGATTTTATTTTCATGGTGATCATGTAAATAATCCAATCAGCAGCATTTTGGTGCTGGAACCAAACTGTATTTGCCAACCAAGAACCAGTTCTTCTGAAATGCATGGAATTATTCCGATTTCGGAAACAACCTCAGAACCAGAACCAGCACCATGTGAACTGAAAAAGAATCCTGGCTACAAATTTTAAAGTCTTGAAAATATAGTGTTTGTATTTCTAAGATTTGTGTAATGCACAGGACAAATGAGTACTTAAGGTTACGAAGCAGTACAGCTAGGTAAATCCCTAGACCACGTTTGAGGATAACTACACTACATAGCCAAATACTTGTGAACACCTGACCATCACACCCATATGTAGCCCTCCTGAGAGCCAGTATTATTGCTGTTAGTACTACTGCAGTCTCACGCTGAACTACTCACTTCCCAAAGAATCCTGTGCGCTTGTAGGACACTGGTATTCTATCCTTGGGGTGTATATTGAGTTGCTCCTCGGCAGCACGAAGCTTCTCCTCAAACTTGTCAATGTTGGCCACCTGCATTCGGTACGTCAGGGCGAGTCTCTGGAAAACACAACCGTATGTTGGTGTTAGAGCAGGTGGAGGGAATATGTCAGAATGATGAAGGATGATATGGAGCTTGGGTTTTCCTGGGTCAGTGTGCGAAGTAAAGAATAAAACACAACGTGGTATGCTGTTATAGGGTGGTGTGATGAGGCCAAACGCAAAGCAGAGTTACTGTTACCACACTTAAATTGATTATTTTCCTATAACATCATGTCCTGAAGCGTTTTATTTCTACAATACCATAGCAATTTGCCAATGGATAAAATATCAATTTATTAATGTGTCGGTCATGATTTTTAACCGTTTACAGTTATATTTTAATGCGTTGAACGTCTGAGAGACAAGCTAGTACTTGCTGTCACTATACCAGCTATAAAATAGTTGTTCCCTCTCTTTTCTCTCTGTGTGTTAATATGAACCTTTGTGTTAATATGGACCTATCATGCAGCTGGAACTGCTGTTAGAGAAAATTAACCAACAGCTTCTGACCAATCAGACTGGACAATTTCACAGCACTGAGCTAGAAAATAAGAATGGCTTTAGCTTGAGAACTCAGTGGTGTGTTAAACTGAGCTTTGAATTAGCACATAGATTCATCAATCAAGCTTTGACTTGGCCAGGTCAAACACTGAGGAGAATACGCACAGGCCTGCCAAAAATCACAGCCCCAGGAAGGAGGTCAATCTCCACGATCTCGCTCTCTGGCACCACCTGCACCCGTGCCACCTCGCCTTTGGCCAACATCTCGTTTACAAAGTCGTTCCAGGAGATGTTCCCACCATTGGTGGTGAACAAGTTCAGCAGGCTCATGCAAGCAGCGATGATAAAGAGAATGCGCAGGCGCTCCTTGTACATCTGGTTCTCCTGCTCACGCCTCTTCTTTTCCTCTGAAAGAAATATAAACACACAATTACGACATTAAGAACATTAAGAAGCAACGAATGAAATCTTGTTCCAAACAAAATGGAAGGAATCCATCCAGGATACCTTCTTCTTCTTTGGGTGATTTCTTGTTCAGTCCATCTTTCTTCTGTTGTCTATCAGAGGATGTGCTGAAATAATTGACAGCATCTGATTGAAAGAAGACTGAATCATGAGGAAAGGACCAGGCAGTAATAGTACTAACACTCTAAATGCTGTTGAAAATTGGTGTAAGACTAAATTAGAGTTTCCATGTTCCTGTTTTACAAGTGACACAATCCAATCCAAGCATTACACAGTAGAAAATTGGTATTCAACATGTGCATATGCGCAGCTGCACGTAACGGACCTACAGAAATCCTACACATTGTATACACGTTTACATAAAGAAACACCACCAAATCGCCATATATAGTATAGTATAACTCTTGGGACTTGAACTTGGCCATAAAATCAAAAGTGCCAGTGAATTCACAATTGGCATTTCACCCCTTTTTTGTATGCATATCCTAACAATATTCCAGTATATCTAAATATTTTGTGACTTGGTTAGAAAATACTGATGACTTATCTTAGCATGAGAGGGAGTGTGCTACTGTCTCATTGCTAAGGTCACATCCAGTTTAATGCTCTCTATGTTCCTTTATGTTCCTCCTCATAAACAAACCGATTTGAGACAGTGTGGTGAATCGTGATTGTTACTGGATGGTGTTTAAAGAAGTCGTCATTTCATGAGCACTTCAACTACTCGGCTTTCTTATGTCTGTCCGTGAGCTTCCCCATCTTATTTCTTATTCATCTACTCAGTAAACACACTCTACTGTAAGTATACAACAGAAATTCATTATAATAATAATAGCCACATAATGCAAGTGAGAATACAAACACATTTTGGGGATTTGGGATTTTTTTTTATTTATCTATTTTTTTTTTTTATAGTGTTACAGATATCATGGCTATAAATTTATTCGGGTAGGTTTTTTTTTTTGTTTGGTTGGTTGTTTTTTTTAACCCCAGGCAATTTATAAGTGAGAAACATGGAGCTGAGGGTGAAGGGCCTTGCTCAAAGGCCCAACAATGGCAGCCTTGGGGTCTGAATGCATAACCTTTGAGTCACTAGTTCAGTAGCTTAGCAATTGATCTATCAATAGTCAGTGATTAATTAAGATTAATACCACAATAATCACTTATTCATATATCGATCTTTATGTCAGGAGGTACCAATCCAATACTTGGCATGAAACGCTCAGCATGACACTGGATTTGGGACATTCTCAGATCCAATCCACCGATGGACTTTATGCTATGAACAGGTGATGCTGACTGACAGATTATGCATGTGAAAACGGGACTCAAACTTGTCTATCAGCAAAAACCCAGCTTTGAAAAATTGAGAAATTAGATCACCATCCTCAAGTCTCATGTGGTTCCCTATCTAGGGGTTGAGCTAGACAGATTACTAGGAGAGAGTAAACGGCAATTTTTACAGTGCCTTTGTTCACACTGTGTTAAGCTACATACAAATGAAACCTAACAGAAATGTGTAAAGATATAGAACTGGTAAAGCTGCTAAGTTTAAAGGCTTTTCACTTTGAGGTTTCTTGGTAACATGGCAAGCTATCTTTTGGGTTTTTTTAAGTTACATTTTGTCTTATTATATTAAAAAGAGAAAGAAACAGAGACTGGTGAGAGATCGACGGTTTATAATCAAAACAGTGAAAACTAACTTGTTTTACAGATGTTTTACAACATTAAACGTAACTAAATGGATAAAATGTATTATGCGCCATTGCTTAATAAATTATAAGTGTTAGCATTGACAGAAATTCTTTTGGTATAAGAAGAATAAAACTCTTACGGATGTGCTGTTATTGGAAACTAATCAACCTTGAGGTGGTAACAGTAACTCCACTTGGAGTCAGACCACATCTCACCACCCCGCTGTTGATTATTTTCCTACAACAGGTTTGTTTTTCAGTGCAGTTTCTTCAGTCCTTGTACACTGCACATTATAGTGTCTCACCTAGTCATCAACTTTATTAGGTTTAATGGGTGAGGATTACAGGGTTTAATTAATGGGTTACAGCAGGAAACAACAGACCACTGACGTGCACACCTGCAACATTATGGTTTCACTGATTACTTACCAAGACTCCTCCACAATCCCACTGGATCACTAAGCAAATGGTTTCTGTAGATCAATTTACTCAGTCCTAGAAATGTTGGACTCAGGGGCCTGTTCAGGATTTGCTGTAAAAAAAAAAAAAAATGTAAATAATAAAAAATAAAATAAAGTTGTCATCTACTTAATACTACTGGTAATATCCCTTAATAAAAATAAAATGTATGGCTACAACATAGTAACACATGACATTTGGGTTTGAGATCAAAAGATGAATATGAAACGATAGGTCAGAATTACAGCTTTCCTGACATTTACATCTAGATGTGTTAAACAACTTAAAACACGGCACCTTTGGTGACAGACCACCCAACTTTTAGGTGAGTAAAAGTATAGGAACAGATAGCCTTAAAGTAAATTTAAGTAAAGTGTATTAATTTTTCTTTTATGATACTTTTCCAGGCTTGTACTGCAGCTTATTTCAGCTGTTTGTTTGTTTGTTTATTTATTTATTTATTTATTTTATTTTATTTTATTTATTTATTTATTTATTTTTTTTTGGGGGGGGGGGGGGGGGATGCAAATCACTTGGGTTAAGGTCTGGTGATTGGCCAGTCTAAAAACCTTCAATTCCCCCCCTCCCCTCCCCCCAGATGAAGTCCTTTGTTGTGTTGGCAGAGCTTTTTGGGTCATTGTCTTGCTGCATGATGAAATTCCTCCCAATTAGCCATGCAAGCCCAAGCCATGACACTACCTCCACCATGCTTGACTGATAAGCTTCTAGGTTTTGGATCATGCACAGATCATTTCTTTCTCCACACTTTGGTAGAGGTTAATCCTGGTTCCAAAACTTTTGTGGCTCATCTCTGTATTTCTTTGCAAATTCCAATCCGGCTTTCCGATTCTTACTGCTTCACTATTGCCCTGTGGAGGTTGTTGGTGAGGTCACTAACTGTTGTTCTGGGGTTTTTCTTCACGTCTCTCACAATGTTTCTGTCATCAAATGCTGTTGTTTTCTTTGGCCGACCTGTTTGATGTCTGGTTGTTAGTATACCAGTGGTTTATTTCTTTTTCGAGACATTCCAAATTGTTGTATTGGCTATGCCTGGTGCTTGTTCAATGGCTCCGATAGATTTTCCCTCTTTTCTCAGCTTCAAAATCCATAGACAGCTCTCTGGTCTTCATGTTGGTTTATCCTTTTTAACAACGAATGCAGTCTTCACAAGCAATACCTAGTGCTCAAACCAAGAGTAGACATTCAGAGGTGTTAATTCTTTAAACAATCCGTTTGGACAGCTGGACAGCAAGAAGTACCTATCTGTCACATGTTGCAATATTTTTAATCACTTGAAGAAATGGGTGGGTTAAAAAAAAAGGTTCCATTCTCTAAGTTGTTTACACATTTAGGTGTAAATATGAGGAAATGAAAGCTGAAATTCTGATCTATCGTCTTGTATTCATCTTTTGATCTGAAGCCCAAATGTCTTCAGTGTATAACAAAAACAATAGAATTGGCCTTGGTGTTCCAATACTTTCGGAGGGAACTGTAAGTCGTGGTCACAGCTTAATAAACACAGTGATCACTGTGTTGTGCAAGCAAAAAGTACGAGGCATGAAGACCTACATGGAGGAGAAGCTTTTCTGCAACAATGAAGAGAGAATTGATTTATTTTTATTTCCACTGTAAAATGAATTATGTTCATATATTAGAGTCACTTGGTACCAAGCTATGGCCAGAACTAAATGATCGTTATTAAGTCGTGGGCATGACTTCATGATGTCGTTCCCACGATTTACTAAATCATGACCACGACATGTTTTTTTTTTTTTATTAAAAAGGGATGTCACCAGCGGCACTCTGTCATTACATAAACAATAAGATGGCGAATCGGACATGATTACCATGTCATTACCAATCCTGAATTTCATAAAATCGCTTTACTACTTGTAAATCGTCAGATTGATGTTACTTAACTGACCTGAATGTATTGTGACTTCACACCTCGCCTGGGCTGTACGATAATCCGCCATCCAGCACAGTCACTGCATATCGGGATCTTCCCTAAACTGGTACCGGAAAGTGTTTTATCCCTGCCACAGTGTAAATGAATGCTACGAGGCGACAGAGACCAAAGACGCCCGCTGTTAATGTGTTTACTGTAGCGGCTTCCATGTTGCAGCAGCGTCGCCATGTTCTCTGTTGCGCGGGTGAATCCCAAACCTCTCCCTACTAGACACAAAGTGCACTGCATAAGGCCGTGAAACCGTTCATTTATACCCTATGTAGTGCACTTATGAAGGGGCTATGAAGAGTTATGAGGAGTCACTTCAGATTCAGTTTGTTTCGATTACGTCGATTGTGTAAACATTTAAACACTTTGGTTAAAGGATCCTAAAATGTATACGCTTTGCACTGCTTTGTTAGTCAGGCTTTATAACTGACTGCAGCCGAGACAAATATATTTTCATTTGTGGAAAAACAAACAAACAAACAAAAAATAAATAAATAAATTTGCCGCGCATGCGTGAATGTCTGAGCAACCTACGCTATTAGCATAATTAATTTAAATCATTATTCGCTTAATATAATTATATATAAATCTAAAAATATTTCGCTTAATATTTCTATCAGATAATTATGTTTAAAATAATATCCTTCCTTTAGCATTTTAAAAATAAAACTTTCTTTGAACTTTCACCTCAGTAACCGCTCATTGTGGCGGACAGCGACGTCATATGGCAAATGGGGGTCATTCCTATGTTCCCAGGGTCCTATGTTCCGCAGCCAATATACTGTTAACACACATTAAGAAAACTTTTTCAAAGACTTTATGTAATCAGGACTCATTTTCCCAGGGCTCTATTAAATGTATTACCTTTTAACACATTTAACTGTAATGAATTTCCTGGTGACACGATTGCACTATTTGACTATGCAGTACACGGTTATAGAAGGGAATTATTTATAATCCGGTTTCACCCAGCTGAGGATGGGTTCCCTTTTGAGCAGAGTACGGGAATAAAAAAATTTTAAAAAAATAAAAATTTTAAAAAGCGTCTGATATTTTCTTTAAAGAGCCAGAGAAAAGTTAGCTTTTTTGCCATTTTTATATATGTCTCCTTATCATTCCAGTTATTATCTTTACTATTATTGCATAATTATAAAAAGTGGTAATGTAAAAAAAGGTAATTTCACATTTTGTTCAGCCTGCACTTCACCTAATAGGCCAGTAGGTGGCACTTGGACTTCATTTAACCAACTATAATAAGTTCATCAACTGGTAAATCAATAAAAGATGCAGTATGTAAGTTAGAGTAAACTGAACACTACTTACCATTAATGCGACTTCCAAATATGCAAATTCATCTGATCGGAAAGAACGATACGAACGTCTTTTTTTTTTTTCTTTTAAATTAAAATTTAAAAATTTACATTACCGCTCTGCTCCACATTGTCCAGTGAAATTTGAGCTTGTTGTGCCACATCGCGATTGATTTGTGTATACTTGACAAACAGGCATCGATTGTGAATTATGTAATATTTTAAAATGTGTAATATGTAGAGTTTTAACTGAATTAAAGTGATTCGTGATTGTTTTTATTTATTTTTCCCCCGCCATTGAAAGAGCCATATATGGCTCGCAAGCCATAGGTTCCCGACTCCTGCTTTTGAATCTGGTTCCTCTCAATGTTTCTTCCTCATATGGTCTCAGGGAGTTTTTCCTTGCCACCGTCACCTCTATATATTTCTGTAAAGCTGCTTTGGGACAATGTTTGGGAAAATGTCCATTGTTAAAAGCGCTATACAAATAAAACTGGATTGAATTTAAATTAATAACAACATACATTAGTTTAAAGTCCATCCTTCATCCACACTTGAAATTTATGAAGGTTGTGAACTTGGAAAATTAACTAGGTCTTAATTAATAATTAATAATTAATTATTCTACATTTATACAGTTCAACTCCATGCATGAACAATAGTAAAATGTATACACTAAACTGATTAAATGCCATACTGTAACCTATAAAATACAGTAAACGGTCATAAAGGGAATAAAATGTTGAGTATGAACATGTCCCAGCTCTCACTTATGCTGAAGCCTAACTCCAGATTTAAATCACCATGTGTTCATTATGTGCCATATACACCTGGGGAGCATAGGACCCTGGGAACATAGATACGCTCCCTGGGAAATGTAGTTAAATGTGCTAATTAGCTTAGCTAGACTAGCCCAATGTATGGGGAAAAAAGTGTTTCAGGTTATCATGATTATCATGATGCTGGTCTGCTTCTATGAGCTTTAGTTATGTTTAATAATTTGTGTTGAAATGTTATTTTAAAAATATTTATTTATTTATTTATTTTATCATACATTTGTTTCTATTAGTAGCTCATAGCCAACAGATAGACAACCTGCTTGCTAGCTGTGAAATCCACATTTTTGTTAGAGTTTCCTCTCGTTCTCCGAGTCGATCGCTAGGCGAGCGGCGGACTCGAACACTTCCGCATTCCACTGCGCGCTTTCACTGCGCTATTCAAAAACTCTCCGATGGACATTTCATTCATAAAGACTCTCGTTTTGTTTACCTCGGCCATGTGCATTTGTTTTCGTGTTCACGTCATGTCTCCGCCTCCTGTGTTTTCCCATGTGCTTCTGTTGTTGTTCGTGTCATGTCTCCGCCTCCTTATTTCTCATCGGTTCATGTTATTTCATTGATTCATTGGTTTCAGGTGTGTATGATTTGTGTGTGTTTAAAAACCCCTGTTTGTTTTCACTTCCTCACGGAGTATTAGTTTAGTTAAATCATAGTATTAGTTTAAGTTTATCATAGTTTAGTTTAGATGTGTTTAACTGTGCGATTTGTTCTCGTGATTCCCAGATCACTACTCTTGTTTAGTATAGCCTGGATTATAGTTTGTTTTGTTCGTAGTATGGATTCTTATGTTTGGAATAAACTCTTCTATATTAACTGATGTCTCCCCAGCGCATGCATCCTGACTCCCTCTTCCGTCCTACACGTCTGTGTTACGTAACAGAATACTCCGCCTAAAAATGGATGCAGCGGGGAAATCTTGGGCTGGCCACACTGAATTTTTCGTTCCTCCCTTCGATTCAGTGTCCTTTGAACAATGGACATTTATTATTTTCCTGGAGGCATATGATGGCTTCTCCATGTGGCCTCAATGTTTTTTATGGAAGGCCCAAATGTATTTTCTTAGTGTAAAGGATCCCTTGCCCACTGAAGAACAGTGGTTAAGGTTCCTCCTGTCCCGCCTGGTCGGTTCTGCCCGTCAGTGGGCGGAGCTTCACCTTGCCAGTGGGTCCACCAGGATCTCTTCGGTTTCCGGCTTTGTGGATCTACTGGTTCAGGTATTTGGCAGCCCAGAATTCATGCCCAACCTCAGGACATTCTTGGGGAAGGACCGTCTGGGTCATCGGTCCAGCCAGTCATTCCTGGAGTACTACAAGAGGAAGCAGGCTAATATGGCGGCCTGCACATCTCAACCCTGGACCCAGGAATGCGCTACCAAGGGCTGCACCCGGCAGGCCAGTCTACAGTGTCCACCTGTAAAAATCAGGGAACTAAGAGCTATTACTTCTGCTTCCAGGACTGCTTTAAGGACAGCTGGCGAGCACACAAACGGCTCCACAGGCGGGCAACCCCAGAGCTCCAGCCGGAGGCCCAGCAGAAGGTCTCCACAGCGGAGCTGCCCCTGGAGGTTAACGTGGCGACCTCCAACCCCGAGCTCCAGCAGGAGGCCCAGCAGGAGGTCTCCACAGCGGAGCTGCCCCTGGAGGTTAACGTGGCGACCTCCAGCCCCGAGCTCCAGCAGGAGGCCCAGCAGGAGGTCTACACAGCGGAGCTGCCCCTGGAGGTTAACGTGGTGACCTCCAGCCCCGAGCTCCAGCAGGAGGTCTCCACAGCGGAGCTGCCCCTGGAGGTTAACGTGGTGACCTCCAGCCCCGAGCTCCAGCAGGAGGTCTCCACAGCGGAGCTGCCCCTGGAGGTTAACGTGGCGACCTCCAGCCCCGAGCTCCAGCAGGAGGTCTCCACAGCGGAGCTGCCCCTGGAGGTTAACGTGGCGACCTCCAGCCCCGAGCTCCAGCAGGAGGCCCAGCAGGAGGTCTCCACAGTGGAGCTGCCCCTGGAGGTTAACGTGGCGACCTCCAGCCCCGAGCTCCAGCAGGAGGCCCAGCAGGAGGTCTCCACAGCGGAGCTACCCCTGGAGGTTAACGTGGCGACCTCCAGCCCCAAGCAGCAGTCAGAGATTCAAGAGGAAACCTTCTCTCCTGGCCTGCTTACACCAGAGGTCCACAAGGAGACCTCTGCCCAAGCCGTGTTCTCATCACAGGTTCGAGAAGAAACCTCCACTCCTGCCCTGTCCATGTCTGAGGTCCATGGGATGACCTCTTCTCAAGCTAGTCCATGTCCAAGTTCCTGCCCTAATCCTAGTCCATGTCCAAGTCCATGTCCAGGTTCCTGCCCTAATTCTAATCCATGTCCAAATCCATGTCCAGATTTTTGCCCTATTCCAAGGCCAATCTCTGAGCCAGTTCTCAGTCAGGTTCCCAGTCCAGTTCCTCGTCCAGTTCCTCGTCCAAGTCCAGGTTCCGACCCTGTTCCTAGCCCAGTTCCTAGTTCAGTTCCTGATTTCGTAGCTAGCTACATAGGTTTAGTTTCTGGATATGTGTTTGCTCTCCTTCTCAGTTCGGAGGCTGATTTGATTCCCAGCTCCGCTTCCAACCCAGCTCACTCCTCTGTCTCCTCCTCTGTTTCCAGCCCTGTCTCCAATTTAATTTCCAATGCTGTTTCCAACCAAGTTTTTGATTTTGTCTATGGTTTTCGGTCTAACCGAGTTCTCTGTTCTGTTTCCAAGTCTCTCTCGAAGTCTGTTTCCAAGTCTCTCTCGAAGTCTGTTTCCAAGTCTCTCTCTGATCCAGGTGCCAAAGCTGTTCCTGATCCAGGTGCCAAAGCTGTTCCTGATCCAGGTGCCAAAGCTGATTCCGATTCAGGTGCGAGAGCTGATTCCGATCCTGGTTCCAGAGCTGACTCTGATCCTGCTTCCAGGTCAAGCTCCAGGTCAAGCTCCAGGCCAAGCACCAGGTCACGCGCAGCTCCGAGATCCAGGCCCAGTACCAGGTCAAGCATCACTCCGAGCTCCAAGTCAAGCACCAGGTCAAGCATCACTCCGAGCTCCAAGTCAAGCACCAGGTCAAGCATCACTCCGAGCTCCAAGTCAAGCACCACGTCAAGCATCACTCCGAGCTCCAAGTCAAGCACCAGGTCAAGCATCACTCCGAGCTCCAAGTCAAGCACCAGGTCAAGCATCACTCCGAGCTCCAAGTCAAGCACCAGGTCAAGCATCACTCCGAGCTCCAAGTCAAGCACCAGGTCAAGCATCACTCCGAGCTCCAAGTCAAGCACCAGGTCAAGCACCACTCCGAGCTCCAAGTCAAGCACCAGGTCAAGCATCACTCCAAGTTCTCGACCAAGTTCTCGACCAAGTTCTCGACCAAGTTCTCGAGCAAGGCCGAAGGGACAGCCCGACATGCTCTGCTCTGGCCTCAGGACACTGGACATCGCCAGCCTCGGGTCCTGGGGGGCAGATGTTATGATCCTGCCTAGGGGCCCGGGTCCGCCAGAACGGTCAGAACTTTCGGCGATTCAGGAGAAGCGCCTTTGGGGGGGGGCTCTGTTAGAGTTTCCTCTCGTTCTCCGAGTCGATCACTAGGCGAGCGGCGGACTCGAACACTTCTGCATTCCACTGCACGCTTTCCAGCGCTATTCAAAAACTCTCCGATGGACATTTCATTCATAAAGACTCTCGTTTTGTTACCTCGGCCATGTGCATTTGTTTTCGTGTTCACGTCATGTCTCCGCCTCCTGTGTTTTCCCATGTGCTTCTGTTGTTGTTCGTGTCATGTCTCCGCCTCCTTATTTCTCATTGGTTCATGTTATTTCATTGGTTTCAGGTGTGTATGATTTGTGTGTTTAAAAACCCCTGTTTCTTTTCACTTCCTCACAGAGTATTAGTTTAGTTAAATCATAGTATTAGTTTAAGTTTATTATAGTTTAGTTTAGATGTGTTTAACCGTGCGATTTGTTCTCGTGATTCCCAGATCACTACTCTTGTTTAGTATAGCCTGGATTATAGTTTGTTTTGTTCATAGTATGGATACTTATGTTTGGAATAAACTCTTCTATATTAACTGATGTCTCCCCAGCGCATGCATCCTGACTCCCTCTTCTGTCCTACACGTCTGTGTTACGTAACAATTTTAAGATTGTTCTACATGATGTAAGGCCTAACTGTTTTCTTCACTGGGTTTCTGTATAAAACAAACATAGTCATGTGAAAAAATAAGTACACCCCATGGAAATTGTTGGCTTTTTTGACATATCTGAACAAGCAAACATTTGAAATCATCTTTGAAACAGTGCCTGTTAATAAAGTTGATATACTTGAACAAAACCACAAGGAAAAATATTTTTTTCAATCATTTATTCAACAGAAATATAAATAGATGTGATATTCTTCTGTGGAAAAAGTAAGTACACCCTTGGCCTCAGAAGCTAGTATTGCCTCCTTTAGCAGAAATAACTTTTTATAGGCCTTTTGCATGATTGTCCTCGGCTTGCTGGAATTTTTGACCACTCTTCCATGCAATATTCTTTCAGTTTCAAGATGTTTGGGGGTTTTCTTGCATGTACTGCCCGTTTCAAATCCCCCCACAACATTTCAATGGGATTCAAATCTGGGCTTTGACTAGGCCATTCCATAACCCTCCATTTCTTCTCTTTGAGCCATTCCTTGGTGGATTTGTTAGTGTGCTGAGGATCATTATCCTGTTGAAGGTCCACTTTCGTCTTTTGGCCTCATATTATCTTCAAGCACTCTTTGATATTATGCAGAATTCTTAGTTGAATCAATGAATGCAAGCTGTCCAGTCTCTGAGGCAGCGAAGCAACCCCAAACCGTGCCTCCGTGCTTCACAGTTGGTATGAGGTGCTTCTCCTGAAAAGCTGTCTTTGGGCCAAACATGTCTGCTGTTACTGTGGCCAAACAACTCTATCTTTGATTTGTCTGTCCAGAGCACATTATTCCAAAAGGCCTGGTCTTTGCCTACATGCTTATTGGCAAACTGTAATCTTGCAAAGGCTTTTTCCTGGCACACCACACATGCAGGTCAAGTTTGTGCAATCTCTTTCTGATTGTAGAAGCATGCACTTTGACACAAACAGTTGCAAGACTTACTAGCAGATCCTGTGATGAAATTTTGGGGTTCATGGAGATTTCTTTTTGCATCATACAGTCTGCTCTTGGGCTGAATTTGCTGGGACGACCAGTCCTGTACAAATTGGCAGTCGTTTGAAATCTGGGCCATTTGTAGATGATTTTTCTTACAGTGGGATTAGTCCACGATCTGTTTGTATTCAGAATTAATATTTTTTATATATTTTTTTAGCAGAATCAAGAATTTAAGGTAGTTTTTTGCTTTGCACAGTGGTGCAGCAGGTAGAACTGGGTCCCCGGTTCGATCCTGAGTTGGGGTTGCTGTCTGTGTGGAATTTTTGTGCCTGTTCACATGAGTTTCCTCCGTGTTATCTAGTTTCCTCCCACCCCCAAAAACATGCCAGTAGGTAGATTGGCTAGACTAGTGTAAATGAGTGTGTGGATGTGTGTATGCATGTGATGGACTGCCGTCCCTAAAGGGTGTGTTCCTTCCTCATGCACAGTGTTCCATGGAATCCACCACCACCCTGAGCACTTACTGAAGATGAATGAATGAAAGAAAATACTTCTTTAGTAACTGAAAATCAAACTCTCTACAAGAAACACCATTGATACCATCCATCGATCCATCCATAGGCCTGGAGCCTATCCCAAGGAACACAAGGCGGGGGACTCCCTGGACAGGGTGCCAACCCATCACAGGACACATTCACACACTCAGACAATTTAGAGATGCCAATCAGCCTACAACCCATGTCTTTGGACTGGGGGAGGAATATGGAGGACCCTGAGGAAACCCCCGAAGCACGGGAAGAACATACAAACTCCATGCACACAGGGCAGAGAAGGGAATCTAACCCCTAACCCTGGAGGTGCAAGGCAAATGTGCTAACCACTAAGCCACCTGGCCCCCCACCATTAATACAACTTTATTAAATATTGAAATCACACTACTCCTACTGTCTCATATGTGTTGCACATGTGTGTGTGCACTGTGTTGCATCTGTGTTGCACTAGAGAACAGTTGCACTAGAGAGCAGGGGTGAGTGATGTCGGGGCAAACACACAACCACAACACACCAGCATCTTCAGTTTGTGGACATTGTTACCTAATGCAGGTAAATAATTACATTATTGCAAAATAAGTGTTCAAAGCCTTTACAGTCTGCTTTACGGTGTGTGATTTACCACAGGATAAAGCTATCAAAGACAAAAACTTCAAATCGAGAAAGAATTCCTTGATTGTGGCTCCAATGTAGTGCTCAAGTTGCACTTCCTGCGTCCTGTACAGCAGATGGCGTCACTTTGTTACTATTACTTTGTTAAATATCAATTAATCAAACAAACAAACAAAAAAAATTTACCACAAAGCGAGTTACAGGCAAATGCATCAGGGAAAAGCTGCATCTCTCCATAGACTTGGTATACAGCGCCCTCCACTAATATTGGCACCCTTGGTAAATATGAGCAAAAAAGGCTGTGAAAAATTGTCTTTATTGTTTAACCTTTTGATTTTTTTAAAAAAATTCACAAAAATTCCACGCTCTCATGGATATCAAACAATTGCAAACAAAACACAGGTTTATAAATTTTTTTTTAAATAAATAAATAAATAAAAACATCTTTGTTAAATATAGGTGTGCAACAATTATTGACACCCTTTTAGTCAATACTTTGTGCTACCTCCCTTTGCCAAGATAACAGCTCTGAGTCTTCTCCTATAATGCCTGATGAGGTTGTAGAATACATGGCAAGGAATCTGAGACCATTCCTCCATACAGAATCTCTCCAGATCCTTCCAATTTTTAGGTCCACAATGGTGGACTCTCCTCTTCAGTTCACCACACAGGTTTTCTATGGGTTTCAAGTCAGGGGACTGGGATTGTCATGGCAGGACCTTGATTTTGTGGTCAGTAAACCATTTTTGTGTTGATTTTGATGTATGTTTTGGATCATTGTCCTTCTGGAAGATCCAACCACGGCCCATTTTAAGCTTTCTAGCAGAGGCAGTCAGGTTTTCATTTAATATCTGTTGATATTTGATAGAGTCCATGATGCCATGTATCCTAACAAAATGTCCAGGTCCTCTGGCAGAAAAACAGCCCCAAAACATTAAAGAGCCACCACCATATTTAACTGTGGGCATGAGGTATTCTTTCAAATGGCTACCGCTCTATGTGCACCAAAACCATCTCTGGTGTTTATTGCCAAAAAGCTCTATTTTGGTTTCATCTGACCATAGAACCTGATCCCATTTGAAGTTCCAGTAGTGTCTGGCAAACTGAAGACGCTCGAGTTTGTTTTTGGATGAGAGTAGAGGCTTTTTACTTGAAACCATTCCAAACAACTTGTGGTGATGTAGGTGACTTTAGATTGTAGTTTTGGAGACTTTCTGACCTCAAGACGCAACTAGCTTCTGCAATTCTCCAGCTGTGGTCCTTGGAGATTTTTTGGCCACTCGAACCATCCTCTTCACAGTGCATTGAGGCAATATAGACACACGTCCAATTCCAGGTTGATTCATAACATTTCCAGTTGACTGGAAATTCTTAATTATTGCCCTGATGCTGGAAATGGGCATTTTCAATGCTTGTGCTATTTTCTTATAGCCACTTCCCATTTTGTGAAGCTCAAAAACCTTTTGCCACACATCACAGCTAAATTACTTGGTCTTACCCATTGTTATGAATGACTGAGGGAATTTGGCCTGTGTTACCTCATACCCTGTGAAACAGGAAGTCATGGTTGAACAATTTCCTGTTCCTAGTCACCCAGGTGTACTAAAAAATGTAAAATATCAATGGGAATATACTTCAAATATATTTTTCTCATATGAAATCATAGAGGTGCCAATAATTGTTGCAGACACATATTTAACAAAGATATTGTTTTTTTTGTTTTGGATAAACCTGTGTTGTGTTTGCAATTGTTTGATATCCATGATAGCAGTAAACAATAAAGACAATTTTTCACAGCCTTCTTTGCTCATATTTACCAAGGGTGCCAATATTAGTGGAGGGCACTGTGTATGCAGTTCTTTAATGTTAGGTTGCACTTCCTGCACTGTACAGCAGATGGCGCCATTACCGCAGCAATAAATAACACGAGTAATAGTGATGTAGTTTAATAAGGACACTAGTAAGTTTTTGTGAATATATTTGTTGGCTTGCTGATATGTGTAACTAAGATATTTAAAATTGTGAATATGACCAGTTTGTGTTAAAATTAGAAAACAATTAATAGCCTAAACATATACATAGAGCAATAGTGTCTTGAACAGCCTTCCCACTTTTCCACTGGTAGGGATAAATTAAAGTGATAATGTTATGCCGCCGTTATGCTTACATAGGCTTAAATAAATAAATAAATAAACAAACAAACAAACAAATAAATAAATACTCAAGAAACAAACAAACAAACAAATAAATATTGAACTGAACAAATTTGAAATCTTAACGATTTCGAATTGCATCATAAAATACTGCAGCTGCTGGTCTGTAATTTCTATCATTTCTAATAAGAAGATGTGTTTTCTAATAATTTCTAATAAAATCATTAACTGCTTACAATTCCCTAGCATGTTTACATGGTGTTCTCTATGCCATTATGGCTCAGCTAATGCTACTGAGTTCAGAGATGTTTGGCACGTATGGCCGTAATGGCGCGCGTGCACGGGCGGAATCTCCAATAGCTTCTTACTTCCTATAAAGCCAAACTATCTAGGGATTGAATGTTTGGTTACTACACCCTTCTTAGTCCACTTTATGTTATATGGGAGATATTTTGGGACACGGCTCACGTCCCGAGTGGCGCACATAGTGACCGCCCATCTGCAGCAGCCTATCGCAGGTCATGTTTCAACTGGTTGCGTCCTCCCTTCGTCAGCAGTACGAGTCAAAGGCCGCTTGAAACGGTTTCGTAAAAGAAGACGGACGTGAGGGGGGATTATTTTGACTCGAAGCGGATTTTATTTGCCCTAAATCTCCAAACCGACCCTTAAAATCGATACGCGGTTACAGTAGTGAGCAGGTCGCTTGTACAGAGTAATGGATGAGTAATGAGTAATTCTCAGTCGCCTGCTGGAGCCAACTGGAGAAACATTTTCGTGGGATCGAAAGCGAGGATTTAACTTTACTTTATCTTTTACTGGCGCTCGCGCGCTGTGTATGTGTGTGTGTGTGTGTGTGTGCGCACGTGCGTGTGTGTGTGTGTGTGTGTGCGCGCGCGCGCAGCGCGGCTTCTCGTGAGCCCGGGAATGAGATGTGTTGCGCCTTTGTCGGATACACGCGAACTCTAGCCCGCTGATTGGGAAGGCCTCAAATGGGAAAATCAAGCGTCGGGAGGGGAATATCAAGTATAATTGTGTAGATGTAGCTCACATTTTGGACGAAGGTAAGCAGTAAATCTGTTTTTTTAATATATATTTATACTCAATGCACATTCTTGTTTGCTGAATTTCCTTTTCTGCTGCATTTAACGACATTGCTAAATGCTAAAGTTAAGGACACAGGCACGTTAGCAAAGGTGCTAATGTGAGCTACGAGTTTGTTTTTCTCTTCCCTCGAGCATGCAGTGCAGTTTTATATGCAAGCGAACGTTTTCTGGGTTTTTTGGGCTTGTTTTTTGCTTCATGTATATTATTATATGTACCAAGCTAGCTACAGTTATCGGGGAAAGGGTTGGTGAAAATGGGGCACTGTGTAAACCGAATAAACCGTTTTTGAGTCGCGTTGCGTTGTTGTTTTAGCTAGGCTAGCTGGTGCTGCTCAGAGTGTTTTTTTAGAAAGCTAGACAAGTAGAAAATAACAACGAGCATCAATAATGCAGGTAGATATCGCTTTTAAGGTCACACACTACTGAGTATGGGTTAGAAATATTGGATATGTAGACTGTTTTGTTGCTTAAAAGAGACCACGTTCTTGTGATTAACCTGACTATTTCTACAGATTCGCAGTGAATCCTGTAGGCTGGTAAACGCAGGTATTTCTCTAAAAAATAAACAACCCTTTTTCCATCAGAGATCTTGGTGTTGGATAGAAAAGTGTTGCAGTGTTTTAGATCCTCGTGCGTCCTCAAACGAGTGTCTCATTTTGTACACACAGATTTGGAGTTGTTGTATAATGTAGATTGCTGTATGAAATGGAGTTCTCATTTCCCAGCTGTTGAATGCTGATTTATTGCACTTCACAAGTCCATGTGAGTGAGTTTTTACAAGTGAGCTTGCTGTATGAGACGATGGCCCGAGGCAGTCCAGTTTTCATGCTTTAATTCACGAGGTTCATTAGTTTCTGTGCTGGTTTAGTGATTTCCCTCAGTGAGGACCGGAGGAGGATGGAGGATGGGAGCACAGTTCACTTGGTGCAGTGAACTGAAATGTGCACTGCACTGCAGAGAAGATCCCTGCTGTAATTCCCAGCACATATTCAAGCCCCGGAAACCTTGTGAACATCAGCAGTACCTACACACCACACGCTTACATGCGGTGAAATGATCCGTTAACAATCATATTCTTAGCTCAATCAGAATAAAAACATTCATGTTTACACCTCCGTCGAAGTAAATTTGGCGGGTAATACTTTTAATATGTTAAATAGAGGAATAGTAGGTCTCTGTGCGGAATCTGCACATGTGTATTTGGCTCACGATGCTCTCCTTGGCTTTTGCATTTGAAGATCTGTAAAGGTGTTATACCGGTGATTAATCCGCTGGCGTGCGTTTCATGTCGTTTTCAACAACCAGAGGATCCCCATTCCAGAAAATGTGGTGCAAAATATGAACGCTTCTTCTCGCTGTCTGTTTAATTATTCACACTTGGACGAGGTTTTGTTATGACGGAAACTTAAAACTCGAGCAACGTGATTACAAGCTGAAAGCGCTGACCAGACTCAAGCTATCCTTGTTGTTATGGTAACACTGGAGCTAAACCTTGCTCCTGATATCCGCATAACTTTCGTATCGGATTACACGTGACATGCACATAAATCAGATCGACGTAAACCTTTGCCACACTAATCGTTCTCCTCTGTTTTCCCTCTCGTCCTTTTCTACGTATACGTTTTAAAATCCCGTTCCTATCCTATGATTTGGAGGATAGTTATGCTCCAGGCTGCAGTCTGACTTTAGGATCAGTAGTTTCACTGATTATCATCGTCGTTATTTGCAGACAGAGATTTCTATTCTTCGGATCTAAGATGATTATCAGTGTAAAGGGAAGCCGAGTTGTGTATTGTCTTGGTGTGTGTTGTGGCAGTCGGGTCTCTTGTGTTTTTTTGTTTTTTTGGTCCGTTTCTCTGTCCCTCATGTGCGTCATGTTCAAGATGGAGCTGGTCTTGTTGTCTGGTTCCACGGTGTGAGGCAGAGACAGGAAATGGAGTCCTGGTCAAGGTTGCAGGGTCACGAGCTGTTACTGAAGACCGGAGTTTCTCGTAACCATGACTTTACCTCACTGCTTGCTTCACTTTTATTAATTCATGCTTTCTGAATGTGAGAGCGGAGATGGTGTGTCCAAAAGTTGCAATAGCTTAGTAGCAGTCATAACAGAGTACAGCATGTTTATGAAGTTCTGCTCGTCTGATGAAGTTAGTCGGTGCTGCAGTTCATTTATAGTTAAGATCCTCTTCAAAGAGAATACATGCAAACAAATATGGTCATTTATTGGAAATACAGTATGATGGGAAATGATCATGAACATTTAATTCTGAAGCAAACATACAAGTGAATGTACGTCTTTTGATTTGGAAAGTGAACATGGTCAATCACAGTAATGTGAGAATTTGCAGTCTGGATGTTGTGTGTGGGTTTTTTTGTGTGCGTGGTTTTTTTTTTTTTTTTTTTTTTTTTGCTTGACAGTGTAGGCGTGTGTGTGTTTTTTTTAAGCGTCTGACTCGTGTGATCTGTAGACATTGCATAACATTTGAACTAGTTAAGCCATTGAGTGCTTTCCCACGGTGACAGAGAATCAAAATGTACTGTTACATAACAATTATTCTATTATTTTTGTAAATAGAATTGTTCAAGTGCATTTTATAGGATTTTTTATGTTTGTTTGTTTAAGAACAGTATTATCTTCACCAGCTCTGTTTCATTAAGGAGGAGCGATAGAAATAGCGAAACTGGAATTTGGCACACGTCTAATAAGCAGCAATAATAATTCACATGATTAGGCTGCTAATATTCAGGGAGAAGCCTCTTGGGGGGGGACCACAAGCCAGTTTCACAGTTTTCCTCTCAAAAACTTTTTCGCAGACTGTAAATAGCTTGACACAGACTAGATAACACAGATAGATGTTTTTACCAAGAAAGATATGAAATGAAATCGAGAACGGTCTCACTAGCGTAGCACATTTTAATAGGTGACATCTGGTTCCCTAATTAAGTCGAAACGTTTATTCTGCCAGATTCCTTGGGCCGATTCCAAAGAAAAATAATCTGCACATCATCCCTGGAAGCCTGTGATTCACGGCTGGATAAACGTCTGAGGTTTTTCCGCTTTTTCAGTGCTCACTGATGATGTGAAGCCAACATTAGTCGCGTGTTTTATCTGCTCCCGTCAGACGCCGCGTCACGTATAAATCAAACCTCGGCGCCCCAACAAAACGCCTTCTCCTAACTGAGCATTGCTGCGGGAGGTGGCCGAGGGGTTCAGCTGAACTCAGCTGGAAGGGAGCCATGATTTTCTGGATACATTTTGAGGTGGCTCAATATGGGAACAATCCTCAGGATTTACTTCTACAGAACCATAAAGGCTTTGAGAGTTTGTGAAATGTTTTCATTTTTCTAAATCAGCAGCGACAACAACAACAAAAAGACGTATAAGCATCTGTTTGTGGTTTATAGTTTTTTTTTGTTTTTTTTTTTTACTAAAAAAAGTGCTTGTAAGCTGGGAGGGTTAAATTTGGTAACAGTTACAGATTTCCATCGTGGGAACTTGAATTTGTTTATGTCGTATCTATAGACAGCCTGTTTTGCTGACCTGTTTATTCTTTTGTGGTCAAATCTGTAATTTTAGATACTAAGTAGTTTTAGTGCTTGTGGTTTAACTGTGACTTAGAAATAAAATTAAGAAGCGACTCATTCCGTCAGTTGATGCTCACCACAGAAGAGGCATGTTTACAGTTTTAGATTTGTATTTTATAATTGGGTTTTTTTTCCCCCTTAGTCTGCATGTAAAATAACTCCCAAATCTGTAGCAAGAACTGTGGAAACTTATGTGTCTGATTTGGCTGTAGGAGACTGCTCTGTGTGTGTGTGTGTGTGTGTGTGTGTGTGTGTGTGTGTGTGTGACATTTTGTTAATGTGATTTTCCATCTTGGAAGGTGGACGACTGTTCAGGCAACATTTCTAGACCGTTCTTGCTCCAATTCAGGACTGTTTTCTAGGGGTAGACTGTAGTATTGTGTTGCATGTGTAATTCTCAGACAAAGCAACAACAAACATTTGTTCACTGGAGAAAAGTCCCTCAAAGCCTGAACTGCTTACACTTTCTGTTTTGATGAACAGTTCTGCCAGAATGAAATTTGCATCATCCCCCCCCCCAATTGTAGCCCAAATGTCGTTTATCGGCCAAGAACACTGGCAGTGATTTTCAACCTCCTGTTGGTCAAATCTCTTTCCACTGGTCGCTAGTTCATTGCTGGTTGCCACGGTTACGCTGGTAGCATGGCTAGTGAGAGATCCAATAACAATCCGTCTCGTAACAATGACCTCCATTACAAACACCACTCCTTTAACCAGATATCCTATGTCTTCTGTAAAAACGAACATTATGGAGGGAATTGCTTGTCTGTACAATACATTCCTGCAGCACACCAAGGCCTCCTAGTGTCGGATCGCTGCTGAAACAACGCTCTGCTCTTCAGTTTTTGTTGCCTGTTTGACCTGAGACGAGCCAGAAGGCTACAATCTTTAGGTTCAACGTGGAACTGTGTAATCATCTATATCACTTCCAGCTGTCTTCTACAGTTCTGCCTTCAAGCTTTGAGAGGAAGGGCTTAAATGTAAAATAAGTGATAACAGTTTGACTGTTGATTTTCTTAAAATTGTAAATATGTACTGATCATGCTCATGTGTAAAATTGTTTATTTAAAATGATTACATAGCTTAACAGCGTTGATTGATGCACATATTTGAAGATTTGGGCATGTATTTATGTTATGTAAATTGGCTGAAATGTTCACGAGATCGCTCTTATATTTTAGCTTAAATAAGATTAAATGTATATGCCAGGGGATATGTACAGTCTGTATGGGATTTTGTGGAGTTGATTTGTGATTGTTGCAGCCAAAAATGCTTGATATTGTTTCAGCCTTTTTCAAAATTTGCGATGCAACCTGCAGGGTTTTTTTTTTGTTTGTTGGTTTTTTTTTTGGCGGAGAACTGCTTGAATTGGCGAAATTGCAATTGCACGAAAATTGCGCGGTCTTTCACAGTGATATTTGTTGGTAAATGAGACCTTTTAGCTGTACTCACGTTTGATGCACATGAATCGAAGAGGCTGAAGGCGTGTTGTGATGATGTCACATGATGGGTCTTGGCCAAAATCTGGGTAATTTTGAAAAATTGCAAGCTCCTTCGAATATTGCAGTTTTTGCTTGATTTTGCGTTCATTTCTGCGATTGCAAAATCCTGGAGAGACTGAATATAGACAGTGGTGTTTGTTTGAGTGTGTGTGTGTGTGTGTGTGTGTGTGTGTGTCAGCTGCATATCTGTTCTGTTCCCTTTTCATTCTGAATTCAGAGCAGTGTGTCTCTTGTATTGGTCATTGTGTGTTGGATTCCTCTGTCCATCCTCTTTCCTCAGCACTGTGTGTTTGGTGCATCAGTGAACAGGAACATTCCTGCCTCTGTTTTGCTTCTCTCTTTCTGTCTAAATGGTTTATAGGCCCCTCCTTGGAAGCCAAATGCCATTTAAACTCCCTTTGAAATGTTCCCCTCCTTCCCTGGCAACACACACACACATACAAAAGGCTGGGTTCGTATTTGATGCTTCACATACTGTTTACTCTATGTACATCTGGAGGATTAAGAACAATATCCATTAGATGGAGCCGAACCAAAACGTGAAACACACAGTCGAGCTGCTAGTTTCTCTTTCTGCTGCTGTCTTGTCATGAACTGTCTCAAATCGAAAACTGTGACCTTACAGAAGTATTTACTCAGCCAGACGACTTAGGAGATTTAATGGCTGCATTGGAGGTTTATAAAAATCCAAACACAAACTGTAGCAAAGAAATGTGCTAGTTTTATTACTCAAAGTGTCTAGAATTTGAGCTACAGCTCTGTAGTTTGTTCAGTCTGTAGCGGATGTCATGTTTGTTATTGCATCATGCATACACAGAGCATACATTTTTTTCAGATGTGCACAATCGATGTGCCGATTGCACACAGGATATGTGAGACAGCGGGTATAAACCAGGCCTAGGGTGAATGGCAGTCTTTCACTCCTACCACCGATGCTGCAGTGGTGATTTGTACTTGATTCGGGCTTTTGAAGGGTTTTACAGCGAGGTGTTCATCCCTCTGGCCCAGGTTGTGCTCCCACTGCAGTACTGTTGATATCTCGCTGAATCTTCTGCATCAAAAAGAGATGCTTTTCTCTTCTCTTTTCTCCTCTGCTCTGCGTTTGCTGCAGTGTTTTTGCTTGAGATGCTTTCACCCAGTGTCTCTTTTCATCTTTTGCAGTAAGCCCTTTTGAAATGAATCACACTATGCCTCGGAGGACTGGATCACACAAAAACGAAATTGTGTTTGTGTGTGTGTGTGTGTGTGTGTGTGTGTGTGTGTATATATATATATATATATATATATATATATATATATATATATATATATATATATATATATATATATATATATATATATATATATAAATATACACACACACTTTTTTTAAAACTATATATTGATCTATATAAAGATAGATTTTGTGATGGTTGGGCGAAGTATATTGGTATCCTTGATTTCCATTTATCCTATGAATATTGTGTGTGTGTGTGTGTGCGCGCGCGCGCGCGTGTGTGCGCATGTGCCACAGCCGAAGACTGCAGATTCACTTGTGTGGGCTGAAGTGAGTAGGCAGGAGGAGGGAGGATTGGAGACAGCAGTTGTTATGATTGGATGTGCTGAGCGAGGAGTGATGTATTATCCATGTGTGGCTCTCTGGGTGTTTGAAGCGAGCTGATAACAGAGAGAGAGTGAGACGGAGAGAGAGAGGGACATTACAGAGGGATTGTGTGTTTTTACAGCAGAGGAACAGGTGGCTTCGGCCATGTTCTCTCTCTCTCTCTCTCTCTCTCTCTCTCTCTCTCTCTCTCGCTCTCTCTCATTGCAGTGTAGGCCAAACACTCTGAGAAAGGCCTTTCTATTACTTCTAAACTCTTTTTATTTTAATTTTTTAATTTTTTTTTTTTTTGACTATGGCATGGTGTTCACAAAATCCTGCAGAACTCACCAAAGCTATAATAATTATAGTTTTCATTTTGTCAAACCCATGACTGCTTTACAAATGTACTGACTACAGGTTATAGTTGTGTATATAGGCTTTTTCAGCTGTATATGACTATGTACTGTGTATAGTGGCACAAAAATTCAAGCTCCCTACCAAAGTAAAAGCGCAGACCTGTCATTGCATTGTGGTTTATAATTACGCAGAATGTAAAGCAGAATTTCCTGTTGATTTGGCTTTTTTCCCCCTGATGAGGTGTGGGGGTTTGGGGAATTTTGGAGAAGGCGAGCACGGCCTGGCTGACTCTCAATCCCTGGCTCCTTTAGCACTGCTCTCCTTTTGATGGGGCAGCTGCAGCCATTCATTCGGCCCATTTACATTGAAATGCGCGGATGACAGGAAGGGGGGATGGGGGTCCCAGGCGCTGTGCATGACTGAAAAGCCCACCTAACCAAAGAGCAAAGGGAACACGGCCACCGCAGGCCTCTGACACTCCATTGTCTTTCAGCGGCTCAGTGCCGAGTATATAGCACAAAGGCTTAAAGTGCCTCCCTTCCATTCGTGCCACTCGGCCTCTTTTAATGCCTGTCTGTTATTTATAGGTTACCTCTTTTCTGGGAATGAGAAGGGAATTGGGGAGTTTTATTACTGCATGCAAAAAAAGCACCAAAGCACAGAAGGAAATTTTCACTGGTGGATTTTGGTCTGATCTGCATTATCTATATTCCAACGATGGCCTAAATGTGAGATTTGGATGCTAACACCAACACACTGATTTCCCTGATGGACAGGAACGTTGGTGTTATTACATTTTCAAATTACTGTAATTGCTTAACCTTTTGTCATGGTTTACACATGGGGGAACAGCATTGTTACAATATTAGAATATAATGTATTGCATTACAGAGGTCACTGATATGGCAAAAAAGGTTGAATATTTGAATATTCATGTTCGTATGTATCCCGGTATTTAAGTATCCTAACAAAAAGATCTTTCTTAAGGAAAAGCAGATTATGACATAGGCCTAATTTACACAATGCAGTGGTGAACAAATCAGCATTCTGGACAAGCAGATTTTGTGTTTGTTCATAGTCGCCCCACGGACAACGAAGCTCAACTAGTACTTATTGACTTTCGCAAAACAAATGTTTTCATTTGGTATGTAGCTGTGTTTAAACTTAATGCACCTCGACATTAACTGCAGTGTGTGTGCTTCCGAATCCCACCGGCTGCTGCACTACACACATCGGCTGAGGTGTGAGCTGGTTGATGGTATAACAGCTTTTCAGAGGCAGAGTTTAGTGCAAGCCCACCGTCTCTCTCCTGCCAGCAGTCACCGTGCGGTCGACTGAAAATGAAGATGCTAGCTAGTACGGTTGTCATGGTACCAAAATTTCAGTATTCGGTACCAATACCAGTAAAATTCCACGGTACTCTGTACTCAATACTCTGTACCAAAGCAAAACACAAAAACATGCTAATTGAACAATTAGCATTGTTTTTTTCCCAGTAATTAAAGGTATGAAAATAAATAAACAAAAAAATTACAAGCATGCAAAACACAAAAATATGCCGTAATTGAACAACACACACTTCTTATTTATAAAGTTAAGTATTAAAATAAAATAAACAAATGTATATGTATATTTAAAGTATTTCTGAAAAATGCTTTAAGTTTTGGCCTTAGGTTTTTTCCCTTCAAGTAAATAATAACTAAATAAATTACAAGCAAAAATACAAACTATGTAAAAAAAAAAAAAATTTCTGAAACGAAACACTTGCCACTCGTTAGGCATCTTTGTGCGTGGACTTTTAAACTGAAGTGCTGAAAGTGAACTGGAGTTATAACAGAGAAAACGTGAAAGATTAGGCACGTCTGCCTATAATTTGAAGTGACTCAGCAACAGTCCGTGGGTATGTATTGATGTAATAATGTGTTTTGGACTAAATATTTTTTCCTAATTGGATCGTTTGGACCTTTGCCCGTGTAACAAGTCTGTTTTTGTCGGGATTTTATTTATCAGTGGATTACTATGAGGTTCAAGTGTTAGTTTATATCAATCGAAGCACAAGAATCTTAGCTTTCCAAAGACATATCGCATGAGTACCTACGTAAACACAGCAGCTGTGTACATAGCATATAGATTTACACTTAACAACACGGCGGTCTGTGTGGTTAATAAGGACCAATGGTACCGTCAACTTTTTAATTTTTTTAGTACTGACTTGATACCGAAGTACCGGTACTTTTGACAACCCTACTAGCTAGACTCGAATAATGACTTTTAAATGCAATTAGGACATTATAGTTCATAGTCAAAACATTCACCAGTAAGTTGCAGTAATTTATTTAAGGGCTCAAACACTAACAGATTTGTTAGAAGTTGTCTGTTTCCTTTAGTCTGTATTAATGCACTTATCTAGCTAACTAGATCAACCTACATTATTATATACAACCCCAATTTCGAAAAAGTTGGGACAGTATGGAAAATGCAAAAAAAAAAAAACAGTCATTTGAATTTCTGTTCACCTTGTACTACATTTATATTTCTGGCATTTGGCAGACAAGAGCTTATCCAGAGCAACTTAAATTGATGTCATTTATACAACTGAGCAGTCGTGGTAGCTTGGCAGTGCTGGGGTTTGAACTCTCGATCAGCAGTCCAACGTCTTAACCACTGAGCTATCACTGCCACACTGTACTGTGTTGAAAACACATTATTAACACATTATTTGATGGTTTACTTTGTGAATTTCATTTATTTTTGAAAATATACTCATTTCAAATCAACTGCCTTGTCTTTGTTTTTTGTTTAAATACAAGTCAAAGTAAATTTGCAAATCACTCCTCTTTGATTTTATTAGCATTTTCCATACTGTCCCAACTTTTTCAGAATTGGGGTTGTATTACTAGTTTTTTATTTTTTTTTATTATTTTTTAAATTTTTTTAATTTTTTTTTTTTGCCTTGTCAGTTTTTTGGGGACTAGACTTTTACTTCCTGGTGCGCTAGCTAATGTAGGCGAAGTCTACCACTCCCCTGTAATGTCAATATTATATGATATGCCAATTCTACAGGGTGTCCGAAAAGTCAGGAACCAATGGGGAATATGTTGAGCAAATATTTCGACCAGGATATGTTGAGCAGAATCCACAAAAACATGATGCAGCAGCTGGGGAAATGCCTAGGGAACTATGCAATGACCTTCACTGAAGTGTACATAATTCTGCATTCATATTACGATAAGGGAATGTTAGTAACTAAGAAGTCAGCTGTATGTGGGATTTAGCGGTGTACTGAAGAGAACATCGGGGTAGTGCAGGAGTTACACTGACCGTTTTGTGTGTTGAAAATCACAGTATGTTGCTCAACCGCCCGTGGCCACATGGCTGTATTTCACCCAAACCAGGCCAGTGTGTCATGCAGCACTTTGACCTTGTCATATCACACCACATTGCACTGGCAGGGCAGGGTGTTTTTCTTTTCCACGGCTGTACGTTGGGACAGGTGTGGTAATCTTCCCCTCCGGCTCTGTGCCAGGCCCTGTGCATTCTCCTAGTGCCATTGATTGCCTGTGACTCATCGCTTGTTTTGAACTTGCCATTTCCTGGTATTGCAGCACTGCAAACCAGTTTGTGGTTAGAGGGGCGGGGTTTTTAACAGCATCGGTTTGCTGTGCTCTTGTGCTCGTTGCTGGAAACACATTTGGTGGCACTTCTGGTGCAGAAAGGCAGTTGGTTAATTCAACCAGTTGTTTTTTTTTTTTATCAGGAATCAAACACACTGCTTTCTCTATCCGATTATAGGATATTTTCCTTAATATCTCTCTCTCTCTCTCTCTCTCTCTCTCTCTCTCTCTCTCTCTCTCAGTTGCATTTGTTTCTTAAAAGAGCACTTTAATTGCCTGTTGTGGAGTATAGAATGAAGGGTTTTGTGCTTGGGTAGCTTGGGCCTTTGAATGAAGCAGCTCAGGTTTATTCTTTCACTACATTCTCATGTAGGCTATTATTTGTTGATTAAATAGGCCTTTGTGTTGAGGGATAGTCACAATCCATTTAGATATGCAAGTGTGCAGCAGATTTTTATCAGCAGGGTGTGTGTGTGTGTGTGTGTGCGCACATGTTGTTTTTTCACCCCTATGGCTGCAGAAAGGACATCCCATAATAGAGCCGCAGGCTTGATCAGTGCTCCCACTGCACGTTTGCTTTAAATAGATACATGTTTGTTTGTAAAGGAGTTATTGCTTCTTAGTACGCAGCTTGTTGGTTGTTTTTTTTCCATTGGCCGTTGCAACTCGCATCATACATGACACCGCCGTGAAATCATAAAATATCATCAGTTTTGCTGAATCTCCTGCGGTGACTGATGCCATTAGGAGTGTGATCAACGTTATGATGGAACATTTAATGTTTGTTTTGGGTGATGTGATTGAGACCATTATTTGCCATTAGATGTGATTAGGACATTGCGCCACATCAGCGAACGCCCCACAGGAACTCTGTCAGGAAGCAGGAACATCTGTGACTCAACATGAACGTGCGCACGCACACACACACGTGCGCACACACACACACACACAGCATTCAACAGGAATAACGCAGAGTATTCTCACAGGACACACAGCGACGGTCTGCTCTCTTACAGCGCTCATTTAATGCATGTAGTTAATATGTGTAAATGCGCAGTTCTGAATTAGCACACCAACGATATGGCAGTCAGTAGTGGCTCTTTGCTAGTGACGTCGCTATAAACGCTTCTGATTAGTGTACAGTAATTGTGACGCTGCAGGCCCTGAGGAAAGCTACGTTTAAGTTACAGTACTGGGAATGGATGTGTTAAACTCTCTGTGGGAAAAGCTTTTCCTGGAGTCATGTATAAATGACTAATTCCCATAGAGAGCTAATTTAGGTAGCCACATCCTCAGAATAAAGCTAAATGATTAGCATTCTCAAAGGGCATTTAGTGCCCTTTGAGTCTTTGTTGGGAAACATTTTCTGTAGATAACAGCTGTATCATGGCTTCCAGGTGTCAAACTGAAACTGAAGCATAATTGCGTAGTTTACGAAGGACTTGAACATGATGTGGGGAAAAAAGGCACCAAGTCGATATTTTGCGTCACACTGTATTTTGCTTCAGTTTCTTGTAAATGTTTCTCAAACAAAGGGCAAAATAAAAAGTTTCCAATAATTGTTCAGTGAGCGCTTACAGTTGACCCATCATGGCTCATATTACATCGTACACACATTCACACACTTATTCAACCAGGAAGCTTGATTTTGACAGACGCTTACTGCTTGGTGGTAGCAGTGTTTGCTTGCGGAGAAACCGGTTTGGTATCTGCAGTTTCTAGTTAAACATGCTTTAGAAAGGGCGAAATACTTTGGCTGAACTTTGTTTAGACACATTTGGGAGCCAGAAAGGTGATTTCATGATGTCCTGGTGATACCTGACTCGAACGTTGCATTGAACAGACATTAAAAGATGTTCAGTCTGACTCGAGGAAACGCGCGGACATTTTGGAAATGTTTTTTGACATCATGATGATAACATAGGAAGTATCTATAGCTGATCAGTTTAGATGGTATATAGATATCTTAATGATAATGATATGATTTTGCTTGGAATTGACCAAACAAACTTGTGTCATCTGTTTATTGTGCAGCATGTATTATTTAATTTGTCCAGTGTCTTGCTTACAAAGTCACGTTAATCTGTCTAAGCAAGGTAATGCTGTTTCCCTCGTGTCTCAGTTTTACGGGACATTTTGAATACAGGACTAAAATTCAAGTTTAAGGCGACAGCAAAATTGGCAGTGAATGTCTTACATGGTTAATAATCCAACATGTTTAACAAGGGTCTGTTTAGTGCGTTGGAGTTGCTTGTTGTGGTGAGTCTGTTATTTCTCATGGTGTAGCATTGGGTAAAAGAATCAGGCTATTGTTCCAGTCCAAACAAGAAGAGGAATGGGAAAGAGACCTGTTTCTATGACTGTTCAATTTTCTAAAACAATAGCCGCGTTTACATTCAGCCTAATAATCCGTTATTAACAGACTGATAGCTCGAAGGTTCGTGTATGCACATAAATGTAAACGTGTAAAAATGTGAATGTAAACCGTCTGAGGGCAACCTAAATGAAAATCCTGGGTAATCCTTTTATTAATCCATTAAGTAGAAGAACGATGGCCGATGTAGACCTTTGTGTCTGATTATGTTTGCTATCAGAATCAAGGCACATGTGTTCTGCACATGTACATTTGAGTCATGATGCACTTCTTGTTCAGCCCTGTAAAAAAAAAAAAAAAAACCCAGATCATGCTACAGGTTTTTAATTTGATCAAAATAATCAAAACGTTTTGAGGCAGATGTGGGATGTGAATTGACCTCAAAATTTCACAGGATGGAAATTGCACAGGGTAAAACATGTTGATAAAACCTCTTTTCTCTGCAGTTATTCTTAAACAATAATTTACCTTTAATTTTGCTAACATTAGCACAAGTGAAGGCGTTTTATATGTTTTACCGATGTGTGCGTTTGAGATTATTTTCAAGCAACTAGACCATCCTTGACCCAGGATGTCTTGCAAATATAAAATGTTGAGCAACTTCATTGCAGTCACAAACTCTTCTCCTTAATGTCTGTTTAGTAATCGCGCTCAGACGACGTTTTGCTGAGACGGACACAATGTAAAACTTCTTAAAAATAAACACGAGCAGAGCAACTGGATGGCCGAATGTGCTGACTGGACTAAATGTACTGACCGGGCTTTCATGCTTCTCGTTGTGGAGCCTCGCTCCACACATACGCTTGATTTTTAATCAGATTACACAACGTGCGTATGCAGACGGCGCAGGATGCATGTACACAATTAAGAACCTGCCATCGGAATAAATTAAATCAGATCGGTGAAAATCTTTGCACGTGAACATAGCCGATTATTACGTTCTGCTTTGTGAACATTACATTCATTTCAGTGGAAATCGTCACATCAGGGATTTTTACACCTTCAGTGCAGCCTTGGCTACATTGAGTTTAATGAGAACCTGACCGAACGAGGAAGAGTAAGGAGGAACATGTGGAGTGAATGTCGGGTTTACAGCGACGAATTCCTCCTGAACTGTCGGATATAAAACAATAGCGGTATCCGTTTATTGCATTCGATGTTCCTGTGATTCTGCTGCAACGTTCGAATCATGTCGAACAGCGTGTATTTTGTGTGTGTGTTTGTGCAGAGAGGCAGAAGTACCTGCAAAACACATGACATGTGTCTTGTACAGTGCTCTCAGTCTCGGCGCTCGCACCATGAAGGTCAGTTGATTGCATTCGGCATGCTCCAGTGTGTGGTTTTATAGCGTTAGACACAGACTGATGCGCAGTAGTGATAACACGGGAGCCGCCATATCGCCAGGCTCCAGAAGACACTGCAGGATTATGAAATCTAATTCAAACGTTGCATTGTGCAAAAGGAACTGGGAAGTTTATTTTCAGATTGACCAGACATTGGTTTTCTCAAACTTTTTTTTTTGCGGCCAGAGATCTCTTTAACTTGTAAAAATGCACTGTATGGCCAAAAGTTTGTGGACACGTAATCAATTACACCCATATGTGCTTTTTGAAGATCCTCTTCCAGAATTAGTCGTTGGACGTAGCTCAGGTCTTCATGGAGCTCTAACAGGGGCATCATCATGCTGGAACAGGTTTGGGCCTCTTGGTTCAAGTGAAGGGAAATTATAATGCTACAGTATACAAAGACAGTCTATTGTGTGCAACAATTGTGTGTTTCCAGCTTTGTGGCAGCAGTTTGGGGACGGCTCACGTATGGATTTTCTTTTATTATTGAGGTTTGAATGAATCCAGTTATACCAGTTAAACGGGGGAAGAACTATAAGAGCTCAGTAATAAATGTAATATTCGATGATAATGAGCTGTAATTTCCACCACTGTTACAAAATGTGAAAAATCAAGGGCCCTCTGGCTCAGCTTTATGGACCCCAGCACAAAAAAACCACTGCTCACATTTCAGGTACCAGTCTCTGGAGAAAAAAAAAAAAAAAGACTCTGAAAATCATGTAAATAGAAATTCGAATTAATGTGCATTTATTATATTTTTTTCCCCCAGTCATTTCTAACTCTTGATATTGTTGTTTGCAAGTGCTATTGGGGAAATTGTCAGGTACTTGCCCTTGCTGTTGTGGTCATGTGACTCGACACGTTTCCTTTTACAGGATGTTCTCTTCAAACCACCACGAGTGAATATTGCACAATTTCAGTGAATCCAAAAGATTTAGCAATCAGCTATTTCAACACGTGCACACGTGAACCAGTCCTTACTGCAGCCAAGACGTGCTCTCTACACCCTGACTTACTACCCCGCAGTGCACTGAGACGTGTTGCCTCTTTGCGTGTCTCTGGTTCCTCAGGAAATGAAGGGTATTGAAACATACGTGTAACTGCGTGTTCTTTCACAGTTGCCATGACTAACCCGAGTATCTTCGTTTCTCATTTTTGGTTTATTTAATCCTCCGCTCTTGTGTCTTGACCGAAATGATAAACCAGTTGTACAAATTGGATTAGTGTGTTCATGCTGATGATGGGACTGTGGTTGAAGGTAGACGCTGCGGTCTTATTTCCTGCATCTGAGAACATTTTGTGAAATTTTTTTATCTCCGATTCTGTCTATTTTCTAGAGTACAGAGATGCCGTTAATTTGAATGCACCAGTCCTCTTGGCTCCATGTAAAAGCTTCATTTGAATTTTAGTGTGTGTGTGGAGTGAAACAAGAGCCCAAGGGTCATGCTGGTGATTATATATGCATGGATTCAGAAGAAATTACCTCTTTCACTTTAGGGTTGCATCGTCACGCCATTTTTGCAACGTCCTCCTGAGCATTTTTGCTTTTCATCCGAGTTGATTGGGATCTTTCTATTTGAGACCTTTCTGCTCTGGGAGAATTGTTGTGAACACGTGTGTGTGTGTGTGTGTGTGTGTGTGTGTGTGTGTGTGTGTGGCCATGTTGTGTGCTCTTTGTTTCATTAAAATAGAATGAATAATTGAACGTGTTGCAGGCTCATGTGATGTTCTTTTCATTTTATTGTAAGGTGGCCTTTTGACCCCTCACCTCCCTTTCGAAGATGCTTCTCTAGCTCATCTTTTGACAGGAAGCTAGAAGCAGGGTGTTACTGTGGTTTGTGTATGTGTGTGCAGGGCTGCGTGACTGACTGCGAGAACAGGGAAAGCCAGACTCTGCTGCATATTCTGTGTGAAAATGAGCTTGTAGTGAGTTAAGTGTGAATCTAGACCGTGAGATTAGAGTTTCAGTAGGGTGGAGTGTTAATCAGGGTGGGAATCTTTTAGACCACCTATGATTTCAAGTGCAATGATGCAACCCTAAGAGTTCTTGATGCATGTTGATGTGTCTAGCTTTTAAACACAATGGATGGTGTATTTATTGTTATTTTTTACTCTCAGCATTGAGCAAAAGCCTGAGAAACATGTACGCAAATCTTTTGGGATAAAAACTGGTAATCCGCTTTGCCTGTTCTGAATCATGTAGAAGCGTTACCACTTTCTTGAAGGTTCTCTGTTGAGCAGGAAGCGCACAAGACTCCCCCCCCCCCCCCCCCCAAAAACCCCAGATGGAAACACGCATTGTGATTTTGTGTTTTCACACAGCATTCCTCTTGTCCAGTTCTTTTTGTCCGTCTAATTCGTAAAATCCAAAACATGCCCACATAGTTGTTTTCAAAATGGACAGCTGAGATTTGAGTTTGTTCTCCTTCAAATCTGCTAGCTTAGCTGGTACACATAGCATGCAAAACATGTTGACCAAAAAATTTATGTCGTAGGATGTTTTAATATGACTCGCTTCATATTGTGTTTGGACCCTTTTGTGTGTTTTCATTTAAAATATCATTTAAAAATTCTGCTTCTGAACATCTGTGCATGGGTGCAGAATTGTTTAAAGAGAGACTCAAGATGCATTGAGAGATTTTCTCCCCCCGAGTTATTAGTTGATGAAGTATGACAGTAGAATAATGCTTAAGGCGGGTGCGTGAGGCAGCGTTGGAACATTTAGGGGTTTTTTTTTTTGTTGTTGTTGTTGTGGGGTTTTTTTTTTTTTTTTTTTTTTTTTTTTTTTTTTTTTGGTGGAGTGATCTAACCTGAGCAAGAATGAAGCGCTACTTGCTTATGTGCCTCAAGCAACTCGCTAGGTATGTGCTAGAATATCACATTTGCATATAATTACAGTGCTTTATTATGGTTGACAATGTTCTCCCAATTATTATATTACAATGAATACTACAGGTTTACAGTGGGCAGATAATCAGAACTGAGAATAAAATGTTCGTTAAGTGCAGGCAGATAAATTAAGCTTTCAAAGAAACTCACATGGGGAGCAGGTTTAATCGGGGACATCAGTGACACGGCTGTCAGGTTTGTGCAAAACAATAGACTTTAGACGGGGTTTCTAATGTTTCCTGTCAAATGCGACAGACTTTATCATGATGCTTGTTAAATAAGTAGCCTTGCTCCTCAGTGTAGGAGTATTGACAGTATTTAGGTGTGTCTGCTGCAGTGATACTGTGCATGTTAAGTATCATATAGATTGTATGTATAAATGAATGATTGAGTGTCTCTAGTGTCTTTTAAGAGGTTTAGATGTGCAATAAAAATTTGTAATTGTCTGTTTATGGAGCATGGTGCTGAACGTCACCTTGAATTAGGCGGTTTTCATGCTGGGCACGTTTGCTGTGCAACACGACTCCTCTCTTCTGTCCCACAACGTTCCCCTGCCACTCATTGTACGCAAGTGTTGTGGAAACTAATGACGTTGTCATTGGCTAAAACACATGCGCAGGTTACTTTACTTCCCGAACAAGTACGGACCCGAGTACGAGTTGCGTTCATATTCACGGGAATCGAGGCTCAGTTCCGGTGCAAACGAGCTCCACCCACCTCCTACAGGTAGTCTCGGGTTCAGTACCGCGGTGCACTTCCTGTTTCACATGACTGCTTTCACTTTACCTGTTTTCTTATGCAAACCGTGCTCGGTTTCAAACTAAACTGCCAGTGTGAAAGCCCCCTTAGTTTATAGCTTTTACTTCATCAAGCATCACATTCACCTTATTTTGCTATCCCTTTTTTTGTTTAGTGCTCCACCAACATTACCACTGAGTGATAATGAATACTGATTGGACCTGTAAATACTCGCAGGTCTGCCAGTATTATTCATCGGAAAGCTGGGATGAATGATCGACCTTTTCATGCTCGGTTTGTGTGTAAACTTTTGCACCTGATAATTTTATTTTTCACACTGACCGGACTTGGTTATTACGTTTTCATTACATGTAGGGATCGAAAAATGGTTTGTCTTTGAATTTCAGTCAAGTATCCATTAATTGAACTGATTGATTTAGCTGTCCTTGTGGTTACCTTTCTCCTACATTTATGTAGTGCTTTTCATAGTATGGGACGGGAAATCTCCTGAACCACCACCAGTGTGTAGCATCCACCTGGATGATGTGACGGCAGCCATAGTGCACCAGAACGCCCACCACACACCAGCTATAGGTTGAGAGGAGAGGAGGGTGATGTAGCCAATTCAGGGATAGAGATTATTAGGGGGCCATGATAGATAAGGGCCTATGGGGAAATTTCACCAGGACAGCGGGGTTATACCCCTACTCTTTACGAGAAGTGTCCTGGGATTTTTAATGACCACAGAGAGTCAGGCACTTGGTTTAACATCTCATCTGAAAGACGGTGCTGTTATTACAGTATAGTGTCCCCGTCACTATACTGGGGCATTAGGATCCACACAGACCACAGGGTGAGCACAACCTACTGGCCTCCCATGGGGGTATCCCATCCAGGTACTGGCCAGGCTCAACCCATCTTAGCTTCAGTGGGAAACCGGGCGAGAGCTGCAGCGTGATATGGCTCTGGATTTCATCCCTCAGGTCAGGCAGTGTGTTGGAGATGTGTAGAAATAGCACTGATGTATTGACACTCCATGATCAAGCATTAGTCCTGTTGTGTGGTGGCTCAACACTTTGACTTATTTCTCCTCCGCTTTCTCGATGTGTCACATGTTCAATACTGAAACCAAGTGTAGTATCATTGTGTTCAGTACTGATGCACTTTATGGACACCTGATCATGAAACCCATATGCGGTTCTTCCCCAAACTTCCCCAGACTGTTGGCACAAAGTTTATGCTGTAGCATTAAGATTTCTCTTCACTGGAACCTGTTCCAGCATGACGATGCCCCTGTGCACAAAGCGAGCTCCATGAAGACATGTTCTGCCAAGTTTGGTGTGGAAGAACTTGAGGTGCCTGCACATAAACCTGACCTCAACCCCACTGAACACCTTTGGGATGAACTGGAACACCGACTGCACCCCAGGCCTTTCCACAAGCACATATTTATCACTACTGTGCCGTTTATTAATTTAGCTTTATCCGTACCTTGTGCACAGTTCTATTTTTAAACACATTAATATACCGACTCTGGATCTGAATGGGTTACTGAATGGTTATTAGTGGTTTAAAACATCGCTGTAGATGTGTCCTTGTCTGGTTTGATGTATGATACAATGCTGCATACACTGACAAGTTGACAACCGTCTATGGTAAGCGACTATTATTCACACAGAGTTTACCAGGAATCAGATGGATATGAATAAATAAAAGTGATGTGTGTTGATTATCCTAATTGAGCATCATCTTAGAATGAACTGCTGCACTGTGTATGTCTATAAGGTGCGCTTGATCTTTTTTTATTTTTTATTTTAAGCAACAATAATCAGTAAAAACATACTGTAGCTACACACAAGGGTGAATTATTTAAAAAAAACAAAAACAAATGAAGTCGTCGATCATCTCCGGTTAAAGCCGATTTATTTTGTGTTTGGCGCTGAGGCCATGCTTTCCTTCATCACTGTAGGACAATTTGTCTTACCTTCTTAACTGTTGTTTTGTGATGGTTAAGTAGATTTTAAGGTTTAATCTAAGGTCAGGTGAAACACACTGGTTTGTCTTCTTTGCTACTTTCTTTGCTGAATTTCATCGATTCATTCACTGTGTGATTAGTGTGAGTTAATTTTTTATTTGTCTTTGGCCCCACCAAACAAGGTCATCACAGTAACGTCTTAATGTATTTATGTTAAATGCCGGAGCAGGTGCTCATTTCAGATTCTCACAGCAGTACACTCTCTCTCTCTCTCTCTCTCTCTCTCTCTCTCTCTCTCTCTCTCTCTCTCTCTCTCTCTCTCTCTCTCGCTCACACCATCACTCTTTCCCGCTGCCAGACTCATTTTCCCAGTCCCTCGTGTTAACTCGATCGTAATTCTCCCTAGGTTTAATTCATGCATATCCACTTCTCCTGCAGAGACAGGTTTCCGATGAGGAGAAAATGAGAAAGCGGGGGCAGCGTGTTGCTGCTCGGCTCGAGGACGATTGGAAGTGACACCGGGGCCGAGCCGGAGATGGGGGCTTTCTGAAAGGCAAATGGCGGCCCACACACATCTAGAGCCCTTTGTTTGCCCTCCAGATCAGCTTCCATTACGGTTGAGACCCTGTCCGGCCCTCACTGCGATAGAATTAGAAACCCCAGTCTGAGACAATTACCCCAGGCCCTGGCTGGTCCTGATGCAAGGTGCCTGAAAGAGGAAGATTGGGGAAAGATTAGCCCCTCTGGAAGCCTCCCTCTGTGCTTCTCAAATTGATGTGTGCCATTCACAGCCTTGTTAAATGAGTACGTCGGCTGCATAATGCTGAATAGCTTCCTTTCCCTTTAATTTCAGATACGCCGCGGTACCTTCCTCCAATGCTATGGAAACAGGCAACGGTAAACAAAAGGCTTTTACACGAGTGAAGGATTTTTCGAGCACTCCATGTGCTGGAAATCTGTTCCATCCAGAGTGAAATCCTCAGCATCTGCAGAGAAGATTTGTATTGTGTATTATCAGTGTATGAAAATCGATATAGTTTAGGTAATGAGCACAAGCTGGAATGAGTACAGTCGTGAATTTTTGACGGCCTGCCATCAAATAAACTGCAGCTATGGGTTGCAATCACATAACATCACACGGCTGTGGCCCCATTCACATCTGGTATTAACATCTGTCTTCAGTGATCCGATCACAAACGGCCAGCCGGGGCAGATTTCAATGGTGTTGCTACATTTAAAATATTCTCCTAGTTTCCAAAATCAAATCACTGCATTGTTGTGATGCTGTTGCAGCTTTATATTGCATTTAATCTTCGACGCTGTAAGCACATACTGCGCTATACCCGAGACTGTTGTATTAACTTGTACAGTTGTTGTATTGTTCATTTGTCATGAGACAGTAGGGAAGAACAGAATGGACAAAATATCATGTAGATTATATTGTGACACACTATGATTGCAATATGCTTTACAAAGCAAGCTGTTGAGCCTGTTGTGTTATAGATAACTCTTCATTAATATAGAGACTTAATTTTTTTTTTTCTTAGACAGCAGTGCCACACACCCGCATATCTGTACCCTCTGTGTTTGGTGAGGACACTTAAAGAATACAATAAAAATCTCAATTTGTTGCATTTGCAGCTCATTTGCATATTACAGGCTTCTAGTAAAAGTATCATTACCACCAATACGGTAATGATGATGAAAAATGACATTGCAGCCGTGTTAGACAGCTGCTCTGTTTTATTCAGGCTTAAGCTCTATTCGGATTGGACTAGTTTGACACAGGAAGGTGTCGTAGTGTAATTATCTCTGGGATTTTAGTCTCGTCTGAATCAGTCATGTAAGTATTTTTTACAGACTGCATGTGCCTGTGTCTGGAAATAGTGCGCCATATTTTACCTTCTGTAAAAAGACCAGTAACAATATCCCCAGCTTATATAGTCCTGTATCCCATTCGAATGGACATGTTGGTAAAGATTCTGCGGATTTAAAGATTCATGCTTTTTTTTTTTTTTTTTTTAATTCTCAGTATAGAATTCTGTCTCCGTACTGAATTATAATTAAATGTGTTGAATCAGATTAGACTGCTGATGTGTGTATATTTCTTACAGTTTCTTTTGTGATTCTTCCTCTTTTGTCCCTTTTTTTTGTCCTTGTGTACAAAGCATATATATTGAAACTAATCTGCAGCTTCACGCTAAACCCTTGCATCTCTCTCCTCCCTCATCCTTTCTTTCTCAATGAATGCTGCACAGAAATATGAAATGAATGTGCGTTAAAAGTCACGGCTAAAGCGGCGGAGTCGTTATGACAAGCTGCCATTCAGGTTCTGGAGTCACTAGAAATTGCTATGGTGACGGGGACTTGGTTGCGGAGCTTGTGCTAGGATTGGGGAGCGCTAGCAGAGTTGGATTTTATAACAGACACTCCTGATATTGGCTTTCGAAATTGATTTAGGGAACAGAATTCTTTTTCCCCATTCTGTTTAGAAACCAATCAGATGCTTGTCTAAATCCATTCCTCTGCAGAACCATCTCTCAGAGCTGGAAGCTTTAAAAATAGCGTCCTGTTATATGAAACAGATAAATTTCTCTTTCTAGCACTCCTGTCAAGTTTTCAGGAGGCTTCAAGAGGCATGTGTTGATAACTGGTGGTATGATATTTTACCATATTGCGGTGTGATCATGGACAAAATATAGGCCTATGTGCGACATCAGTGTTTCATTTAGGAGGACACTGCCTAAGGTGCAGTTTTAGGTCTGTTTAAGTGCACTGAAAATCAAGAATCCATTTGAGTTTTTAAAAAAAAGTTAGATGGTTCTGTCCGGCATTCATTACTGCTAAAATTCTGTCCAATAGCAGCACAGTATTACAGTGATTCCATCCAACAAGAGAGCAGTATTACCGTGATTCCGTCCAATGGGAGCGCAGTATTACAGTGACTCCTACCAATAAGAGCACAGTAATAGTGATTCCATCCAACAAGAGCATAGTATTACAGTGATTCTGTCCAATGGGAGTGCAGTAGTGCAGTGATTCTGTCCAATAGGAGCACAGTAATACAGTGATTCCGTCCAATGGGAGCGCAGTAGTGCAGTGATTCCGTCCAATGGGAGTGCAGTAGTGCAGTGATTCTGTCCAATAGGAGCACAGTTATTCCATCCAGCTGGGAGTGCAGTAGGAAGAGTAATAAAAGCAGTGATATGTGATGTGTAGTGTGATGTTTAATTATAATGATAAAAATTATAACCCTGACTCATTCCCATTGCTCGGTTACAGAAATGTTCCTCACTAAATCAGCCGTGCTGTTCAGAAAGCTTCTTGGATGAAACACACGTTCTGCGATTAACAGGGCTTTTGAATTTCTTGGATTATGTTTTTTTTTCTTTCTGTCTAGAGAAATGGTTACCTTGACAACTAGCGAATGTCGGGTGTTTGACGAGGGTTTTTTTTGCCCAGCACGGCTATACTGAATAAACAGTGCTGTGAACTGTGTCAGGCGTGGTGCAGATTCCCAATTCAGCTACTTCCTCTTCCTCTCCTCCCTTCTTCCCCTTTTGCAACGCCTTCGCCTTTCCCCCCCGCACACACGCAGTCGTATTATTTCTGTCACTCGATAAAGCCCTACGGGTTGTATCATTGGTTTTGTGTGTGTGTGTGTGTGTGTGTGTGTGTGTGTGTGTGTGTGTGTGTGTGTGTGTACATACATGAGTAATTGGGTCTAGGATATTTGTGAATGTTTAGATGCTATGGAATGGGCTTTTTTCACATCATAAGCAAACTGTCAAAGACAGAAACTATATTAAATGCTATTGCGGTGGTTCTTTTTTCTCCTTTTTCTCCTGTTCCTGTATGCATGCTTGTTTTGATAATGTTTGACTTTCCCACATTGCCTAATAGCGTTGTACACTGAGGCTTACCTCTATATTGCTATATACGTTTTCTCACTGATAGCGGGATTTTTCCCCCCCTTCTTTTTCGTTCTTATGTTCCTGCACATTGCCTGGCAGAGTAGCAGAAGTGTGGGCTGTAGCAGTGCCTAGCTGTCCACTGTGCCAGATGGACCTCAACGTTCTTATTGAGCATGTGCAGATTGACGATACGTTCTCTTCCCTCATTCTCATTCTTGCTCAATCTGTCCAAGTCCAAAGTCCTATCTTTATGCTAAGCTCATGCACTTAGCTTCTGACCAGGTTACCGTCGTTTTATTGAGCTGTTAACTCTGAATACATGAGCGGCTTCATTTTAGGGGTAATAAAAGTTTAACTTAACGGTGACGCATTCAGGTTGAAGTGCAGCATTATTTGTTTTCACTTTTGGCCCTGCTAGATTAGTTTGATTGTTTAAAAAAAAAAATTCCCTGTCTAAGACTGCCCGAGACATGTGCCTAATATAATTTATTGGCAGGATGGCTGGTTTGGTGCAGATGAACATATAGCAGTTGTAGAATGGTTCCATCAGTTGTTTTGTTAAAGCTAATTGCAGAGTAAAGCGGAGTACATAACCAAGTACTCTTCATTCTGAATGAGTATCACAATACTTTAGCTATACATCAAATCACTACAGCTTTGTAAGATTGATGTAAGATTCCAGTTTACTGTGTACCGTGTACTTGCACATTTGTAACATTGTACAGATGTTCCAAAAGCCTCCATAAACAGGGGACTATGTTTGCCAGCACCGCGTCGGTGGTGCCTTCGTCAGCGGATGTTCGTGAATGTCCACTTCTCGGTTGGTCCTCAACACTTCCAGTCTTTTTGAATTTGTTAATACGTTTGGCAACAGTGTCGTGTGTGTGTGTATGTGATGTGATCGCCATGTTTCGTGTTCAAGTCCATTGCAACCTTGCGACAGCTTCCTGATCCAGATGTGAGAATGATTTCAATATCTTCTTCTTTTGTCAAAGGTGTTCTTAAAGGCCATTTGAAGGTAATATATAATATAAAGTAAGTATGACAAATTTCGGAAGACCTATGTATGGAGGCTTTGGGGACACCCTGTAGATGGAATTTCACTTCCATTGTGACATAAACATAAAGGCTAGAGATGCAGTGGATAGAGGTTAAGTTAAACATGCTGGAGTATTTCTTTAATACTGATACATACCTAATTTGTCATTCATATGGCTAAACTTAGGGTGCTATGGTAACACATTAGGCAGCTGTGTTATTGCTATCTTGCCTGCAAAAGCTAGTTCAAAGCCTATTTTTTTTTAATAATATGGATTGAATGGAGTCACATTGAACGTAGAACCTAAACAAACGCTAGGCGTGGGGAGACCCTGTCCTGCGTTTGATTTTAATGTGGTTTGGAACAAGTGAAGCGGCTTGGAGAAGCCAGCCTGATCAATATTGTAGATGTTTTTGAAGAGGGACTCTCTCTCTCTCTCTCTCTCTCTCTCTTTATCTGTTTCTCTCTCTCTCTCTCTCTCTCTCTCTCTCTTTATCTGTTTCTCTCTCTCTCTCTCTCTCTCTCTCTCTCTCTCGACAGACACACACACACTCGCTCGTGTTCCTCCTTTTCTCTCTCAGAAGGCAGTGTCAGGTTCCTTTGCCCTGTCGAGGACAGATAGGATAGCTGTATTTATTTAGCCTCAGTGAGATATTACAATAAGCGAGCTGCTGCTGCTGTTGATACCTGATCCGCTGAAATATAGCAGACTCCACTCTGGTTTCTCTCATATTGAATTGCTGCTGTTCAGAGCAGGGGCTCATTACACACGCTTTCAGATGCAGATGGTCGACACTGGAGAAGGTGGACCAGGACAAAACACACAGCACACACTGTCAACCCCCAGCATGACCCCTTTTTGCTTGTGTGCTTGTTAATACATTGACATCTTTTGGGCCTCTGTGCGTCCACACCTGTCTCATTTTTACATTGTTGGAAAATCAGGACGTGAGGTGGATGTGAGGTTTGTAGGTCTGTGTCAGATGTGTTGTGAGATATGAGGAGGAAAAGTACTGTCTGGAGTTTAGCCTGATTTTCTTTCAGATAAATAGAGCTGGGTGTGTTGTGGAAACGTTGGCACTTCCTGTAATCTGATGCCCAGCGGTGGAGAGGAGGGGGGAGGGGGGGGGTTTGATGGGGGCCGGAGGGGGTTTAGGATAAAGGATAAAGGATGGCTGTGTCCTGAGGGTAGCAATAGAGTACCAGTCACTCCCTAATCCCACAATGCATTGTGAAAAGCTTTGATCTGTGTGTTCAAAAAGGCTAGACCGTACACAACAACACTGACGGTCTGAACTGAAGCGCACAACATGCTGACTACTGGTGTACAGTAGTTCATTGTGGTGTTTAAAAGTCACGATATTGTCACTTCTTTGCCGTTAGTTGTGTGCTAATGAATTTTTAGACCAGTGACCCATACCTGTAGTTTTAGCATCTTTTTAATGACAATATTTAAAATATGCATCTAAAAAGAATGAATGGTGTATGCTTTAGATTGAGATATATATGAGGTTGTTGAAAAGTCGAATTTATCCCTCAAAAGTATTTTAATTAAACTACACTAGCTTCCATCCAACTTGTTAGCTTAGTTTTTAGCTAACGTAAGTTCGCAGTCGCAAACAGAAAGCTTACTACATTAAAACATGCTGAAATAACTTTTGGTTAATCAGCCAGTTAACAGTACGTCTATTAACCAGCCGAAACGTATTACTTAGGGAGCACGGAAGAGACGATGGTCCTGTCCCATTACTAGAAATGTGTCCATGGCGTAATAGGAAGCTCACAGCACATCGCAATTCTCGCAAAGATGCCTTCTATATCCTCCTGTCCTCCTGAGTTCATTCTTCCAAAGTAGCCTGGCAAGACCGGTCTTCACCAGAACGCAAGTCCGTCCTTTGCGTTCTTATAATTGAGAAACAGCCTATTACTCTCAGCACACAGGATACAGAGTGTCTGATATCTATTGTGCACTTTTCTGGCCTCAAGCTTCAGAATGTCGAAAGTCACAATCTGATTAAGCTTTCTGTGCTTTACTGTGTGCTGGTTTTCGGCCGACTTTTGAAAACAGCGCTTAAAGTTGTCTTTAAATGTTATCAAAGAGTTTGAAGCGCATGGAGATTAACCAGGCCATGGGAAAAGGTCTGTGATTGCTTGTCTGCCATGTCGGTCAGAAAACCTCCTTCTGTGAAAGTAGACTGCTCTCAGTCGGGCTTATTGATTCTCCAGTTAACCCATTAATTAGTTGCAAAACTAGTTAACTGCCTGTCTTATAAGCAGACATGGTCTTTACTGTTTTGATGAACGGTCATATTTGTGTTTGGATATTGACGGAAGTCTTTATCATGATCATTTTAGCCATCTTGCAGCTCTAGATCAGTGGAACCTTATCTGTGTGCATTAGTCAGCCATTAATATATTACAGCACTAATAAAGTGTAGTATGACACGGCGTTTGGATGGCTGAGATACCTGTTGCAGTCAGGAGGAATTTAATCCATGTAGTGTGTGACTGCTCAGTGAAATAATTATTCCCGGTTAATGTCCGTTAGATCGGATTTGTGTGGTAAGCGTGGCTTTGATGCAACACATTGTGAGTGTGTTCACATTTGAGTCAGATTCCTGCCCTTTTTCTTTGTGTTTCAGATCTTTATCTATAATTCTTCTTTCTGTGATCTAGACAGTGAACCTACATGGACATGGTTTATGTGATCAGCTTGTGCAGTGAGTCCTGTGTTTAATTTGAAGTTGCGTGTAATGATGCTGAATCCTGAATCTACAGTTTATGAAATCCTTCTTGTTCGCTGTGTTTGTTTCTTGCAGAGCTACCTTGATGTTTTTTTTTTTTTTTTTTTTTTTAAATCATTCAGAATGTCTGGGTATCATTGTGATTATTTCGAATACACTCGTTTGTTCCCTAGTTCTGCATGTTGATGTTAAAGCTCCGTGGTGGTGAGCTTCTGTAAATATTGTATCACACACAATGTTCTCACCAATGGTGTGTATGTGACCGATGTAGAGGTTTGTGTCTTTAGTGGGTGGAGCTCATTTCTTAATGTACAGTGGAAAATTACTGAAACCAGTAGTACTCACTGCATATGATGTTGTCTGTGGTGAGAGAGAGAGTGTGTGTGTGTGTGTGTGTGTGTGTGTGTGTGTGTGTGCGCGCGCGCGCACTGCTTATTGGCCTCATTGCTTGTTTTCATGCCTCAGGTTTAGTGAGGCCAGTCATGTTTTCTTCTTTCAGTGCTGCTTCAGACATCAGAACCATGACCACCAACTTTGGTTTAGAAGTGGTCTCTGGTATTGTCCCATCGATTTTTCTCATTATTTATCTCTTACATACAAGTCCAACAGTAAGACCTTGCCAGAGTTTGTGAAGGCTCTTTCAAAAGATGCCAGTCACCCATCACACACATTAACAATGCTAATCATTAACTGTAGTTCATCATAGTCGTGTATAAATACATAGTTATGTATTTATAACGGGTACCAACATTGCATCAGTTAAATTTTTTTAAATCACATTTATTTAAAATACAGTATTAGTCCCGTGCTTTACCTGTGGTATAATATAATTGCCTTGGTGTAGTAGTAGTGATTCAGTTACAGAAAAATGAGGTGGAATACAGGGCCGAACGTAACAGTAAAAAGTATATTAGTCTGGACATATTTACACTGGTAAAAAAAAGCCACTGTTGCTCAACACATTATACACTAAAGTTGGGACTGAGATGAATCTCACTTCAAACTGAAGTGCTGAACTACACACACACACACACACACACACACACACACACACACACGCCTCCGTTTTTCAGTACAAAAAAAACCTCCCACACTTCTGTAGCCTGGCCCCATGTCCTGCCTTCAGCGCTATTTGTTCGCTTGAAATGTGGATGACGCATCAAGCGCAACCAACCAACACTTCTGTCTCTACGTTCCACCCACAGCACTATCGGATTGGTAGAATCGTGGACCACGTGTAGAGTAAATCCAGTCAAACATGCTTTTTGGTGTTTGTGAGAAACGCAGGAATGAAGCGGAGTCTGTTTTCAGTGAATTCTCAGCAGTATATGAAAAGAATAGGAGCAGTCTCAGAGGAGAACATGCTGAAAGGCTGAGCTTTCTACACCACAATTTGCTGTTACTCAGTTGGGCCTACCGAGGACGTACTGGACATTGGAATTTGATTTCATTTTTCCTTCTTCTACTGAGTTTTTCATTTTACTGAGCTGTTTATAGAGTTATTGTCATTCCAGCTATTTTTGTTCTTTTAAGAGAGTTATTTAAGTTAGTAATTTTTTATCTACAGTCATGTGAAAAAAAATAAGTACACCCCATGCTGGTTTTTTGGACCTATTTGGACAAGCAAGCATTTGAGCCTCTCTGAAACGGTGCCTATTAATAATAGAAAAATTTGCTTTTTCAATTATTTATTCAACAGAAATATCAATAGATGTGATATTCTTCTGTGGAAAAAGTAAGTACATCCTTGGCCCCAGAAGCTAGTATTTCCCCCTTTAGCAGAAATAACTTTTTATAGGCCTTTTGCATGATTGTCCTCGGCTTGCTGGAATTTTTGACCACTCTTCCATGCAATATTCTTTCAGTTGCAAGATGTTTGGGGGTTTTCTTGCATGTACTGTCCGTTTCAAATCCCCCCCACAACATTTCAGTGGCATTCAAATCCGGGCTTTGACCAGGCCATTCCATAACCCTCCATTTCTTCTTTTTGAGACATTCCTTGGTGGATTTGCTAGTGTGCTTAGGATCATTATCCTATTGAAAGGTCCACTTTCGGTTCAACTTCAACTTTCAGACAGATGGCCTCACATTATCTTCAAGCTCTCTTTTGATATGATACAGAATTCATAGTTGAAACAATGAATCCAAGCTGTCCAGTCCCTGAGGCAGCAAAGCAACCCTAAGCCATAACATTTCCACCACTGTGCTTCACAGTTGGTATGAGGGGCTTCTCCTGAAAAGCTGTCTTTGGTCTGTGCCAAACATGTCTGCTGTTACTGTGGCCAAACAACTCTATCTTTGATTCATCTGTCCAGAGCACATTATTCCAAAAGGCCTGGTCTTTGCCTATATACTCATTGGCGAACTGTAGTCTTTCAAAGGCTTTTTCCTGGCATACCACACATGCAGGTCAAATTTGTGCAATCTCCTTTTGATTGTAGCATGCACTTTGACAGCAACAGTTTTAAGACTTACTAGCAGATCCTGTGATGAAATTTTGGGGTTCTTGGAGACTTCTTTTTGCATCAGACGGTCTGCTCTTGGGCTGAATTTGCTGGGACAGATTGGCAGTCGTTTGAAATCTGCGCCATTTGTAGATTATTTTTCTTACAGTGGAATGATATATTTTAAATAATTTGGAGATCTTTTTAAATCCATTGCCAGACTCCTAGGCATCCACAACCTTTTTTTCTGAAGGCCTTACACAAGTCTTTAGATCTTTGCATGATGACACCACACACCTCAATAACCAAATTGAACACCAGACGATAGATATGAGAGGAGTATAAATAAGACAGGTTCCACCTGCACTCCCTAAGCAGGTTCTAATCACTGGCACCCAATCTTGAACACCTGATTCAAATTTTATGATAAATGTAGGGGTGTACTTACTTTTTCCATATGACAAATTGTGAAAACGACTAAAAAATGTCAATTTTATGTGTTATTTGATAGTGTATCAACTTTATTAATAGGCACAGTTTCAAAGCGGATCAGATGTTGTCCAAAAACAACCAAACAACAATTTCCATGGGATGTACTTGTTTTATCACATGACAGTATTTAACGATTACTTTAAAATGTTAAGTTACTATTTTTGCAACCGTTATACTGTCTAAAGCTTAAAGCACTTTATTTTTATAATGTTCTAATATTAAACATTATGTTTAATATTACATACACATGTACATACATATAAACATTACAAACTACAGTTTTATGTAAATGAATGTCGGCCCCAAATATCAGTTATCTGTGTCCTTATATTGGATATTTACACTGCATATTTACTAACAGTTGCTATCTGTATCTCTATCTGTATTTACTAATAATAGCTATGCGTACCAGTCGACCCCTATTAGAAACTAATATCTGATATTAGGCCTATATGGTTTGTTAAATAACAGCATGTTTTGTTTTTTTTTTTTTTAAATCTGTTCATTATTCTGCATAGATTATGCAGAGCATTCTTCATTCAAATCCCTGTAAATGAGCTGTTACTATAGAAACAATGATGTATTATAGCGATATATATATATATATATATATATATATAAACCTGTGGTTTGAATTACAGCCGTCGCTACTGTCAGAGCTGCTGTTGTAGACGCTTAATCAACACCTTCTGACTAATCAGAATCAAGAATTCGCCACGGACGTGCTAATGTAACGTTAGACTAACATTACACTAGCATTACATGTTTCTTCAATACAAGAACATTAGGGAATTTTTGGTGTTGAAAAACTATGCTTTATTAATATTTATAATGAAAGCTTATAACTTGTATGTAATATTCGTCTGAAAATGGACTGTGAAAGCACTGAATTTGACTTGTTAGTATCGTATACTAACATGAGTATTGACCCTTTAATGAGCATAAACTACACTGAATATATGAGTGTAATTAAAAGAAATAGATGAACCTAGTCGCCTCTTTGCTCTCCTGCTACTCTTCACTTAAGTAGCTATGCAGACAAGATGGGAGTGAAATCTCTTGGGCGTTTGGTCGAGCTCTGAGCCGTGTGTTTTAAAAGACCTTTCGATTTAGTTTTTGTGCTCAGCCCAAATCCTGCACTGCAGCTCTGATGTTGAAAAGCTCTTGATCTAATTTATGAGGCGAGGCTTGGAAAAACGGCCCCGCACCTTTTCCATCTACTCCGAGGCAGACACAGGACGGCCTTATGTGGTCTCGGACAAGATGGAGGCCGGGGTTGGGAGCCATTACTGACACAACTGGCATGCAGAAAGAGAAAATCCACGGAGAGGCAGGGGGAAAGGTTCGAGACGGCTTTTGCCAGAACCCATTTCTATTAAATGGAAAGACTGGCGTTTGGATGTAGTGCACAATGAGCAGGCTTGCAGATCTTATTTCAGATAACTGTATTTGTGCGAGATGTGGACGGTAAAATCTGTGCGCACGCCAGATTCACGCGGTTATTTCTTTTTCTCGACTGTCATACCGTATGAAGGGACTCCTCGTAATTTTGGGGAAATGTGTGTTTTCGCTGAATCATTTTGTGCCTCAGCAGTTTTCTTGTGTGTTGGCTTTTTAATCTCTCATGCTGAGTCAAACCTAATTAGTCAGCATGGTGCAGATAGACATGAACACTAGAGAATCCTCTAAACGCCTTCGCTTAACCGAGGTGTGTGTTGGGGCCTGTACGTTTCAGCTGAACACTTAGCCTGAGCATTATTTGAGTTCCAGCTTCTTCTTCTTCTTTTTTTTTTTTTTTTTTTTGTTTGTCTAATTCACATTAACACTTTTTTTTTTTTTTTAGTTTCATTAACTCTAAGAGATGTTCCAACTCTAAGAGATGATTTTATGTTCCAAATGTATTCCTTCCAACAAAATCTCGAGCAAAATGTAGACAAGCTCAATAAAGCCAGCTTTCAGCCCTGAGATTTCGTAATCCAAACTCCATTCAATTCCACAGAAGTTCACGTGTCAGGGGTTTTACTTTTACTTTTCAACTTTTGTGAACTCTTACCAAAATAGTTTTGGTGGCACTGAACTCTAAGGGCTTTTTTTTTCTTTAAATGCCAAGTTTGAGTTTCACAAGTTATTAGATCGGTGCTGTTTTGTCAGTGTGTGTAAGTTTGGAAGGGCTGGGGATAGACTGATAACCACAAAATGTAGCACAATGAGAGAACGTGCACTGTCTGACTCAGGTCAAACCACAACTCGTGCAGCAGTGGAAACATCTATGGCTTAGCCGTAGCATGTTATATTTTTGACCTTTTGCTATGGCGATTCAGGAGACACGTGAATAGTATCCACCTGGTGGAAGAGCCAATTCACTGAAAGGGAAAGGACACAGAACTGAAAGATGTGCAAGTGCTTTGAGTAGCGGTGCTTTCACTTCGCACCGATTTTATCTAGGTGATCTAGGAGTTCACAAGTCTTGGTCTTCTGACCCAATAAAAAAAAAAAAACAAGTGGGTGGGACTGTGATGTTTTTGGACAGGAAAGCAGTGGAGGAGCTGCTTAATAGCCACAATAGACTTTTGCCTCGTTGTTTTCGTACTGTTGCGTGGCACACACCTGGAAAAAACATTTGCCTGTCGCACACCGGCGTGGTAAAAGTCTCTGTACCTGCTAGGGTTTTCTTGTTAACGATGTTGGTAGCTCTGCTCATACAGGCTTGTGTAGGTGCGCTACAATGAATCCAGACAAGTCCCTAATGATCAGCACTCCCTTTACTTGTATGGTATTGCTTTTGCTCTTCATCCAAACCACACACACGAGTTCATTTAGTAACATGCTGAGGCCACATTTTCATTTGAGTTGATTTGGACACTCGAATGTGTTCGCTTCTTCAGCTTGGTTAGTTTGACCAGCACCAGGGTTCGAAACAACTAAAGCAAGTGATAATTGTGAAGTTACTGTATTGTATTGTTACTCTAGTACTTCTCCTTCGTTAAACCAGGCGTCAGGGTAACAATCCTCTTCTGTTATATTCTCACAGCAGTTAAACAAACCCCGCTCCGCACACGAAGATCACTTGTTTTTGTTGTTAACTTTTGGCCAATTCCGGTAATCTGTGAGGACATCGGCTTATTTTTAATGGCAAAACTTGCCATTCAAAGTTCGTTTGTATAGCAATGGAAAATAAAGAGCTAGACTGTAAATGCTGGCATCATGGATAATGTGTACTTGTTTTTTTCTGGACCCTTTACCTTTAAAAAATGTATTTTGAAATAACGAAATGGCCTGAGATATAGAGCTCTTGTGCAAATGACTGAAGCCTGAATGTAAACACTGTTCTCTCTCTCTCTCTCTCTCTCTCTCTCTCTCTCTCTCTCCCTCTCTCTCTCTCTCTCTCTCTCTCTCTCTCTCTCTCTCGAAGCCTGTTAGTGGCACCATCACACTCCATGCCTTCATGGTCCCTCTATAAACGCTCCCTTATCTGTGCGGGGGAGCTGTTTTCCGTGGTGCCTGGTCTGGCCAGTTTTATTGGAGATGTTTAGAGTTTGGATGTCCGGGATGTGGGTAGCCGGAGTGAACCCTGTCCCCCAGCCCCCCCACAGTGCCACTTCTTTCCTTTCTGCTCGAAGAGAATTGTGAAAGCATCCTCTTTCGGCTGCAAAAATAAACAGTCCTTTGAGGGGTAATTCGGAGTGCATGAGTGCTCTTCCTCGAGCCCAAAGTTTCCCTTTTAAGGTCAGCAGTGCGTGCACTCTGCACAGGGAGGGAGAGAGATTAAAAAGAACAGCCTCTTCTCTCAGTGCAGGCTTTAATGTGCACCACAAACTGGCCCTTTAGACTCTTATCTGGGTTGCAATACGGCTTGTTTGCTGTTGCTTGGAAACCTTTTATTAGTATTTATTTTTGCACTGTGAAAAGTGTACTTCCTGATATTTTTATGAACGTGGCAGGGTTTTTCTATGATTAGCCATCAGTAGGACTGTGCTAACATTATTTTTATACCGCAGTGCTTTCACAATGATACTTTACTTACTGGATAGCTATTTTACAATGTTTACAAGCTGTCACACTGGATAGCAGTTTGTCAGCCGTTGCAAGGCTTTTAACCTTCATCATCATACTTCTGTTCATGTGTTTGCATATGCGTATGCAATAAAAGCTCTTTGCAGAGCTGACGCAGTTATTAATGTCCAGCTATGCCACTTCTGTGCTGATAAAGCTCAGCCGGGTAGCCACATTATCAGCTACATCCATCCATTTTCCGTACCGCAGGGAGGAGCCTGGAGCCTATCCCACGGAACTTGGGGCACATGGCAGGGGACACCCTGGACAGGGTTCCAACCCATCGCAGGGCATAATCGCACACACATTCACACATTACAGACAATTTGGAAACGCCAATCAGCCTACTACGCATGTCTTTGGACTGGGGGAGGAAACCCCCAAAGCACGGGGAGAACTTGCAAACTCCGCGCACACAGGGCAGAGGCGGGATTCGAACCCCCAACCCCGAGGCAAACGTGCTAACCACTACGCCACCGTGCTAACCACTCAGTTCAGTTTTATTTTGAGAGTAGAAATTGTCACAAAGCAGCTTTACAGAGCTCCAGATGTAGATTTAGATAAGCAAGGCAGAGGAGACATTCCCTGAGACAACATCAAGTTTCTAAAGGGAACTCATCCTCTTTTGGGTGACACTGAATA
>CM042555.1:12655000-12715000 GCA_023630585.1 Cranoglanis bouderius | reverse complement strand
CACACACACACACACTCACACACAGACAGAATTAGCTATTGTTCCTCATCCTCCCTCGCCTCACAGCCACATCCATGTGGCCGCTTTATCACAGACTAAAACGTGTCTGTGTGTAGCACTTCCTTTCTAGCGTTTTTAGCCTTGCTGCTGGCTGAGTTATGCCACTTCTGTTTTCTTAATGTTGGTTTGGGTTTTATTAGACAGAATAGTAGAACACGGGCTCCGTTAAGTTTCAGTAGTCAGAAATATAATATACTGAATTATTCAACAAGAACAGTTTCTCTAACTTCTTTAACTTGCCAAACTGTTGGCCCTATTGGATCTCGGGTCTGTTTGTGTGTCACAAGTGTGTAAAGTCTGCTTTATTCAGGGAGTCACAGAACACAGATTTATTACAGATGACAGATTTGATCTTTTCAGAATAATGAACACACAAGTATGTGAAAATACGGACAAAACCGAGCCTTGCAAAGCCATCGTGCATCACATGACCGTTTTAGACGTATTGAGAGAAAGTAAAGACTCGGATAATAACATTCGATATTATTTATTTTAGTTTTGTGAAGAAGGAACATCACATCTCATAACCAAAATGTTGGCCTTCCTTTCCTTTAAGGGGCAGTCACATTGGACTTTCAGCACGTGAAACTCTCCATTGATCTCCATTCATACGCACGCCGAAAGCTGGAGACCAAAACCTGCAAATCCGTACCATGTGAAGACGTGTGACCAATAGAAGACCGACACTTCACGGCGTGACCTCTTTAGAAAATCCAAGATGGAGGAAGCACCGATTTATATCGGTGTCGCACCATCCTGTTTTATACAACACTATCAAAAGGGAAGCTGCCTGGAATGCGGTGTCGCTGCATACAGGAACAGATGATATGTTTTAACATTGAAACAAATATTAATAACCGTGCAAGCACGTCGGAATCCATGATGTGTGGATAAAAAAAAAAAAAACGACGACGCCTTGGTGCGTGATGTCATATCCGGTTGCTGCCCATATTCGCAGCGGTCCCCGAAGAAATTCCGCATGCTGAAAGTCAAGTGAATGTTTTAGTCTGTCAGTCCATACAGGATTTTCGGAGTATTTTTGTGATTGTTGCGGCCAAAGATTCTTGATTCTGCTGCTTTTTTTTTTTTTTTTTCCAAACTTTGCGACGCAGTTTTTTGTGTGGAAAACTACTTGAATCAGCAAAATTGCAGTTGCATGAAGTAGTTTTGCGCGGTCTTTCACAGCGATGTTTGTCGGTAAATGAGACCTTTTTAGCTGTGCTCATATTGAGCGCACGTGAATCGAAGAGCGCTTTGACTGAATGCGCGTTGTGATGACATCACATGACGCACCCTGCGCAAATCTGCGGTAATTTTTAAAAATTGCAAGCTCCTCCGAATATTGCTGAGTTTCAGTGAATTTGTGTCAATTTCTGCGATCGCGAAATCCTGGAGGGACTGATGTGTAGTAACGCGGTTATCTAGCTAACCAGCTCACCATGCGCTATTACCTCCGCACTTTTCACCTAAACGGTAAGGTTTATTATAGAACTGCAGCACTGCGCTAACTTTGGAAACCATGACTAAAGGTTCAGATGAATATCCTGATAAGAAATGATGACTTGACCCCCCCAAAAATGTCAGTAATTCACCACCGTACTCGGCTTGGGGTCTGCAGACATAGGATCTGCTGCTGTTTCCCTCTGAAATCGTCCTTATCTGCTTACCATCAGTGGAAACCAAGGAGACTGATCACAAAGCTCATTATGCCAGCCGGCCTGTGTGTGCGTGTGTGTGTGTGCATGTGAGAGAGGTAGAGAGAGAGAGAGAGAGAGAGTGTGTATGTGAGTGTATTTCTTCTTCCCAGCCTCCGCCTCTTCATGTGATGCCAGTCACATGATTTCCAGGCACCCGGTACAGTAAATCAGAATCAGATTTTATTTTTAACCGCTCTAAATCCTGCTCGTGCTGATGGGTAGCAGAGCCAGTCGCTAACAGAGAAGCCTGCACACCTCTCTGTCTCTGTCTTTGTCTCTCTCCTCCCTCATTTCTCCTTGAAGCCTGTGCACGTCCTCCACCAGGACAGATATTATTCGCAGTCCTGTCAGTTAGCTCTGCCGTCATCGGCTGCAGATGAAAGGTGGCCCTCTCCTGTGATCGGCTTCGTTTCACCACTTTGCCTCTGCTTATTACAAGCATTTTTCCCCTCTCTTCCACTCGCGCTCTCTCTCTCCCACCTGGGCCTTTCCCTCGACAGGATTAGTCTGCAGCACTCCGACTGAGGAAGCGGGCCCTGCCAGTCATATTACATAAGTCTCATAGCTCAGCTTGAGACGACTATAGGGGCTTTGTTCGCCAATCCCCTCCCCTACTTCCCCTCCTGGTGGGCCACATGCTAATGCTCCATTCAAAGGGTCTGTGTGCTCCGAACAGGCCCCTCTCTGTGGTGAGAGAGCAGAAATACGTGCATCATTACCCTGCAAAATGGCATCTCACTCGCGCCTTTAAGCGCAGACATGTGCACTCGGAAGAAATTGAATTGAAGAAAGAGCAGGAATGTAAAGCCTGCCAGATTTCCCTGGGCATGCAGCATGCAGAAATGGACGGCAGAAGAGGTTTTTGGCTGTGAGTCATCACGCATTAAAATATCGGACCATATGGACATCAGCACATAATCAGGCTGAACTCAGCATACTGTTGTTGTCTTGATTATTAGGATTTTACTGAAGGTTATTAGCGTGTGTTCTGGAAAGGTGGAGACAGTTGGAACAGCGCGCACACACACACACACACACACACACACGTTTGCTGTGTGGTTTGTCCTACTAACCTAAGGCCAATTAATAGCCCAGTATTTCTGTTTGGCTTTCTCTTCTTTATGGCTGAGCAAAATGATATAATATTGATATCATGACAAACTATGTCACAGTGCACATTTCCAACATATCTCTGTTACAGCAGTATCTTTTTGCAACATTTTTTTAGGCTATAAACTTATTTGATGTTACAGATTTGTACTGTATCTTTACTAAAAAAAAAAAATTAAGGAATCCCATAGTGGATTATTTGCCTATAATAGCACATCCTGAAGTGTTTTATTCCTCTCATACCATAGTCAGTTGCCAATGATTACAATTTTTAATTCATTAATGAATGGCATGTCTTGCTTTTCAACTATTTATGTTGTGGAACGTCCACGAGACAAGTTCCTGTTATCACTTGCATTAAAAGCAGCTGTAGTTTCCTCACCAGCATCTCGTTTATTCTCTCTCCAAGTCAGTCGGTCCGTACAGGATTTCGCAGAGTTGTTTTGTGATTGTTGTGGCAAAAAGTGCTCGGTTTTGCTGCTGCTTTTTTTTTTTTTTTTTTTTTTTTTTTTCTCTCCAAAATAATTTGCGATGCAACTTGTGGAGTTATATGTGCGTTTGTTTTTTGGGGAGAACTACTTGAATTGGTGAAATTACAGTTGCACGAAATAGTTTTGCACGCTCTTTCGCAGTGATGTTTGTTGGTAAATGAGACCTTTTAGCTGTGCTCATGTTCGACACACAAAGAGAGTCTTTGGCTGAATGCACGTTGTGATGGCGCAACATGACGCGTCTTGGCGAAAATCTGCGGCAATTTTGAAAAAGTGCAAGCTCCTCCGAATACTGCGGCGTTTCCTTGATTTTGCGTTCATTTCTGCGATCGCAAAATCCTGGAGGGACTCTTCAATAAGCCAAAAAAACCACAGTTTGTCATGTTACTAAGAATCGGAAAAGCGCAAACTTTTGTCCTTCCTTCTAGCAGAAAACAAACTTACTGCTGCAAAGCACTGACACTGGAGACTCCTTTATATCAAACTGCATATCAACGAGTAGCCTATGCTTTTTTTCTTTGGTAAATAATGACACGTTTTGATTAATCCATTTATTAGCAGCCTTCGATCACGTGGATCGTCCATCACACAAGTCCCTGTGAATGATAAAGTATTAGAACAAGCACATTATTACACCTGTGGTTTGAACTGCAGCTGGAACTACTGTCACAGAAAATTAATCAACACCTTCTGACCAATCAGAATAGAGAACTCGACAGCGCTGTGATATAAATTGGACTCCGTTTTGCTCTCTGTTCATTAGCACCACCTATATGCATATAAATATCATATAGATATTATATCTTAGGAGCATTTTCAAGTGTCATATTTTTGTCAAATATACCACAGTGCAGTTAAATTCTCAAATCTGATTGGCCAGAAGGTGTGCATTATTTTCGTTTAACAGCACGACTCGGACAGTAATTCCAGCTGTAACGTGAACGACAGGTTAATATTAATGCACTCGTTCTAACCTTATTGTTTCTATAGTAACGACCCGTACACCTGTACGGCATACGCTCCACGTAATCTTCAACTAATAATAAACGTATTTTAAAAACACATCGTTGCACAACCAAGTGAAACATATAATCACTGCTGTGGTGAGGCCAGTGAGGGAACGACTGTTTATCGTGTCATACCAGGAAGTAACTTGTCTCTCAGATGTTCCACAACATTAAATCTAATGATAAACCATTAAAATGTGTGACGTGTCATTCATTAATAAATAAAAAAAAATTAATCGTTTGCATATTGCTGTCGTATACGCTGAGTAACGCATACCAGACCGAAAAGAATTCACTTCGGGGTGGTAATGGCACTCCGCTTCATGTCGAAATGCATCACAACATCTCAGCATGCATTATGTTCATATAACCATATAACACAGTCCGTCATGTGGTATTCCTTACATACCACACAAGCCTACTTATACTATTCACACTTGTGCATAATACACAGTGGCAAATACACTGTAAATGTTCTTGTCAGATGTTTATATCAGTGCAACAGTGAGCACCTCATCCCCTGTTGTTCTGGTGTTTTTATAAATAGGAGGAGTGCAGCCTTGCTGTATAGTTCTGCTGATTAAGTGCAGGGAAGTAGGATGGCAGCCAAACCCGAGGACCATTTTGAAACGGGCCCCTTTTTCTATAGTCAGGCTCTTGCACGTCGTTAAAGTTCTGGCCAGCGGTGAAGCAGCTCTTAAGATCCTAATCCAAAAGAATGAGATCACTATTCCATTCATCACCGTGGCATCTGATTGGCTGCGATACAAACACATGACCCCACGCCGTCCTGAGGTCACCTTTGCTCAACAAATAACAGCACACTTTATGTTGGCTGTACATGTCCGGAGAGATTTTAAAGGAAAAAAATGGAAATGAAGCTGTAGAGCTTTCCAGGTGGAAGTCTGTTTCCTTGTGTAGGGAACTGATTCATCGACTCAAAAGCAGCTCTCATTTTAGTACTAAGGCTAAAAAAAATGCTAACCAAAACCCAAAATCTGCATGTCCCCGTTCCCACCGAATAACAGAATGAGCATGGGTGTTATTGAGCGAAGGCAAATTCATCTCACACTCAATGTCAGGACAAGGAATGTGATGTCAGGAAAATGAAGCTCATTCTCATGCTCCGTTCAAGTCTTTGGCCGGCGTTTGTCCTTATCCTGCTCTTCCTCCCACACACGTAACGGGAGGGAGAGGCACCCCGACAATCCTTTTACGACCACGGTGGCCGCTCTGATGGATGGCTGCTGCTTCATCACAGCTCCAGAAGGTCAGGAATTTTTGTACAGAATGTCTGGATGTGCTGTGCATGTGGAGCAGCGAAGGACTTTTTCTTTTTAAAAGACTCGAGCCAACTTTCCCCCCCTCATGCATGTTGTGTGTTTATTATAACTCGCTATAAATTCGGAAGCCAGCTTGCAGTGATTTATGTGGCTGTGTGACGAGTCACGGCGGTGAAGGCGTGTTTGCTTTGTTAGGGATGCACCGCTGATGGGTTTTAGATGCTTCACTTTTGGACACTTGAGCTTCTTCCTGCTGGTTACTAGTAGTGAGAGAACATTCAGCATCAAACCCAACTCGAGCGCAGCAAAATTCAGCCTGGACTCCACCACCATAAAACCTGACACTACTAATTGTGACACCTGTCAGAGGTTTTTGGGCTTTTGGGAAATACTGCTTTTTCAAAGTGGTAATCGTATTTTTTGCAGTTCTTTTCAGAATAATTCAGTTTGAACTTAAAAATTAAAAATTTATCGTTGTGAAGGTCTGAATAAGCAGGTAACGTGACAGCAGATATTGCTGAATGATTTTACTGTTAAAGATTAGTTCATGGCTATAAATAAGGCAGTCGGAAGTGATTGTTTTGTTTTGCACTGATATCTTTCATGTTGCTACTTTTGACTAGCACTATGAACTCTGCCTGTTTTTTGTTGTTGTTTTTTAAATCCCAGTCAAGCCCGTTCCCACAGTTTGCCCAGTGCCACCTACCCCAGCAATTATTTGTACCTGTAGCAGTCGGCAATATTTTCTATCTTACTTACTTCTATTTCTCACAATATCAACAAATTAGTCATTTAAACCACCATGACAATGAAGGAGTTACTAAAGATGTCCATTTGTTCCAAAAAGATTCATATCTAACCACCTGTATTAAAGTGAAAGCCTCCCGTTTTTTTTTTTTTTAATTATTATTTTTGTCTCAAACTTCATACTTCTACAGATCTGTTTTGACCTTGAAGAGGGAGGAATAAGTGTAGACATCACTATCCATTCGTCTTTCTGTTCCGTTTTGTCAAAATGTCCCTTTCTGACCTCTCTAGCTCTCTCTGGCCAGACAAGCTTCCTTTATTCGGAAGAGGGGGGGAAAAAAAATGTGGCTACAGAAGCTGTGAAAGTTCCTGTTTGCAAAGCTGGAGCTGATGAAAATGGACAGTCCCCCCCCATACATTTATAAGCTCTGCTATAGTATGTAATATTTATATATAATATAAATTTGCACTTTCATTCTCCACCCAGGTGAACAACTGGAACATGAAAAGGATTGTCCAGTGTGGCCTCAGGTCAAAAACGAAACTAAACAAGGTCAGCAAGAAGGAATATAAAACATGACGGCAACATGATGAACATCGACTCAGACTAAATATGTTTATACGTGCTCTGTGTATATAGGTATTTGTGGTTGCAATGTAGCATTGTAATAATAACCAAAGAACTGAACGTCTCCACATAAAACTAGTGATCAGTCACTGCGTTTAAACAACATCCCAATAGTTTTATAGTTGTAATTATGGCTTACTAGTGCATTATTGTTTGGGCTGATACGCCAACACAAGATCTGATTTATCTCACATGTATTGTCATCCTACTAGTCTTATTTATTTTTATGCTTTAGGATCATAAATCATTTTTTTGCCGAGCAGCGATTTTGATCACAACCCCAGGAACGTTCTCTGAGAGCCGAACAAATATTAAAAAAGGATGTCTGAGACTCGCACAGCTATCTCAGTCTCTAACTACTGTAATGATGTAGCACCGTGTAACATTTGTTATAATCCAGTGGTTGCTTATTACAGAGGAGTCCGGTAAACCATGAACCATCCCACCCCAGAACAAATGAGTTGTTTTTTTTTTTTTTTTGTTCTAAACGAACTTAAAAGAAGCCCTCCCATTGTGACTCGTGGTAGTGTTGTGTACACTTCAGCGTTGTGTACGCTTCTCCGACACACTGATTAAAGAACATGTAGAGCTTTAGAGGCATCACATTGTTTTTCATAGGAGCTCTTTAAGCTCCATGTGCACACAGTAATTGGATTCTTTGTAAACGCAACGTTTTATCCTCCCCCTCCCCCTTTTTGGCCGTACAATGGAAGGACTTATTCTGTCTTTGCTGTGTGAAATGTCAGATGCTGCAATCTGAAGGAAGAGAACAGCTGTACCAGTGTGCTGTGCGAAAGAAGAGTCCGATTAAAAACCAAAGCTGATAAATTCCATACACATTTATACCATTTCACCTGTTTATACTTCAAAATAGCTTTAGGACTTGAGTCTAGCCGATGTATTTTTCTTCCAGGAATGTGAAGCAACACTATAATGCTAATGAAGGTGTGTCGCGGGTTTGTTATGCTTGTATGGAGGACTGTGTATCTGCAGCTCTGTGTCCCCTGTTCACCTCTCCTGCTGATCTTTCCACACAGATCTCCTCTCCTCATCCCTCTCATTCCTGTGTGACGTTTGGGTTTTTCCCCTGGCCCTTTTCTCTCTTGCTGTCTGTCTTGGGTCTTGGGTTCTCTCTCTCTCTCTCTCTCTCTCTCTCCCCCCCCTTCTCTCTGCCCTGGCTGGGTCTGGATCATGATGACTGCGCTGTTTTTAGTGTCGCTGCAGCTGAGCTACTAAATGTAGCATTTGATCACAGGGCCAGGAGAGCAAGAACCCGAAAAAGTGCCTTAAAATCCCTGACCTGCCCTACAGACAGCAATGGAGCGTCTTGGGAGCACGTCTCTATGAAAATAATGCTCAGGAATAATGGTGATATTTAAGGCGTACGTAGTTGCGTTACACAAACTCTCTTCATCTCGGGTCTGTTTTAGGTAAATGCGTATTTGAAAGAGATGAGTTCTCCTCACTGTGTCTCCAGTTTCTGACATTAATGGCTACTACTACATTATGGCCCTGTTTTTGATTGCTTGTGTCAGTCAGGCTCTGGTTTCAGGAAACTGTGCACTTAACATATTTTCCAATAATCCGAATGGCCATGAAAGGGCTGAGAGTCGTGTTGAGCAGGCCTGTAAGACGGGGGTCTGACCCGTTGTGGCCTGTTTCGGCTCAACCCTCCAGCACCAGGCAGACCACTATGACCTTGGTATCGAGTGTCCCTTGCCTGGTAGCAAGCCAATAGCACTCCTGGGATGGTGTGCCCTTGTTTGCGATCCCGTGGCATGTCCGCATACCACACGCTCCTCTCATTAGAGGTGCTGACCTTTGCTTTCTGCGATAATTCAATGGGGGGAAAACTTGGAATTGACTTGGACCAGAAGGGCTTATTTCCAGTATCCTCTTGCCTGTTGCGTAAACAAGTGTTGAATGTGATATGAAGCAGGCCACGTCTTTCTCTCGGTCCTCTGCCAGCCATCACACTAATGACCCAGCTATGTCCAGCAGTCACCGACCTTTATACTGACCTTTTTGGGCAAAATGCATCTCTCTTATTCATTCTCTATGTAATGAAATGAGTCTTGTTTATGTTCTCTCAATCTGGCTACTTTCAATTGGCTACTTTGAATGCACTGGAAATGTTTTTTTTTTTTTGTTTTTTTTAAACCGAGTAACCATTTTGGGGAACTGGACCTGTCACACATGTTGAATTGTTTGTATGTTGCTGGCCTTTCTTAATCATTTATCTCCTGAGAATAGTCAGAGTCTGAGAATAGCTATACTAAGGTTTTGGACATCGTTTTGCATACATAGCCAGTGCTACTTTAGAGTATTACAGTGATAGTTCCCATATTAATGCACATTATATTCATATTACTAGGCTAATCCATCCTCTTTTTTTTTTCTTTTGAGTGCATGTAATTTATTCTATCAGTTCAGTTTCATAAAATGATAGCCCAAACTCTTGATGAATATACACCTTATTACACCTAGTCTTCCAAACTTTTGAGATTTTTGTTTATTCCATCCCACAGTGTTTTCATTGTCCTCTATTGTGTTTCACTACAGTATTAAAGCTCTACTTCTGAAAAAGCATTTCTGTGGGTATAAAATCTTTTGTTGTGGCTCTGTTGTGAGCTGAAATGCGGGCTCTTAGCTTTACCGGATCCAGGTGGCTCTCTATTGCTGAGCTTTTCCCTGCTGGTGGCTTTGAAAGCCTCCAACTGGCTAGCCGGATCTGCACAGAATGGGTCTGAGCTTGTACATTGTGCAGGGAGTTCATATTTGGAATTTTTTTTGTTGTTGTTCCTACTCACTCTTGTTTCTTGCCACTGAAACATTTTGTTTGCTTTACCTAAGCACTGAATGAGCTCATTTTTGCTGTCACCTTGGTACCTGAAGTGTTTTTTTTGGCATGATTTTAGTCAAACAGATTGTGCTGTAGTGTTGGATTGTGATTACTGACCTGTCTTTGTTAGTCATGTTCACTTGCACACCCTTAAAACTTACAGTGAGTTAGTAACAGCAGCACAGTTTGCTGGGAATGGTTTGGGCAGCTTTATATGAAGTCCTTTATAAAGGGTCTAGCTCTTTTGGATATGGTTATTGGTCAGCTGCGAATAGAGAAGAAGTCACAGCACCACTGCGTGTCCATTTTCTTTGCCAGAGCCAAGCAGCGGCCATCAGCCAGCCAGGAGAACAGACGAGGTGGCAGATGGGGCCTCCTCAGACTTTAACCCTTCCCACGCCACACATGCCCCATCTGTCCATTCAAGCAGGCTCAGGCCTCCATCTCACTCCTGCTCCTTCATGCTGTATTCCCATCCACCACAACAACTCATGAACTCTCAGGGTCTTTGATTGCCTACTGACCATCAGGGGACATATGTTCGCCTCCAAATGGGGAAGTTCAGCATCCACTCCTATATTCTGTCACTCCTCCTCTAATACGTCCTGTATTGGGATGTCTAGTTTAAACATTTCCGTGTGATATGCTGTAGTAATCTGTGAGCCATCTCGGTCACCTGACCTGTGTCTGTCTGTAAAAGGCACGGCGCCACCTTTTTATACAGCAAGGACAAATAAAACATTCACCGGTGACCACCTGCTGTGTGTACACAATGGGCTTTTGGTTACTCATTTCAAGCTGGAACAGTGACTCGGTTGTATGAATATACCTTTTTTCCCTTTTAGTCACGTCCTTGATTAAAAACTGATCAATCTCTCTGAGAAAACGTTTTGGACGGTTCCCCTGTTCGATTTGCCTGTAGCTCTTAAAATAAAAGCAATGGGAGGATCAATACTGACTCAGGGAGGAGTGCTTATGAAGGAGCACCAGACTCTCTGGTGATCTGTTTCAGTACACAGGGATTTGAAGTTTTGAGGTATCTCAGGTTCACTTCCACTCTCAAGGTCTCCACTGTGAATATGTTCACTCTGAATGTGGTTCTGCTTACAGATGCAGCTAACGCACGTTTGCACCCCCGCTGCTGTCCGTTCCAATAACTGGTCAAAATCCCTAACTGACACTAGGTTTACATAACACTGAACCCAGGTTTAAGCATGCCTGTATGTGGCCTGCCTTCCCGAGCTTCCCATTCCAAACCGCTTTTGTGTTTTCACTTCATGTTTAGTCTTGTTTCCCCACAAGTCTCCTAAGAATAGGTCAACGTTATGTCATCTGTTTTTGGAGACAATGCCTGGCAAGATTCCCCACTTTCTGGTTTGAGCCCTGGTCATCCCTATGGCCCGGTCAAACCCAAGTAAGCCTGGAGAGAAAAAGACTAAATCAGAAGAGTGTTGGGAAGGAGTCAGCTCAGAGCTCTTTTCAGCTTAGGTTTATTATGCAGGGTTGGGATTTTTGCAGCTATAAAAGAGTGCTCTGTGTGCTGTAGGCCACAACAGCCTAACATTTGTCCTGAAAGGAGGTCCAGGAGTTTGGCCAAAACCCTCTCTGTTCTCCACTTGGTCAGGGGGGCAGGGTGACTCTCTCTCTCTCTCTGCACTTCAGCATTATGCTGCTCTCTTGGTTCTTCACTGTTTAAGAAGTTGGGCTACTGATCGGAAGGTCATGAGTTAAAATCCCAGCACCGCAAAGCTGCCACTGTTGGGCGCTTGAGCAAGGCCCTTAACCCTCAACTGCTCCCCGGGTGCCGCAGCAAAAAAATGGCTGCCCACTGCTCCGGGTGTGTTCACGGGTTGTAGTACTCACAACTCCTAATGTGTGTGCACTAACTTGGATGGGATAAATGCAGAGGACATATTTCAAGTATGGGTTACCGTACATTGGCCTTCACGTGTCATTTTCAATTTTTTTCACTTTCTTTCTTTCTTTCTTTCTCATTTCGCTCCTGCAGAGTTTAGGCCATTTTCCTACCGACCTCTTAATACTAGCCAGAGAAGGTTTATGTCTCCCCGCCCCACACATACACACAGCAGAGGTCACAATAGCTTGGGTTAAATTTAAACCCAGCTGCAGTGAGGCTAAAACTGGTCATCCTGCCACTGATTACATCATTCGTGTGACTGATGACTCGCTCCTTTCTGGAGCATGGAAAGACCTGGAATCTGAGCCAAAGTGACTTTCCAGGACCAGTGGCATACAGAGGCCTCAGATTGGAAGCTTTCTCTTTGTATGATTTTCTTTGCAGATTAAGATGTGTGCTCCTACATAGCAGAGTTTGCCAGACTTGGACAGAGTTGGGTGCTGAAAGTGGAACCTGACCAACTGGAACGCTTGTGTTACTTGTACTTAGCAAGGGTTTTTTTTTTTTTTTTTTTTTTTAGGTGGTATTGGACACCTGGCTTTGAAATCCCATTGGCAGGGGCTTATTTTGGCTGCGGCGGGCCAAAGTTTGCAATACGTTTTGTGAAGATGGCAATTAAACCATGGCTATATGTGGAAGTGGTGCTCCGTGCGTCAGAGTAGCCAGGATTTGATGGACTGCACCGCTCTCTCTATTTCTGTCGGTCTGAGAGTATACACGTAGCCAAAATGACAGGTTCCTGATGCTGTCCAGAGTGCCGTCAGATCAGAGCGCTTTCTACATTGAGCTTGCTTGTCACGGTGGTACCCTGGAGTGAGTTCCAACTCTCCAAAGCCTCATTTGTCATTTTTCACTCTCTGCATTCGGATGCTCTCCCACTCTCATTACCGTCAGCATGCTTCCAGTCAACGTCAACGTGGAGGCCGAGAGCACTTCTGCTGCCCTCCGTCATTGCCTCTGCCGAACACCAGCATACAGGAGCTGTAGCAGAGCAGCCTTCCAGGCATCCACATGTGGCCTGCCTGTGTGTGTGTGTGTGTGTGTGTGTGTGTGTGTGTGTGTGTGTGTGTGTTTCCATTGAGAAGGCACTAATGGTGTTTCTGAATCTCTCTCTCTCTCGCTCTCTCCCCAGGGTGGGAGCATTATCTTTCCTGACTGTAAGAAGTCCATTATTTACTGAGCACCGAGCCCATCCTAAGACAATGTTCCATTAGATTGCATCAGCCAGATTTATTGCTCTCTCTCTCTCTCTCTCTCTCCTGTTAGCTGGACTGCAGCATGGCAAGACAGAATGAGACCAGCCGAGAGGCTTGTGCACTCATATAAGAGAGAGATGGAGGGTTTGAAGAGGTTGCAATGAGTGTTCTGTGGCCTGTAGAACAGAGGACAAGTTGCTGTTGTTGGTGTTAGATAAGAAGAGCATCTGAGCAATATATTTGAATCCAAAGGCCAGTATGAGCTCTGCAGTTCTGCACATGCTTTCACTTTCACTGAACGAGGGTTCTCTCATTTCTCATCGGCTTCTCCGTTTTTCCTCAGTGGCAGATGGTGGTGTAGGGGAATGCAAGTGAAAAATGAAACGATACTGATTGATAGGTTGTTTGTTTGGTTTTTTCCTTGCCCACTGCTCATTGTGACAGTCAAAAATCAGAAAATGTTTACAGGTGGGCAGTTTCTCACTGTGATGGAAGTTTATAGAAAAGCAAAGCGATCTGGTTGGAATCTGGTTTTAGCCTCCTGATGGCAGTCATTTAGAAGTCCTACAGTCACATTGGGTTTGAGGGTTTCTCATGTCGAAAAACCTACCAGGATTTTTAGACTGCTGGTACTCTTAGTCCCTGACCTAATCAATTGGCATGAGGATGTGTTTTTCGTAGCGTGTACAAAGCACTTCTGTAAGGTGCCCTGGATAAGGGTGTCTGCTAACTGCGGTGAATTAAAATGTAATGTAGAAAGAAGCAGTTACGTGTATGAACGATTGGTGTAATGCATGCTGGGTAGTGACAACTTTGATGGATGTAAACACGATGATACAAAATTGTGACTTCTGCCAAAAATGCTGAGATGCACAGTACTGTGCTATAGAGTACTAAACAAGCTCACAAATAACATATTAAATGCTTGTTTTATGCCAGAGCACGTATTAAAATAAGGAATTAAACACTTCCGAACAGCACGTATGAGCTGTTTTATTCCTCTTATACCATAGCAATTTGCCAACGATTCCAGTTTTTTATTTATTAAAAAGGTGCAGTACTGTGCAGAAGTTTTAGGCAGTTTTAATGCTGTAGATGCTGCCTTCAAAATAATGAAATTAAATGTTTCTACATTAAAATATATATATATATATATATATATATATATATATATATATATATATATATATATATATATATATATATATATATAATAAATAAAATAAAAAATACTGTAAACAGTAGTAAATGAAATGTCAGTATTTGGTGTGACAAAAAATAATAATAATAAAAATAGTAGTCTCCGGTACAATTAGTGCAGTTTTATAAGGAAATGAGCTGGTAAGTTTTATTGAGCATCTTGCAGAACCAGCCACAGTTCTTCAGGAGACTTTGACTTTCACACTTGCTTCTTATTTTTGCAGCAAAACCCAGCAGCCTTCATTGTGTTTTTTGTCTGAAAAGTGTCTCTTATGTAATATGCTGCTTTCTTTAATGACATACAAACATTTTTCTGTAACATTTAATTTTGTGCTAGAAAACTGTTTGGGAATCTAAAATGTTTTTTGTACTGACTTGATAATGTAGAAATCATAAAATAAACAAAATCTAAAACCAAATTTGTACTAAAAAAAAAAAATAGTGCCTAAAACTTAACTTACTAATACACAGTACTGTATATGTTGTACTTTTATCCATTTAATGTTGTTGAACATCCACAAAACAAGTTCCTGTTATCACTTGCGTTATAGCGGCTGTAAACAGTCATTCTCTCACCAGCCTCTGATATCAAGCTGCTCTTAATCAACACACACTCAAACATATTCAAAATAATAAATATTTCTTATTAATATAAATAATAATAATACACGACAGGGCATGCTGTTCTAGGAAAATAATCAACCATGGTGTGGTGTGATGCTGACACTGGAGAGTCTGTCTGTAATGCATGAGCTCAACAGCACCGTGGTATAAGAATTATATAATATATGTTTAGTGGTCATGCTAAGCTAATATGAGGTCAGACCTGCAAATCAGCATGTCATGGTACTCAGCACCTCGCTCCATGACTCACATTCTCATAAACGTGAAAGTTGTGCTGCTGTCATAGAAGAGCAAGGCATGATGAGAGCGAGAGAGAGAGTGAGAGTGTAGGTGCTAAAGCAAAAGCCTAAACTGTCTCGACACATTTTGCACCCTCTCATATGGTTGCTTCTTGCTTCAAATCTAAATCCTCCCCTCTTTCCTCTCTTCCACTCCCTCTGAATGTATGTTTTGCTCGTATGACTCACTCTTTCTCTTATTGTGTCTCCTTTTCATGCTTCCCATCCACCTTGTTCATTTTTTCCCCACTCTTTCATCTTGCATTATATAGTTGCGCAGCGTCTCATTCTGTCTCGAGCTCTTTCCTACGTGTGGTGGTCTTTCTTTGTCTCGTCCTTTTCTTCGCCGCTTTTCCGAGCACCATTGAAGCGTCAGTGAAATGGCTCCAGCGTATTGTAGGCTTTCTTCCTGTGCCAGAGCTCTTGCTGCACTCGACCACAGTGCTGATGAAGCTGAAAGGCCCTGTCCATTAAAAGGCATGAGCTAGCATTGTGAATATTTCCACTCCGGCACCCTACACGCGCTGCACTGAGAGAGGGAGGGACGACTGGGTGGAAAGAGCGTGAGGGAGATAGACGTGCACAAATGCCCTTCTCACCTTCACCCCTGCCTCACCATCCACTGCTGAGCTCAGCCGACACCACGGGTGAGAGAGCGGCGACCTGTTCATAATGTAGCTCGCACCGATCTTCATGCGTGATGCATTCTTAATGAATAGATGTGCTGATCAGAGCACATCAGCCTCCATCATTACGCCAGGTTTGAGGGGTTCAAGGGAGATCGAGGCTCGTCAGCAGAAGAGAGCTTAATGTGCTTCTCCCTGTAGGACGCTCCTTCAGAGGCAAGGATAAACAGGAAGGGTCCTCAATCGCTGGAACTGAAAAGGAATAATTTGACCCAAGACAGAAATGTGCTCACAACAATTAAGTCAACCTGTGGAACGTGCTTGAGACAGGTTTCTGTTATCACCTACTTTATAGCAGCTATAAACAGTTGTTGTCTCACCAGCCTGTCTTTTGTTCCCTTTTAATGTTAGTTAGACAATAAAACACAGCTTTTCATGTTACAGGAAATCAGGACAAGAGCATGTGTGTATGTGCTGGCCAATCCTGCTCCTGCTATTGCACTAGTCTTCAGTCCTGTTTTGTGTTTCATTACAGCTAGTTTCTGCAAAGTCACACTAAAACTGCTGATACAGTCCATTCTACAGTCAAAACCTCATGTGAATAGCGATCCATTGGCAAAGAGCCAACTCGTTCGAACATGAAACGAAATGCAGTTTGTTTCTGGAAGTAAGTGCTTTGTGTGGAGTTTTTCCAAGGTGCACGTCAACCCACTGCATTTGCGAACCTCAAAAGTGTGATCCAAGAAAAGATGAAGACCGGGTATGTGAACTCTGCTTGCTTTCTGAGGAACAAATCTAATAAAATTGAGGAACTGTTAATGACAGCGTAGCAGCCACACCGGAAATCCATCTCCTCACTATTTTCTTGTTGTTCATTGATGTGAAGGAGCACATGATCTGTCTAACGTTGCTCCATTTCCTTCAACAACAACAACAAAAAAAAAATCACATGACACCAGGACCGCCCGTAATCTGGTGGCGAGGTGAAAGTGTGGTCTGACTGCTGCTGTACACATCTCAGGAATGTCATCTGTGATTGTTTTGAGGCTCGAAATGCCTGCTACGTTTCAGTGGCAGCTCTGTGTGTGTGTGTGTGTGTGTGTGTGTGTGTGTGTGTGTGTGTGTGTGTGTGTGTGTGTGTGTGTGTGTGTGGTAAGCAGTTCAGCAGGTCCACACAGCCAGGCTGAAAAGCGTTTCTGATTGTTGTTCTGACCCCATGTAACACGGATCGCTCTGCTTCTCACTACCTTCTTTATGCCTCCATTCCTTGCTTCTACCTTTTGCCTTAGTTTTTCTTAGGCATTCTCTTTATATTTTGTATTTGTTTTAGGGAGGGAAAATGTACTCCATCATGGCCACCGTCGTGTTTTCATTCTTTTTCCTCAGAGACTATTTTGAACGCCGCTGTTTATATTACAGCAGAATTGTGCAAGGTATTTATAAATGTGATCTGTTAGTGGAGATATTGCTCTCCCTTCCCCTCTTGCTCTCGCTCTCTGTCTCTATCCATCTCTCTGGTGCTGTTTACAGTAATCGGCCCAGGCTGCACCACTCACCATTTGCAGTTACCTTGGCAACGGCCTAGTGGACTACATGGATAGCGTGCGAGGCGCAGGAGCAAACAGCGGCGTGCTACGTGATGGGGGATGAGATGAGCTGGATCTGCTATTCACCTGCCCCTGCTGAGACACACACACACACACACGCTGTTACATGTGCAGCGGTACAGCTCGTCTCCCCTGAGCCAAGCCCAGATAATCTGTTCGAGCTCCCAGTTGAATGCATTTGCACCTGTTTCTCAGCCTTGGTTCCCAATCCCACTGACTAATACATCACAGAGAGGGAAGTGCTAACATGTGGCCTGGCTGATTGTAAAAAGATGACACGAGGGTGGGGGAGAAATATGACATGCCGGTCTTCGAAGTTCCCATTTGAAATCGTGCTATTTGGGAAATGGATGTAGCGAAAATGTCAGTGTGACACTGCCAGCCTTTTTATTATCATCTATAATGGTAATAATAATAGAAAGTTCATTGTTTAGGACTACGAAGCCTTGATTTTAGGTCATCAGCATTGACCAGGGATTAAACTGACCAGGGATTATTGACCAGGGATTAAACAATACGATGTTTCTGTACTGATGGTTAAAACGTTTAAGCTAGAGCTGTAACAACTAATCAATAAAAATCGATAATAATCGATTATGAAAATCATTGTCAATGAATCTCATTATCGATTAGTCGGTCTGCACACGGCACGGGGCACGTTTACTCATTGCGTTACCTCTGTTCCAAAAACACGCATCGGAAAAATGAAAGGAGATGTGGGAGTCCCGGATGAAGGCGAAAGTTAAGCACTTTGTTTCTATCCAAAATGCTCCACTGTGTGCAAGGGGCTGGGGAAATTGGTGCAAGTTGCTTAAAAGGTTTAGTTCAATTCAAGTTTATTGTCGTTATATGCTGTGTCTGTGCGCTTGCAGTGTAAATTCTGTCGTTTATTGTAACGGGAGCTATCTATTTGTAGCGAGGCTGCGTTGAACCTCAATCACAATGTAGACGCGGTGATAAACAGTGCGGTGCAAGTAAGATCTGTAATGTCAAATTAAAATGGTACAATCAAAGTAAACATAAGTAAAACAATATGCCTAAAGGCAATGAGGAACAGAAACCGTAAGGTGCAGTGAAAGTGAGTTTTTATTATTAATCTATGACTGTAGTTTAATTATCAGTGCTTTTTTGTGCATCCACAAAAAATAATATATAAATACTTCCTAATTGATTAATCGAAGGGGGGGGGACGGGGACAGACGACAGATTAATCGATTATGAAAATAATCATTAGTTGCAGTTCCTAGTTTAAGCGCATCTAGGCATTTGGTTTGCATGATGCTGACCTGCTAATTAAGCTTCTGCTCTAGTGACTAAAAATGGGTTTATACAGTATGATTTTAGGCTTGATTTTGCTGCCGTGGACAAAATCGCACATTATTGAAGAATGCTTTGGTCATGAGTTAAGATCAGCATGCTTCAAAAGCACCGAGTGCAGTGACAAAGTGGTAGCAGTGTCCGAAAATTCTGATTTAAGTCTCACTACGACACCTGTCTAAAAGTCACCGATAGGAGGACGGCACAGAATTACATGAAACTCGCAGGAGAGCTACAGATACGTTAGTGGTAATGATGACGCGTAAATGAAACATGCTAATGGACGGGAGAAAACGTCCGTGTTACCTCATGCTCCGTTCGAAAAGGTTTGTTTATGCGAGCCTGTTTTCACTCTGTCTGATATGATGACGTAAGCGAGCTATCATTAGAGGAACTTTATCATATAATCTGACACTTAGAAACCGTTACTGTTATAGAATTCAGACGAGATTTTATTGGGATCGTCTCCGTATAAGTGCGACAAGTAGTCATTTTTAAAGGCCACTGAAATCACACGGTGTAAAACCAGCTTGAAAGGTTGCAAATTAAACTCCCAGATCTGCCTCTGTGGGGCTTTTTTGGCATAACTCTTAACCCTGAACTGCTCAGCTCTTTGCCTGGATTATGTCCTAATTTTAAGTCGCTTTATGTAAATCCACCTGCCAAATAAATAAATGTAACATGAGACTCAGCAGCATTAAATAAACACTGTCCTGTTTGTGTGCCAAAGGGTTTAAAAGTCTGTCTAGTGATGTCAAATTCAGCTAAATAATCATATTTAGTCGCCCGATGTGACGATTTTAAGACTGTGTGATAGGACACCGGTGTACTTTTCCCCCATTCCTGTTAGTTTGTGATTCCTCTTGTCCTTTCCCTGACACTGTAGTGCAGTAATATGTGGGCTGAATGAGAGTAGCTCAGTTGAAGTGGTCATTTGTCTAATCCCATGGCTCTCAAGCTGCCGTGAGCAGGGACTGATGCACAGAGAACGAATGAAAGGCTCTGTGTTCTCAGTACAGGGATTTCCACCTCCTTCAGCGGAGAGCTTGGGTTTTTCCAGAGGTCTGGCCATTAGCATGTCCTGAGACCTTCAGCTTTTCAGCCATGACAGACATGCAACACTGCAGAAGGGGAAAGTACCTCAGATTCCAGCAAGCTAATCAGTGTCTCACGAAAACAAGTGCCAAAAAACATCACAGCTTAAGTTTCATGAGAAATATGAGCATCGGCTTAATCAGAGGTGTGGGCATTTGTTGATATTTGCGCTGCCTATCAGATACCACTGGAATGAATGGACTGCACCGGATTATGAGGTCAAACGGGCGTAAACAGCGTGATGCAGACCAGTGGAACAGTGAATAACGTGCGTGTCCGTGCAACATATTATAATATTCAGATGCCTGTTTGTCTTTGAGCCCAAAGCTGAGCCATCACAGCAAACCTGAGAAGCCTGCATGATACAGTTACCACTGTTTAACTGGGAAAAGGACACGTTTCTGCTTATTATGAAAATGTGGGTTATTTGGCTTGTGATGATTGTGTTTGACCAATCCATGGCCTGCATTATTTCTGGCTCCACCCAGATTTTGCCTCTTTAATATGCACTGAACAGACTTCAGTTCCAAGTGTGCTCTTCCTGCCATGTTTGGTGTTTTCTTTACTTCTGCACTGAGGCTAATGTAGTTTCTCATGACTCGCTGTATAGATCATACACTTCATGGTAGCACTGCTGTTCACGGTTCACTGTGAATTTATAACGCAGTAAGGGTTAAGTTTTACGGTATACACCAGATGTGCTGCTGGTCAGTGAGTTTGAAGGCTGCTAAAGACTTTACAAGGCTAAGAGTGAGGCTGCAGGGAGAGATGGCAGTGAAAAGGCTGTTGAGCGTGTTGCTGGAGACTCAGGCACTGTTTCCTGCACTTCCTCCTCCGCGGCACATTTCACACTCGCAGTAACGTGAGCCTGAATAAATTGTCACACTCGCACAGATTAGCTGGCCAGGATGTTATTCTGTGCCGCTTGAAATGCCAGTCACACGCACATGGTGCACTTTTTCTGTTCCTCTCTCACTGCTGTCCTCTCTCTGCTTCTTTCCACGCATCGTCCTCGCCCAGCAAAGCAGTGTTGCAGCACTCGGCCGTGTAGATGGACAGACGGATAAAACAAGGGGAGAATGGTTGAGATGGCAAGAGAGAGTCGAAGCTGGGTTATAGGGAGGCCTGATTTACAGCACTGTTACTCAGCCACCTCCCACTTCCTTTCTCTTTGCCGCATCTCCGTCCTTCAGGTTTTTGTAGAATTTCTCATTTGCTCTAGTTTCAGGTATTTTGTCTATTTTTAGCGTATTTGGTTAAAAAGTATTGTAGTATTGTAATCTGTCCATGCACACACCGCTTCAAGAATGCCACACGTTTCCATAGCAACCACTTGGTGTAAGGGTTACAGTGCCTCAATCTTCCTGTCCATATTAAGGATTTATGATCAGCCTAATGGGGGCACGGTGGCTTTAATGGTTAGCATGTTTGCCTCACACCTCCGGGGTTGGGGGATCGAATCCGGCCTCTGCCCTGTGTGCGTGGAGTTTGCATGCTTTCCCCATGCTTCAGGGATTTCCTCCAGGTACTCCAGTTTCCTCCCCCAGTACATGTGTTGTAGGCTGATTGTGTGTCCATAGTGTGTGAATGTGTGCGCAGTTCTGCCCTGTGATTGTTTGGCACCCCGAGTCCCCTTGGGATAGGCTCCAGGCTCCTCATGACCCTGTGTAGGATAAGTGGTATGGAAGATGGATGGCTAGATGGATCAGCCTAATTGTTTTCAAACTGACCCTATATCACCTCTAATGAGGATATTTTTCCATGCTAGGGTCTCATTGGGGTCTCACATAGGGTCTCTCATCCCATGCCTGTGTAGATATTACTGCACTATTGCGTTCAAAACACCTAGAGATGGAGCAGGGAATGAACATTGTCTGTGGGGTCTGATATCACTGTAGAGCAAATAGGAATCAGGAGATACTGTTTCCGATTAGTATTAGTGAGTAGTATACTCATCCATCCATCCATCCATCCATTTTCTGTACCTATACAGGGTCACGGGGGAGCCCAGAGCCTATCCCAGGGGACTGGGGACATGAGGCGGGGGACACCCTGGATGGGGTGCCAACCCATCGCAGGACACAATAGCACACCCATTCACACACTATGGACTATTTGGAAATGCCAGTCAGTCTACAACGCACGTTTGTGAACTGAGGAGAAAACCGGAGTACACAGAGGAAACCCCTGAAGCACGGGGAGAACATGCAGGGCGGTGGTGGGAATCAAACCCCCAACCCCAGAGGTGTGAGGCAAATGTGCAACCACTAACTATACGAAGTAAGCCTCAGTAGTAGACTCATAAATAATAAAAATAAATCACTAGGGAAATAAATACAGAACGTAATGATTAAGGAAATCTGACGATAAGATAAAAGTATCTACATAAATGCTTAGAGCAATAAAAAGAGAGAATCTATAGTTTAAGTTTAAAAAGTTGTTTAAGAATGAGCAGTGATGTGAGTACATGTACAAATGTTAATATATTCATATTTTTAACATTTGTATCAATTTGTATCTTGGAGCATTTATTTATCTTTCTGTTTACCGGCTCCGGTCCACTTTGCTTGGTGTGGAGTGATGAGCCGTCAGAGGGAGGGATTGTGGGAGGAGGCGACCGGGCTGGGCACTGACAGAGGGCACTGAGGCACGGCTCAGGCCCAATCCGCTAAATATAGATCTGCTTTAGAGAAATGATGTCATGGGCCAGCGGAGGATGAGAGGTGTGTTTTGTGTGTGCGTCTGTGTGTGTGTGTGTGTGTTGCCTGTAAGACAAAACAGCAGATAAACAGCAGTGAGTCAGCCACTGGGCTTGTCCCAAATCACTACACTTACACACCTGCTCAGGAACCAGACTGAAGCTTTGGTGAACAGTCCCGTCACTGCATTTTCGGCCAATTCGTTTCTAATTCATTCACCAAACTTTCTGCTTACAGAGCCAATGAGGGAATGGTAAAGATTCTGCACTACTGACCAGAAGGTTAGAGTCATCAGTGAGCTGTCTAGAATATCTGGTGTACCATGTGACCTTCCAAAGGCAATTCAAACCAATACTTGGAAGATTTACATATTATTTTATCCGTGCTGTCGATATGTTAATTATCCTACCAAACAACAATAGGCTAAGAATGTACAAAACTGCTAATACATCCCATTAAACAAACTTCGGGAAAAAAACTCCTAGAAAAGATTGATGTAAGGTTATTTACATGGAATTGTCCCGTATTTGTAAACCATGACTAGACACGTCTTCATGTACACTATATCATGTTCCCAATTCTTTAGGTTTGCATGCCACTGGATAAATTGGATGTGACGTTTCAACAATGCGTGCTCAGACAAGAAGCGCTCACAAAAGTTAAAGCAGGTCAGTGCAGGTGTGTTGTGGGTTTTCGCGAGTTATTGTTTGGGTTTTATGTGAAGTCGGCTCCACATTGCGTGTGTGTGGGCAGGTGTGTGTGTTTGTCCGTGTTGTGTACGGAGTTGTTGGTAGGAATCTTGATTGCGTAAGTGGGATGCGGTAACTGTAATAAGCTTTTCAGTATTTACTGTGTTCAGTTAGTTTAACGATAGCGGAGGCAGTGGCGCGTGGCTGGAGAGATCCACATCGTCTCATACCTATTCAAGTAAAATTTGTGAGGGTCCAGCAACATAAAATTTAGTTGCTTTTATAAGTCATTTATAATGATGACAAGAGCAACTGTTTAATGCTTAAGCATTATTGATTAGTTTATCACTGTAAATAAGACACAGAAATTCCAATTGTTTTTGATTTGTGCTAGCGCTTCGTGTGACCACTTTTGACTCGCGCCTCGGTCCTTGAACTGATGAGGATATGACGCTGCGAGAATAAATGCATACATCGCTTTCCAGTCGTCTTTAAACGTTGTTTTCATCCAACAAGCCATGTTGTCAGTCTGTTAATCAGACCTAATGTCTCTAGTCCTGTAGCTAGTCTCTGGTCCAATGAACTGGCTTCATCTGAATCATTTACATAAATATTTGTGACTGGATAAACCACAACAGAAGCTGTGCTACAGAAGCCATGCTGGTTTATGTTTAGAAAGATGGAGTCGCTCAACTATGGACAGTTGTTTTTTGTCAAATGCTTGATTTTGCTGCTGCTTTTTTCAAAATTTCGAAATGGCAGTTGCATGAAATCGTTTCGTCTTTCACAGTGATGTTTGTTGCTAAATGAGACTTTTTAGCCGTACTCGTGTTCGATGCACGTGAATCAAAGAGCGCTTCGGCCGAATGCGTGTCATCATGACGTCACATGGCGCGTGTTGGCCCAGATCTGCGGCAATGTCGAAAAATTGCAAAATTGCCTGTGAACATTGCGGCGTTTGCTCGAGTTAATTTCTGCGATCGCAAAATGGCAAAATTCTGGAGGGACTGCATAATGCACATATCAACATCTAAATATTGTATCAAGTGGGAATAAAGGAGCAGTAGTAGATCTGCTGTTAGGCATCCTAAACTTTAAATGTATAAAATGTTTATGGTTTAAATCCTTTCAAGTGCAAAACTTGCATTTACATTTACAGCATTTGGCAGACGCTCGTATCCGGAGCGATTTACATTTATCTCATTTATACATCTGAGCCGTTGCGGGTTAAGGGCTTTGCTCGAGGACCCAGTAGTGACAGCTTAGTGGTGCCGGGATTTGAACTCACGACCTTCCGATTGGATCAGTCCAACGTTTTAACCACTGCCCACTGGAAGTATTTGTTACCATTGGCTTGAGTTAATCATTTTCCACTGTATCTTCAGTTATTACATAGGAATGCCAAGGGAAAGGTGTGGGTGTGTGTGGGTGTGCGTGTAAATAATCTGCATATTCAACAAAACATCTTGATGATAAGACTTTAGGAGCTTCTTTGCCATTTTCTGTAGCTGAATGTCTTTTTTTTTTTTTGTTTGTTTGTTTTTGGTAGAACTACCATGTGAAATAATTTATTATTGATTGGAGTTAAATTTTTTAGGTGTCTTCTACATAAATATTGGGTTTCCCCAATCTGCCAGCCTGCTAATCCTCAAGTGCAAAACCCAACAATGGTTTGATTACCAGTGTATAAAGTGTTTGAGTAAAATTCTAGTTTGCTGTCTTGGTCCGTATTGGTGTGCGTTGTGTGTGAGCTGTGTGTCTGCATTTTGTGGGTGTGTAAAGCAGCAGGCAGGCGGATGTTGGGCAATACCAACAGGAGCGGAGCGGGTGGGGAAGAACAGGGAGTGTCAAAGTCATGGAGAGCAGCTGTTGCTGGAGCAGGTGTTGACTCTGTTCTGCCCTGCTTCAGCTTTCATGCCCCTGTGAGTGTTCACGTGAGAGCATTCCCCCACAAGGGGGGAAAAAATGTCAGAAAGAGGAGAGAGAGCTGCAGAAAAACAGCAGCCATTACAAGATCCGTCTGCCCCATCTATGCTCCTTTTTATGTCGTCTTCAGCTGTGCTCATGGAGTTTGTTTTATCTCAGGCTTTAATGTCTCCGAATTGAAACCCGAGGTGGAGAATGTCTCCACAGGCTTAGCGCTTCGCAGTTCCAGTCCCGAGTTTTGCCCCAGGCGTCGCCTCAGCTGCTGACACCCTACTCCTCTGCCGCAAGCTAATTTAAGGCTGTGGCAAGGCCCTGGCAGCTAGGACCCTGTGTGTGTGTGTGTGTGTGTGTGTGTGTGTGTGTGTGTGTGTGTGTGTGTGTGTGTGTGTGTGTGTGTGTGTGTGTGTGTGTGTGTGTGTGTGTGTGTGTGTGTGTGCTTGAGTGAGAGGTATATATATGTGTGTGTGTGTGTGTGCGCACAGAACGAGAAGAGAAGTGGGCTTTAATAGATGTACAGAGCTGGAGTGTGTGTGATGAAGCATGTGGCTATGATGAGAGGCTTTGGCACTCTAGACTGGCCTTATTATTTTTCCCCCACTATTTTTTAAAACTCAGTAGGAGGTTTGATGAAGGAAAAATGATATACTAAACAGGCTTTACTTTCAGCGATCGACGCTGACTGTCAAAATATTAGATTTTTTTTCTCAAGACTACATGCTGTCGTGTAGGTGTGAGCAACTTCACGTCTATTCCTCACTGTTTTCCTGTGTGTGCCAGCTGTGGGTGTTGAGATCTGTGCTAACCAGAACTGCATGAGAGATTAAAGTTGTGTACGTTTTCAAGGGGAAAAAGGTTTGAATCTGTAACGTCACATACTTTCAGTGCTGCGTTTAAATACGCCAACAAGTTGTTATTTTGCCTACAGGTCAGTCAAGCAGCTCCAACAGCAAAAAACGCATAAAGAAAAGTTTTATGCCTTTAACTCGTGGCACGTTGTGGACATCTTGGCACGTTGAGGAAGTGAACAGACACAACAAAAGCGTCTGGCTGACATCACGAGCTCGACTCATGAAGCTTGTATGTGCTTCTTCACAAACTAATAGTCATTTTTTTTTAAATAGGCTAGTTTTAATGCGGGATGATGAAATATTGGTGTTCAAAACAGATTAGTTTTAAAGACGACAAAAACGACACAAGTCTCTCTCTCTCTCTCTCTATCTCTCTCTCTCTCTCTCTCTCTCTCTATCTCTCTCTCTCTCTCTCTCTCTCTCTCTCTCTCTCTCTCTCTCTCTCTCTCTCTCTCTCTCTCTCTCTCTCTCTCTCTCTCTCTCTCTCTCTACACTCCCTGCACGTTTATTACACAGCACTTGAGTGGTGCAGTGTGGGGTCTTACAGTACAGAACTATAACTGCTACAAGTTACATTCTTCTACATGGTTTTCAGGGGAGGAAATGGTGTACTGCAACATGTCCTGATTTATCAGCGCTTTTGTCCCGCTTTGATTTCAGAGCATACTCCGTGAAACCAAAGTGCTTTATGTCCAGAAAGGGAAGGAAATTGTAATTTAGTGATTCAAAATTCAAAATTTTGTGAATGTTGAATTTTGTGTGTTCAGTGTTTCAGTCAGGGTTTGTATCATTTTGCTATTGAGAATTGCGATGCTAACACCTGGTATTTATTGTTTGGGTTGTTTTTATTTGTTTCTATTTATTTATTGATCAGTCCAATCAGAGTTATTTTGTGTTCGTCGCCTTCAAAAATGCTCGATTTTGCTGCGACTTTTTTGTGATTTTTATTTATTTATTTATTTATTTATTATCTTTTTAAAGAATTTTTGCAGAAAATTACATGAATTGGCACGAAATCGTTTTGCACAGTCTTTTGCAGTGGTGTTTATTGGTAAATGAGACCTTTTAGCTGTGCTCATGTTCGACGCACGTGAATCGAAGGGGGCTCTGCCTGAATGCGCGTTGAGATGACGTCACATGATGCATCTTGGTCCAAATCTGTGGAAAATCTGTGGTAATTTTGAAAAATCACAAGTTTCTCAGAATATCGCGGAGTTTGCTTGATTTTGTGTTAATTTCTGCGATCACAAAATCCTGGAGGGACTGAGTGCTATTATGACAACCCTAGTGCTGACCCATCCTTGCACACTCCAGCTGATCCTTTAGTTGGCCGCTTTAAACATGAGCTCACTTGTCCTAACACTGCTTTCATTTTAAACTCATAACTCGGAAAGAAAACACCCCCGCAACTCAGAGAATCAGGAAGGTCTCCACAACCATAAGTCCAGCAAGTGATGTCAAATCAACATGGCCGCCCACAGCATCAACAAAGGTAGTACTTCTTTACTTTTAAATGGATTATATTCTATACACTAGTGTTTGCTTTAGAACAATCAACATACAACATACTTACTCCCGAGTTCCAACTTTCCCGAACGTAGCACAAGAAAGGGATCTGTCCCAGCGCCCCGAGTTCCCTGCCCAGTATCCTGATCTCAGACCTTCCTGATCTCGTGCTGCTTCACCATGTCCCACACACAAACAGCAGCTGCTCCGTCTGCATCTCTGCTAGCCTTCCAAGGCACTGTGGCTTTCTCAGTTTACAACCGGGTCTTACAACGCAGTGCCGATTTTAAAGCTTTTCTACTCTGCCTCATTTCGAATACAGTACAGGAAAAGTGATGATATTTTGAAGTGGTCACTAAAAATATTGCGGGTGTTCAAACCTGTATTATTGTATTACTGGCACATGTAAAGTTGGGACCTTTTATATGTTCATGACTAAGCAGTCTGAGACGAGCAGAAGTGCCCGGGGGTGTCGGTGTGGTGTATTCATTATTCTTTATGTCATAGCGGACAAATAGTGCATTTATTTCTCTCATCTAATAACCGGGACAAAATTCCTTACTGGCTCTCGCTGGTTTCTCATTTGATGTGTGAAACATTTTATTTAATTTGGTGTGTATTTTTGAAGGTAACGTGATTCATGGTGCGTCGACTTGTTCTGAAATCTTTGCCAGCGACTTGCTCAGTTTGTCAAGGGTGCAAACACGATTTGCTACACCAGAAACATTTTTAGAACAAGTCTATGTGAGAGTGTCAGATTTTGTTCCTCATAGTCTGTATTAATGCACCTAAATAGCTTATCTAGCTTGCCATGCTTTATTACGTTATTATGAGTTAGTTGTTCCCATGCAACCAAAACATGCGACTGTGCATGACATTGACTGACCTGGCGTTTTGGCCCCTGACCTGCTCTTCAGACTTCTTGGTAACTTTGATGCTGGTGTCTGTAGCTCACTGCTTGTTTTTGAACCATGCCTCCTGCTGCACTACTGTTAATCGAGCTGTTTTTAAAATTATGAGTAAGTATCTTCATTTCGTTTATAATATCATAAAGGTATTAACTAGCTAACTTAGCCCATCATGGATTCAAGTTAAATTACTTCAGGTACCTTTAACCTGATTTCTGACACAGCTTCTTTTCCTTGACTCATAAGAAAGGGCTTCAGAGTAACATCTGACTTTGTTAGTACAGGAAGTACTTCATGTCCATGTCCATAGGCTACATATACTGCCGTGTCCTTTATATTTAAAATGCTTGTGAGCTGTGATTCGATTCAGTATGTTAATCTTTTGAAACAGGAAGTGTTCGTATTGAAGGGTTTGACTGAATATTCAGAACAAGCAGAATCTGAACAGACTCAACAGTGGCGTAGCAAACCAGCTAAATAAGCAGCCAAGAGTTTAGAGAGCTCGTTTTCAGCTGTGTAGGATTTTTTTTTTTTTTTTTCAGCTGCCAGATTACCCATCACCACTTTGGAAACCTCTGCTCTAAGATAACGAACACCACAAACACCACAGTCGCCAGCACACAGCAGTGGTTCCCCTCCCCACTTCAAAAACCTAATACAGCAGCGAGGGCTTCTCACATACCAATTTGCCTCACAAAGCTCGAACAAGCATTTTTAAATTTTTTTATTTCATGGGCCCCTTAAGTGTAATATTAACGGTTTCTAGGCAACCAGAGCATAGGACTGGGCAGTCGCATGTAGTATCGACGTGCCTGGTGCGCTGTCTGATGAGATTATGATTTTGTAAGCGTGTAACACTGTAATACCACGCTGCTACGTGAAAAATGTGAGTGTTTTGTACCTGGGCATCTGCATCATGAATTCAGGACGCTGTGCTGGTAGCGCTCCAATCTCCTGCTGTAATCTCTAGAGCTCTAGAGTGCTGTGCATACAGGATGAAGAGTGTGTGTGTGTGTGTGTGTGTGTGTGTGTGTGTGTGGGGGTGTGTGTGTGTGTGTGTGTGTGTTTGTGTGTGTGTGTGTGTGTGTGTGTGTGTGTGTGTGTGTGTGTGGGGGTGGGTGGGTGTGTGTGTGTGTGTGTGTGTGTGTAGAAGTTGCTGTGTGTGGATGGAGGTGCATGAACGTGTCTGAGATGAAGAGGGACAGAACTCAGTGCCTTCCAAGATGTGCGTGCACACACACACACACACACACACACACAGAGAGAGAGAGAGAGAGAGAGAGAGAGAGAGACACCTGCAATGTGGCTTGCATTGGTTGCCTAGCAACATGCCTGAGTGTGACCAGGTTTTGAGTAGCTTCAACTTTCTCTTAAAAATAAATTTAAAGAGAGAAAAAAGGGATAAGAATAGATCAAATCAGTTGTATGTTCCAGTGCACATAATTAATTTCTGTGCGAAATGTCACAGAAGGGACCGTTTACCACACACACATTTATGACATTTGGCAGACGCCCTTATCCAGAGCGACTTACATTTATTTCATTTATATATCTGAGCAATTGAGGGTTAAGGGCCTTGCTTAAGGGCCCAACAGTGGCGGCGCTGGGATTTGAACTCATGACCTTCCGATCAGTCGTCTAACGCCTTAACCACTGAGCTACCACTGCCCTACACACGTGTGTGATTACATGCACGCATCGTGAGAGTACGAGGGAAAGAAAAGTACACGGAGAGAAAGACGGAGAGCGGAAGAGGAAAATGACAGATGCAAGGCCTGTCTGATCAGGCTCGTATGCGGGAAGCCATAAAAGCAGAAGCAAAGGAGACAACACAAGAAAGGAAAAGAGGAGTGCTAGAGAGAGATGGAGGGAGGGGCGGGAGTAGAGAGCGAAGGGGGAGTGGGGGGGGATTGGGAGAGGGGGCAGCGGCGATGACAGTAGCTGGAATGAAAAGGCTTTGTGTGCTTAATAACAGTCCTGGCTCTGAGCCAAGGACTCAGGGAGGATGGGATTAGCCTGAACAATCAGGACTGCAGGATCAAAACAAGGAGGCAGGAACGGCGAGGTCACACAGCTACCATCTGCACTGCCGCAGTGAGGGGGAGGGGAGCGAGAGAGAGAGAGAGAGAGAGACAGACGGCCATACACAGGCTGCAATAACGTGGCTGTAACAGCTCTGTTTAACCTACTCACTGCCACATGGCCAACATTCAGCACTCAGACTTTAGAGAGGGCGAGATGGGTAAACAAATAGAAACATTTCTACAGCTAACAAGTCCTCAGCATGCAGAAACGTCAGGTCCAGGGGTGGGTGTTAATAGCAAAAATCATTTCATGCCATGATATTTAAGTTCAGAGTTTTATAACATGTAACTATAAACTGATTAAACAGATCAGTCATTATTTAATTCATGTAAAAAAAAATCTTGGGAAATTGCTTTGGTGTAAGAGGAATAAAACACTTTGGGACGTGAAAATAACACCCGTTTTGTTCTGTAAGTATGAATAAAATGATGAAAGCACTAACACTTGATGATACAGACTGGATTGAACCGCTTTTTATCAGCAGTTAGAACGACTGAAATGAAATGTTTTTCCCACCAGGATTTTTTTGCGATCACAGAAATGAATGCAAAAATCAAGGAGACTCTGCAATATTCGGAGGAGTTACGATTTTTCAAAATTACCCCGGATTTTCCGCAGATTTGGGCCAAGACGCGTCACATGACGTCATCACGACGCACATTCGGCCAAAGCCCTCTTCGATTCTCATGCATCGAACATGAGCACAGCTAAAAGGTCTCATTTGCCAACAAACATCACTGTGAAAGAGCGCGCAGAACTATTTCATGCAGTTGCAATTTCACTAATTCAAGTAGTTTACTGCAAAAAAAAAAAAAAAGCACAACAAACTATGGGTTAGGGTTAGGTAACACAATCAAGCATTTTTGGCTGCAACAATCACACAAAAAAAAAAAACAAAAAAAAAAACACTGCAAAATCCTGTATGGACTGATTTTATGTGTTGTGATTATGATGAAACTGTAATGTACGTGAATGTTAGTTTGATGCTGTCGGTATATGTGTAAAATGAAGAAATATATTCAGCTTGTATGTAAATGGAGAAGTGTAGAGGTTGGAATAGTACAGGAGTAATCCCCGAATCTTCTTGATAAACAGGACATTGATTGACAGTTAAGGGTCGTGTGGTTAATTGACTAAGCAACTAAACCCTTCCTCGTACAGTAAAGGGCTTTGGGCTGCTCCGAGTCACTGCAGCTTCAAGCAGAAATAACGGCCACGTATCCTAGTTATTATATCTAGCCCTGTTTTTTGGGTGTTTTTGGTTTGCATAGATAAGTGCGTGCGTGTGCGTGCATGTGCGTGTGTGTGTGTGTGTGCATGCTTTCCTTTGGTAAATTTGAGCATGCATTTCCCCGTCTCTGGCCCCTTCAGTCACACTCCTCAGTGTGCTGTGGCTGTTGCTTTTGTGGGTGTGCTGTGTACAGACTCTTTTATACTTCAGCTGAATAGCTCACAGAAACGAGTGGCCTTCAGTGCTGCATGCACAGGACATGCAGGTTTTCTCTCATTTTACCTCGCTCTCTACGTTCCTCCATCTCTTTGTTCCATGCCTCTTTCTTCTTCCCTCTTTTTTTTCTCCTCAGAATTCTATGAGAAAGTGGAGAAACTGCACTTCTTTTCACTTCCCCCCCCCCCCCTCTCTCTCTCTCTCTCTCTCTCTCTCTCTCTCTCTCTCTCTCTCTCTCTAGCCTGTTTTGCCGTGTGTGTGTGTGTGTTGGTTGGTTGGTTGGAGGGAGCTAAGTGACAGTGCTTTTTGGCATTTGTGTGTGTAAGAAGTGTGGGAGGTCCACTCTGTAAACACTCTCAAACAAACTCTTAGCCCTCAGCAAGACTGCTAGGAAACACTAGTGTGCGTTTGCAACCGTACGTTACCGTCCCTGCACACGACTATATTACAGCCATTGCTTTGGCTTATGAACTCCACTACGCGAAATTAGTGCTGAAAATTATTGACTGAAAACCGAGTGCTGGATTTATTTTTTTTTTCCTCTTTTTTTTTTTTTTTAATATTGCCTGTGCATCCATATAGGGGAAACATCTCTATTATGTGCAAAGGAAAACTATTCAGGTCCTTAATGAAGCCTTAAATGAACAGAAGAATGGAGTCGACACACTTTTTTTTTCTTTTTTTTTTCCCCTTCTGTTTTTTTTCCCCGTGTCTGTAGTTTGCTTCTTTAGTTTCGAGGCTGATGTAGTTAACAGGAAAGGGAAGCAGGCAGTTTAGCAGCATGTAAACTGCATGTTTAAATCACCACACGGTCAGATTGTTCAGACTTGTTTGTGGTTTCCAGCGCTGAATGACGCACTGTTATCTGGGTTAATTCATTACAAAACGCCAGAATCACTTTCTTTTTTCAGCGCGCATCACATCACATCACATCCAGCAAGCGTCAAGCTCTGGTAGGAGTGGCCCAAAGTTTAAACACTGAATTTAGAAGGGTTTTACATGGTTACATGGTCTCTGTAATACGGTTCTCACGATACCATAAACACATCTTATGATACTATACCAGCTGAAGAATCACAATACCACGCGATATTGTGTTAATTCATAATTCAAATCTAAAAAATGAACCAAATTTACAGAAATACACAGATATGAATGAAAACCGACCAGCCAGATTTTCCCCCGAATACGTTCTTAATGAGAATGAATAGCTGGCTGTTGGAAAAACTCGAGACCAATCAGAGAAATTGGCAAGTAACTAAATTTAAAGTGCCACATATTTCATCTATTGTTCCCTCAAGCAATGAAATCCTGCAGATGGAAATCTTCTTCAGAGAACTAAGAATAAACACATTAGGAATAAATAACTGAATTTATAATGAAAAACGAATAACGAACTCCAAATAAATCATAAAATTTGGAACGCTAGCTCGCTTACTACCAAACACGGCTGATTTCAGTATTCACACACAGCCGTTTACTCGCAAACAGGAAATCTTTAAAGATTAAGGTATAGAATTTAGGTTAAATGAAGTGTCACAAACCTTTGTGTATTCTGCAAAAGCAGTGGGATGTCGTTTAGCGAAAATAGTATTAACTGCCGCACATACAACATTACTTACAGTACCACTGTATTGACGAAAGTACCGTTTAAAAAATACAGTGGGATCAGCGGTATTTTGAAGCTTCAGTATCGCCATACTACCGTAGTACCGGTGTACCGTGCAACCCTATTCTGTAGGATGTGTATATTAAATACAGCTCTGTTCAGACTGAACGATGCCAAAAACGACTTTTTTTCATAATTTCGCAATTTGTGCATGGATAAACCTGAATGAAAACTTAGAAATGGGAAGAAAGCAATTCATTATAGAAGCGCTGATCACGCTTGGTGGAAAAAGATATTTTGAATGTACAGTACTGTGCAAAAGTTTTAGGCACCCTATTTTTTTTTTTTTTGTACAAACTTTGTTATAGATTTTTTTATTCTATGATTTCTACATTATCAAGTCAGTACAAAAACATTTTAGATTCCCAAACATTAGTTTTCTAGCACAGAATGAAATGTTACAGAAAAATGTTTGTATGTCATTAAAGAAAGCAGCATATTACGTAAGAGACACTTTTCAGACAAAAAACACAATGAAGGCTGCTGGGTTTTGCTGCAAAAATAAGAAGCAAGTGCAAAAGTCAAAGTCTCCTGAAGAACTGTGGCTGGTTCTGCAAGATGCTCAATAAAACTTACCAGCTCATTTCCTTATAAAACTGCACAAACTGTACTGGAGATTGTACTATTTTTTTTTTTTTTTTTTTTTTTTTTTTTTTTTTTTTTTTTGGTCACAACAAATATCAATTTTGTTTCATTTACTACTGTTTACTGCTCTTCACAGTATTTAATGTTTTTTATGTAGAAACATTTAATTTCATTATTTTGAAGGCATGTTTGCTCTACAGCATTTCTTTGCATGTGCCTAAAACTTTTGCACAGTACTGTGTGTGTGTGTATATATATATATATATATATATATATATATATATATATATATATATATATATATCAATCTACACATACATATACACACACACACATACATGAGGGTTCCTGTTTCCTTTGTGTATATTCCACATCATAACAGTTGAAATGTAGAAACCTCTATATAGATGTGCAGGCCAGAAACAAAGCCCAGCCTTTGTCACGATGCCTTATCTCAGTGTGTTTTGTCTGCGTTTCACTGGACGTGCTGTGGATGGGATGGGAGTGGCAGAGAAACTCTGCTTTTAGGCGTCTGCCCGATGATGTCATGTGTAACGTTATCCATCCTCCTTTATGAGCTCCTGTGCATTAGCCATCCGCAGTCTGGCCTGCTGTCTCTGCCATCAATAATTCACAGTGTCTCTTCAGAGTTACACACACACACACACACACACACACACACACACACACACACACAGACACACACGAGCGCATGCACACGTGCACATACCGTCTCCCCCAAGGAAAGCTTGTAAAGCAAAGCCAGTCATTACGTTGTCTGTTATTTTGTCGGTTCTCCTGCTTCTCACTCATCCACACAGCAGGATCAGGGTTATATTCAACAGATTCGATGGCTCGGCTCTTCAGACTCCGAGAAGTGTGCAGTCGCTCGTCCTTATTAAGTGGCTGCAGTATTGATCTTGTGTAATAAGAGCTTTGTTGTGTTGCGATGGAAGGGTGGGGAGACGATCTGATCCTTTCGACTGGTGGGTTCGAAGAGCCGTTCTCTCGTCTCTGATCGAGCAGCGTCCTTTTGTGTCCACTTTGCACCATTTTTCACAGGGATCGATTGTAATCACCTCCAGTAAAGGTGTCCAGCTGTGAGGCTGTCCAGCTTCATGTCCGTGACCAGAACACAGTTTTTACTGCAATTAACGCCCTGTACTGTACACACCACCCAGTTAGTTCAAGTGCCTGCAAGTTGTGTTTAAAAGGTAGTATTTTGTATTTGCAGAATAAAAATCTAGCACGAGATATGTGGAGTTAATGGTTTGTGGGATCGCCTGCAGGATCGTGTGCATTTTGGCTAAACTGACATTTTTGTGGTATGATATTGCGCTGCCTTTGCCCTGGTGTGGTTTCGTAAAATGTTAATCGTGTGCAGACATAAATGTTTCAGTATTTTTTAAATAATAGAATATAATTAAAATTAGGTTGATATTAGACAGTTATGTTTCTATTACACAAACATTTTTTTTTAATTGCCACATCACTACCAAGCTATTTATTTATTTATTTAATATTTTTCAATATGAGATAACTATACATCTATAAGCCAACCGTTAGCAAACTGGTTAGTGCACAAATGGTAAAGTCTGGTTTTCATAATAGGTGCGTTAGGCTAGATAAAGTAATCACACAACTGTTGGAGATGAGAGAGTGAATACTCGATGACGGCATGAGCTATTTCTAGTCAGAAATCAAATTAAGTGTTTGAATCCGTTACAAATAATTTTCTGCGCTAACTGCAGACTGTCCCCCACTGTGCCAGGGTTTGGTTTTTTTTTTTTTTTGGTTTTTTTGTTCGGTTTTTTCTTTCTATTCACTGCCATTTTTCTCCAAAGCTTTCAGAAATCAGCTAGACGGCGGGATCTCAGCATGCAGCCTTATATATTAACATTTCATTCGGACATGTCTGGATGCTTTCCTGCCTCAGAACCCTTAAGCGAGCAGGCAGAAATGTGTTACATCTCAGATGCACTCTTCAAAACCGTTAGCTAACAATGTAGCTTCCTCCTGTATAGAGTCCCATAAAATTCTGATTATCACATTAGCACATGGTTGCTAAATACTAAAGCCTGTACCATGGCTGCTCCACTTTTCATAGCTCTGCCTGCTCTCTCTGTCTCTGTCTCTCACTCTGTGTGTGTGTGTGTGTGTGTGTGTGTGTGTGTGTGTGTGTGTGTGTGTGTGTGTGTGAGAGTGAGAGAGAGAGAGGGAGAGAGAGAGCGCATGCGCAGTCCGGATTCTGGCGCCATTCGTGGTGACACAGCAGAAAGTGAGGAGTACAGAGAGAGTAACACACTCGCTCCATAGACCGATGCAGAATGTGGGCTAATGTGGCCTTAAGCAGGCTTGGCTAATAGCTCTCCTCTGCGCCGTGGCAGTAATAACGTGATTTGGCTGAAGCGTTCCCGTTAAACGCTCTATTCTTCAGGCCGTCGATACGGCGCTGCCGTGCTGCTGCTCACGCTGGGTTTGTTTAGCGCTCTCCCCATGCTTGATCAATGTGCTGCTTTTTTGCTTTCACCATCCGTCCTTTCCCCCTCCCTTCTTTATCTGTGGTGTGGGTGAAAGCTGAGCAGTGGCAGACATCGCCGCTGCCTACTTGCCTTTTCAGGAACTCGTTCACTATGACCCTAAGAGTTTTCCCGCTGTGCGCTCGGCCAATTCACTAAAGCCTCCCGTGATTGGCCGAAAGCCTGCTAGCAAAGATTCCATGAGCGTCAGTCGGTTTTCCAGCTCCACCTCTCCGCTTCTGTCCGAATTCTCTTCCTCAGCCCCACCACAGCCTCCACACTGCCGCACTCTCAACTACTCTATTGTATCGGAAAGGAAAGAGGGGAGGGCCGAGAGCTTGATTAGGAAACCAGACCCAGGTCTCGCCTTCAAAGGAAGTTGAAGACCTCCACAGAGGATATTGATTAAAGACGGCGTGCGGTGGCCATCTCGCTGCACAGCAAGCTCTTCAGGCTTTCCTGTTCTGGCAACTCTGGGGCTCGGTCGTGTCTGGACCGAGCTTTCGGCTGCATTTTATGTTGCCTTGTATGTTTGTGGATTTTGTGTTTCTGTGAAACACCCTGAGTTCATGCTTACACATGACCATGAAAAATGTTGCCCAATTCTCTTCTCACTCCTCACAGTTTGAAGGCAGTATCTTTCAATCCATGCTGTGTTTTTATCCAAGCTGAGAAGCGAGTGTGACGCACCTAGTCTACTGGTGGTGTTCTTTCTTGCATTAATGAACGCCCTACCTTCTCTTCTTTCACCCCTTTCAGACAAAATTGCTCACATGAGATTCTTCTAGAGCGTACGTGTGCTGGTGTTGGAGCCGGGGAGGCACTGCAGGGTGAATGAGGACGTGGAGGCGGAGTGTATCTCTCCTCTCAATAGCTGATATGCAGCACTGAAGGGGGGAAGGAGTTCCTGTCAGTCAGGAGGACATAATAATGACTGCCTCGCTTCTGTGACCCTTCTTTTCCTACTAGTCTTGCTTTTCTCTGTCTGTCTGTCTGTCTGTCTCTCTTGCTCGTCTCCCCCTGTCTCCCCCTCTCAGGGAGTTGCACACATACAGGATGAAGTAAACACTTAGCTATGTGGAAGCTGGAGCCTCTTCCACGTGCTGTTTATGTAGGTCACGTTGACTCCTGTTCTGTGTTTCACATGCCCACGTATTTTTCACTCCACGACTTCTCGAGGAAGAGCAGGAGAGAGATTGTGGTTGGAGGCATTGGCTTTTGGAGTTGTTTTTCATTGCTGCTGTAGATGTTAGCATGTTGAGGAGCAGCAGAAATCAAATATATTCTTATGATTTCATGAGTTGTTTTTTTTTTGTTTGTTTTTTGTTTGTTTTTTTTTTTTGTTTTTTTGTCGGGGGGGGGGTGGTTTGGTCATGATTTGGCCCTCAAAATGAGGCCGAATTGAACATCCAGCACTTTCTCCCTTTCCTGATGCATGTTTTTGAAGATGCAGTACGTCAGCAACACACACACACACACCCCCACACCCCTTTCCCTCCTCATGCACTAAAGCCTTTGCACTCCCCCAGGCTCCCTCTTCATAAAGGAGACTGCAGAATGAGTCTGTTTTACTGGCTGGCCTGCGCTCACATGTATTAAAGATGGTATGCAAGAGGCATAGCTTCTTTCACTTGCTTTGGTCCTCCAATAAAAAGCCCTTCGCTCACCTCACAAGGCTGCACTGGGGTTTTCCTAATCCTCTATAGGTGCTGCCTGTAAAGAAGGAGTCTGGTTGTGTAGGATCTCTTGTTCTTTATTGCCATTCATGCGGTTTTGAAGTGTAGGTGTGTTTACTCTTCCCGTCACTGCTCTACAACTCGCCGCTTTAGTTTGTGACATCAAAAGGCAACTCACCTGGAGCCTGTTCTCCAATTCCCCGATAATGAATGACGTCTATGTGTCTAAAGCCCAGAGCAAACCGACTCAATATCCTAAAATAACACCAGCAAACACAAAAGTCTTCCAAAAGTCAATACTTTACTGCACACTCCAAAGCCAACTGTTGTTATTTTAATGTGGTGTAGATGTAGGCATTTTGTTGTGGAATGTTAGCTTTTAATTCACTTTATGGTATATTGGTGTGTGTGTCATGGGCAGTGTTGGTGTGTGTGATGGGGAATGTTAGTGTGTGTGTTGGGCAGTGTTGGTGTGTGCGATGGTCAGCCATGATACGGTGCCCCTGGAGCAGGGAGAGTTAAGGGCCTTGCTAAGGTCCCAACAGTGGCAGCTTGGTGGTGCTGGGGCTTGAACCCCTGACCTTCTGATCAGTAACCCAGAGCCAAATGTTGGTGTGTGTGATGGGGAATGTTGGTGTGTGTGATGGGAATGTTGGTGTGTGTGAATGTTGGTGTGTGTGATGGTCAGCCATGATACGGCGCCCCTGGAGCAGAGAGAGTTAAGGGCCTTGCTAAGGTCCCAACAGTGGCAGCTTGGCGGTGCTGGGGCTTGAACCCCTGACCTTCTGATCAGTAACCCAGAGCCGAATATTGGTGTGTGTGATGGGGAATGTTGGTGTGTGTGATGGGAATGTTGGTGTGTGTGATGGTCAGCCATGATACGGTGCCCCTGGAGCAGAGAGAGTTAAGGGCCTTGCTAAGGTCCCAACAGTGGCAGCTTGGCGGTGCTGGGGCTTGAACCCCTGACCTTCTGAGAAGTAACCCAGAGCCGAATATTGGTGTGTGATGGGGAATATTGGTGTGTGATGGGGAATATTGGTGTGTGTGATGGGGAATGTTGGTGTGTGTGATGGGGAATGTTGGTGTGTGTGATGGGGAATGTTGGTGTGTGTGATGGGGAATGTTGGTGTTTTGTGGATGAGTGTTGGAATTTGAAGGTGGATATTGGATTTTTGATGGGGAATGTTGAAATTTGAGTTCTTTTTTATAGAGAATGTTGGTGTGTGAGGGGGGAATGTTGGAATTTAAGCGTGTATGTTTTCATGATGGAGAATATTGGTGTTTGTGTAATGAAATTTGATGAATGTTGGAATTGGAGTGTATTAGTTGTTTATGATGGACAAGGTTGTTGTTAGTGCATGTTGGTGTCATTGGTGATGAAAATTGGATTTTGATGGTACATATATATTCGTGGAGATTGTTGGTGTTTTGATGTTAAATGTTCATGTTTGTTGGAGAGGCTTACGTTTTGCTTTGTTTACCTTGTTCATCATCTCAGTGCCGCAAGCATCGGAGGTAAGTACATCCTCAAATTCTGGCTGTATCTCCACTAGGCCATCACACCTTCAGGAGCCCTGTCTGGTACTTTTCTCTCGGTTAAGGTGTATATAAAAATTAAAACAATCCTGGAAGAATCGTTCTCCAATCTTTCCTACTTTTTTGTGGACTCACCTACAGTAGTGTCTTCCACTACTGTCGGCATGTAAACACAGTCATGTTTAAGTTGTCAACATTTACGTTTCTGGCATTTGGCAGATGCCCTTATCCAGAGCGACTTGTGTCTTTATCTCATTTATACATCTGAGCAGTTGAGGGTTAAGGGCCTTGTTCAAGAGCTTGACAGTGCTGGGGTTTGAACTCACAACCTTCCGATCAGTAGCCCTGGTCAACGGGTGTGTTTCAGATGTTATGTAATGTGTGTTTGTGTGGTTCCAGAGCAGGCAGACCCCTGCACTTTCTGTGCACACATGGTTCAAGATCTGCATATGAATGAGGCCTTCTGCTCCGAGAGAAGCGAGTTCTGGCTCCATCTTTGTTTCCCTCAGAACAGGCTGAGGCCCCACACCCCTTCTTCTGTTATGCAATCCTCCTCTACTGGGAATCCATGTGTATGAGTGTGTGTGAGAGTGAAAGAAATAGAGCAGTAAAATGGGCCCCTCGTGTAAGGGGGTGGGGGAAGGCCGCTGTGGGGCCCAGAGGGGGCACGCGGCTATCGTAGTACTGTGGGAGACGGCCAGAAGAGTCAAGCAGCGCTGACCTAATTTTAGAAGTGTTTGCAAGCATGTTGCTGTGTGTTTGTGGATGAAAATAGCAGCTCAAGCCAACCTACATCTCCTTCTGTTTCCTTCTGTCTTTTAATTGTGTCCCGGAACTTGTTTGCGAGAAATAAAACCTCAAGCAGTCAGGCTGACGTCGTAGAGCTGACCATGAGGGTTGGCACTCAAAATGGAAGCTTTGTGTTAACAGCAGGAGAGCGCACAGGGCTCACACTCGCACATGAGGATCAGCTTCCCCTGTTCCCCAGGCTCAATGCTGCCCTTGTGCTGAGAGTTGATAGGCTTCCTCTGATCCCATGACCCTCTGGTTCCTCTTGAAAGGCCAGAGGTCTGGCATTTCGTCCTGAAAACACTATTCAGTTATGTGAAGTTGCTCTTCCTCTGTGCTTTATAGCCCACTCGTCATCGTAAATACAGCCGTATTGCTGTCTTGTACCTCTTAGTCCTAATACTATTGTGTCTTTCCTTGTTCTCTGCTTCATTTCTAGCGAATAAGCATCAGTGTGACACTACGAACGACTAGCGTAGGCTTCAGATTGTGGAAAAGAGATGTGCAAGATTTATTCTGTAATATCCACCTCAATTTTTTTTTTTTTTACGCTCGCTTTTTTCTCCTCACTGTTTTTTTTTTTTTTTTTTTTTTTCTTTTCTTTCTTGCTCTCCATAAGTTGAAAATCTTTGCAGCTTATCGTTATTTTTGCACGAGAGTTCTGGGCAGGAAATTCCCGATAGAGAGAGTACAAGTTTGAAGGGTGTGAGCGGTGCTTCGGCTTCGTGTTGTGTAAAGGCTAAATTATACATCTGCAGATGACTGCAGATCTGCCAACATGTGCAGACATTGTGCGCACATGTTCTCAGGTATTTGCCAACATGCTTGCACATAAAGTGAACATGTGACCAGATCAGGATTTACAGAAAAAAAAAGGAGTCTAGACTGGAAATATAGAATATAGGAATTTGTTGTGACCTTGCTTGTTTGAAGAGGGGATATAAATGTTTATAACGATGCATCTCCTCTTCCTGTCGCTCCTCAAACTGCTCTCCGAGGCCTTTTTCCTGTGTGCTGTATTTTGTTTAGTTCTGTTCTGAGTCTTGTAATCCCACTGCTACTGGATCCCTGCTCAACTAAGCATTAGCTTCAGGCATAGCACCACAGTTACACAGCACAATACTGAGATTTTGGAAGTGTGCATGTCAGCTCCTTTTCTTCTCTCCTTCTGACTGGATGAAGAGTGAATATTTGTGTCTGCAATGGTTTTGCCATATTATCTTAAGAGTGTTATTGAAGACCAGACAGATGGGCATGTTATTGTGTCATAAAATGTAAGAGCCTATAATGTTCCAGTATGCAAATGAGGAGCATGCAACACTAGTTTACTTGAGGAAAGAAGAGCTATGATGTGTTGTTTGAGGCATTTTCAAATTGTGTAGTCCCAGATTCTGGCTCTAGAAGCTAAAAGCGTGCTGGGTAAAGACGTTTTTCGAGAAAGCACTACTTCAAACCATTTTATTGTTAATATAGGAAGAAAATGATGGTCTTTTGGGAACCCCTAAGGCCAGCTGCAGTGGAGTGTTCCAGTGGACGGAGCATGAAGCGGTTGGGCGTGAAAACCGGTCAGTGAGCTGTGTGTGCCGTAATAAGAGACCGGCTCAAGCTGGAGCTTTTCTAAGAGGTGTGATGTGGTGGGGCTGCTCGGGAAAAAAAGCTATAACTACTAAATTGCACACAGCCGGTTGGAGGCTGCATTTCCATGACTTATGACTGGCCATGAGCAGATAAACAGATGATATTTCGTAATGTTCAAAGCTCATAATAGTATTATCATGGATAAATGTTGGTCACAAACCCTGAATTCTCTCTATTTAAACTGAGAAGCTTGTGAGCGCGGCTGAGTGAACAAATCACTCTCTCTCACACACACACACACACACACACACACACACACCCCGGGAGTGATTATGATGAAGCTGCATCCAGAATATCCTGGACAACATTTAGGTTTAGTGGTGTTCAGTGAGAACAGCTACAGATGAACATATAAACATAAAAAAGATATGATTGAAAAAAAAAACTATGGGCACATATTTACACATTAAACAGGTTAAACGTTATGATCATTATGCCTTCAGGTTAACTCTTAGAGCTGCTGTCGTTACCATCGTTCCTGTGTGTCACCTTCCAGGTTGGGATTTTGTGTTTCTGTATATGCGTGTTAGTTTTTCAGTGCTGAATGGCTGACACACCCCTCCTCCAGAGGTCACCACCTGACCTTTCCCTAACAGACCTGACCCTCTAACCCTCTAACCCCAACCCCAGCACCTCATGGAGCCGCAGCCTGACCAAACCGAAGGACAGTGTGTCCTTTGTAAAGAAGGGACGTCTGGCTGTCCACTAAAGGCCCAACTGAAATGTGATAGGGCTTAAAATTCAGCATTGTGTGTGTGTGTGTGTGTGTGTGTGTGTGTGTGGAGACAAGGCATTTTTTATAGGCATGTATTAGTTTGTGAATTGTATAATAGGGATGTTTATAACTGAAGCAACGTACAGGAAAAAAATCCGTAGCTTAAAACACAACCTCAGCTTTCGCATCAAAATCACTTACTTTGAAAGTATAATAAAAAATAAATAAATAAATAAAACAATCCTAACAAAAAAATATGATCAAGTCTCTTTATATGTAAACATTTCCATTTCCAAAAAAAAAAATCTTTTTAAAATCCAATTCCATTCTTCATTTGTTACAGGGTCATTTGTTTCCCCATCCACTATTTTTTTGCTGCTACTGGATCGGAGCCCTTTTATTATATTGTTTATTATTAATGAACAAATTTACATTGAATGTATTTTTATGTTTAGAAACACCATTTTATTTATTTAAAAAGATAAATAAAAATATTTAACACTGAAAAAGAGACAAATCTGCAAATATCTAACATTTTTGTTTTAACTGTAAAATACAAACTTCATCTGTTTCCTATCATTTTGTAATTATTTTAAAAAATATATCGTCATATTGCCGAGCCCTAAACTCTAGCAGTCTTTTTGTTCGATGAGCTTGGCCTAAAAATGCGTGCGTGTGTGTTCATCATTTGGGTAGAATGTACCCAGTGTGTGCAGTGTTTTTAGATCTTTCACACTGGTGCAGTCTTATGATCCGGTTTGTGTGCCAGAAAGGATTTTCGTGACTGAGATCTGTACAGTGAAGTCATTCAGGACGCCTCCTATTGGATTCCACGTCCTCTCACACACAGACCTGTGCAGCAGCCAGTTTCCCATGATGAAGTTTGGACAGTATTAGCTGTCTCAGCGCCTTTTTGACAGATCATCACATCCCGTGTGCACGCTGCCAGTTGGATGATGTGTGTTCATATGCATCAGGGTATAATAGCTGTAAAGGAAATACAGGAGCATGGGAAATTTACTGAGCCCATCCAAACGCCAGAAGCCAAATTAGTTTCCGAGTCCAGCGGCCATGTCCAGGGGAAAGGGGACAGATGGAGTGGGCTTGATTTTGGTTGAAGTGAGGACAGGTGGCGTGTTGTATAATCTCTCACTGTAGATTAAAGGGCTGAGGAAATTTTCAGTAGAGGCTCTTGGAAACACTCTGAGGCAAGTTGGAGAGGGACGGGCTTTTATAGCATCCGTCACTTCTTCTCCCTGTGTTTACTCCACATAGCAGGCGCCGTGGCTTTGCCTCGCGCTCTCCAGTGTCCCGCCTGCATGTGGACGACGAGGGACTTCGGTGCAGTGTGGATTTTGCTAGAGGCATTGCTAGCTCAGAGGTTAGTTAAGTGACCAGAAGGTTTGTAGGTTCAAATCCCATCCCTGTCAGAAAGCTTCCTCCTTGAGCAGAAAGCTTAACTCTCAGCTGCTTCGTGGTTGAATTGGATTCTGCTTCATTTGTAAGTTGAATTAAAAAAAACAAAAAAACAATCATAAACAAGTGAGTAAGAAGTGAATGTGCAGTTTGTCAGGAGTTGATTAGAAAGGACAGCAGCACTCACTGTTAGTCAGACGTTTTGTGTTGTGTTCATTTTCACAACTCGCCTCAAACCCCCTCAGCCAAGTCATTACTGATTTAATAATCTGCTCCGGTCTAACTGGTCAAATTCATTTCTCCTGCTTTGTGATTTCAGCTAAGGCTAAAAACCGCTAATTGATGCGGCTCTACTTTACCTAATGAGAGCATTGATTGTTCTGTATTCCAGCTGCCGACAGTGGGACACGGGTCAGAGCCTGTGTGCTTGCGCTGCTCTTTTTTTCCACTTGTTTTTCATGATTGCTTTGTTTCATCAGTCATTTATCCATCAGTGGCTCAGCAAAATCAACAACAGAGAACAGTGCTGTTGTTGTTTTTTTTTAATATATTTCAGGCTTTTTCACGATATTCTAATTTTTTGAGATGCAAGCATGTACAAGCATGAAGTATTCCTGACAAAGTTCATTTTTGTCCGTAATTGAATTCAAAAAGTGGAACTGTCATATATTCTAGATTCATTACACATAAAGTGAAACATTTCAAGCCTTTTTTTGTTTTAATCTTGATGATTACAGCTTACAGCTCATGGAAATGAGAGACTGGAAAAATCCAGTATTTCAAAAATATTACAATAAAGAATTTATAATACAGCAATGTCGACCTGAGAAGAGCTCTAATGAGCTGATTAACTCAAAACAACTTTTTACTTAAAACACCGTTGCTCAGTGGTCCAAAGTCCTCTTTTGAGATGAAAGTAAATTTTGCATTTCATTTGGAAATCAAGGTCCCAGAGTCTGGAGGAAGAGTGGAGAGGCACAGAATCCAAGTTACTTGAAGTCCAGTGTGAAGCTTCCACAGTCAGTGATGATTTGTGGTGCCATTTCATCTGCTGGTGTTGGTCCACTGTATTTTCTCAAGTCGAGAGTCAATGCAGCATCTACCAGGAGATTTAAGAGCACTTCATGCTTCCATCTGCTGACAAGCTTTATGGAGATGCTGATTTCCTTTTGCAGCAGGACTTGGCACCTGCCCACAGTGACAAAACTACTAGTAAGTGTTTTGCTGACCATGGTATTACTGTATCACACCAGACCCAACAATACAGACGAGCTGAAGGCCGCTATCAAAGCAACCAGGGCTTCCATAACACCTCAGCAGTGCCACAGGCTGATTGCCTCCATGCCACGCCGCACTGATGCAGTAATTCGGGCAAAAGGAGCCTCGACCAAGTATTGAGTGCATAAATTAACATACTTTTCAGAAGGTCGACTTTTCTGTATTATAAATTCTTTATTTTAATATTTTGAGATACTGGATTTTTGATTTCCGTGAGCTGTAAGCCGTAATCATCAAGATTAATACAAAAAAAAAGCTTGAAATATTTCACTTTATGTGTAATGAATCTAGAATATATGACAGTTCCACTTTTTGAATTAAATTACAGTAAAAAACGAACTTTTCCACGATATTCGAATTTTTTGAGATGCACCTGTACTGCTAATTAATAGTAAACCTTAATTGTTAAGTATGGGAAACGTTAATGGTCCAATTATATTAATTATTTTCATTTTCTCTTTAGTGTGCCTGTGTGGCCACTCGTGCTGCATCGTAATTACGGTCGAATGCAGCCTTCAGTACAGTAGTTTGGGCGTTTCCCCACCTCTACATGCCCTGTGCTCGTCGGGCCTCTTTTATCCTCATCCCTAATATTTAATTCATACAGGATCTGAGAAACATACTGCCTCAGCTCAGCCTGCTCAAAACACACACACACACACACACACACACACACTCCTCCACCTTCTCCTAACATACTCACTAGCCTACCCACTCAGCAGCCATCTGCACCTAGATGTACACACCCCATTCTCTTTCTCTCTGTGTGTGTGTGTGTGTGTGTGTGTGTGTGTGTGTGTGTGTGTGTGTGTGTGTGTGTGTGTGTGTGTGTGTGTGAATACCTCTGAGCCTGTGCCCCCCGCCAGAGAGGCTCCATCAGGAATGAGCAGGGATAATGGGCCGTGTTGGCTCTGCTGTTCTGTCTGCCTGTTTGCTTTTTTTTTTTTTTTTTCTCACTCCGAGGGATCGGGTTTCCACCCGTCGGTGGTGTTTACACCCAGTCTCCTCCTGCAGCAACAACTGCTGCCTGTCAGCCAGCAACCAGAGAACCCCCAAATAAAACAAGTTTGAACCCACTGGACACAGCGCTCTACATATCGCGATTGAGTGCTGTTGTGCGGCGTGGATCTGAAATCCATTGCACTCATCAGGAGCTAACCTTTTTTGGGGAGGGTGGGGTCGGAGAACAGTGGGTTAACAGTTCATACTCGAGCGCGTCCACAGTCGACAGCTCCTGCTGAGGAAACAAAACGGAATAATGGCTTGTTAGGAAAATCGTTAACGCTTTCAGGAGCTACGAGGGTAAAATTATCCGGATGCTGTCTTACAGCACCCTGAGAAATCACAGAAAGGTGTCAAATATATCACCTGTAAACGGTGGAATACATATCAGTAGCCCAGGTGCCCAGGACAAGCAGGTCCTGTGTCCGGGATATTAGTTTCTTATTCCCAGTTGTCTATAACAGGCGTGTACAATTTTAGTGTGCATGTTTGTACGCAGTGAGCTTCACGCACCTCAACACTGTAAGTGTAGCATGTGATGGCTGTAGTGGCAGATTACTTAAAGACCGAATCAGGAGCACACAGGTGTGTGGAAACATTGACAATAAAGTTTGCCGCAAAGCTGCTGTATACCTCACCTGCTCAACACACACCTTGCGGTTAAACATTTTGAGAGAAATTAAAGACACTAGCCAGCTTGAATAACATTTTACTTGTGCCGCGAGGACAGAACATCACATCTCGTAGCCAAAAAAAAAAAACACAAACATGCACAAAATATGCCACATTAAAAATGTTGTTAGTTTCTGTTAGTCTGTATTCATGCCCTCAACTAGCTAATGAGCTTGTAATATGTTAGGTAGCACTTTTTAAGCCTACTTAGGAAGGTTTGGGGCTGGGCTAGCTACGCGTCTTAAGCCCTTACACAATCATCAGTAATCACTAAACTCCATGACCTGCGTCACGTGCTCAGCCTCAGCCCTAAAAGCTACTTCAAAACATCACGACACACTCCGTGTGGAATTTTCCAAATCTTCTCTCTCGAGCATCCAAATAGCGTGCACTCACGAGCACCTTCCACCTGTGATTGCGTATTGTACTGTGTGTGTGCATGTGTTTTATCGCTCGTGTGAACGTGGCGTGATGAGGAACGGCAGGATTCAGCGGCGTGTTTATTTGATGTGGTGTTCATGTTCACGTTTGTGAAAGGTCACATCCCATCTCCCTCCCTCTGTTCTTCCCCTGCGCTTTGTTCATTATCCAGCTCCGTTCAGCGCTTATTTTTACCTCTGCCCATAATCCTTAATTAATGCAGTCGCACTCACATCCCTCTGGCGCGCGCGCGCACACACACACACACACACAAAAAAGTGTGTGCTGCATTTCTCTTCCTAAATGCCACTCTTAAGTTGCAGTGTACTCCCAGAAAACCAAAGTGAATCATCTTTCAGCACACAGCAGGTCTGTAAGGGTTGGTAAGATCTTTCAACACGACTTCAGTTAATCACAGTCTTGTGGCTGAATGCAGAGACTAAATGACTCTCAGCCTAAAATCTAGATGCTAATCAGAGAATCGTTTTTTTAGAAGGAGCGCGTCGTGCTTGTGGTGGAATTCGGCCGTGCCAACTTTAAGCCGAAATGTTCCCGGCTTGCTTTAATTCATCACTAGCTCGTGTCTTGTTATCGCGTTTGTAAGTGGCACTGCCGCTGTGGAACAGAGACGGATGGGCCATGCAGAGAGACGCCTAGAGCCCAACCTCAGGGCATAGAGATCCACTGCCTCACACCTGAGTGCTCTGTGCATCCCCATGAGCTCATACACACTCCTCTGAGCTGTCTCACACACACACACACACACACATACACACACACACACACTAGGGATGGGCGATATGGACTTAACACTATATCACGATATTTTCTGGTATTTATTGCGATAACGATATCAGTGACGATATAAATATAGTACCATTCACCACTGTTTTTAGCTACACGTGATAGCTGCATGCAGTCTTGAGAGCCTCAGAAACACAAACATTGATCTAAAAGTAAAATTTACCCATCATCAGATAGGCTCATAAAATGTACCAAATACATAAAAGAATAAAAAGAACAAAACAAATCCAAACACCAGGCTCCTCGTTTAACGATAAACTCCTCCTCAGCTTCATATCCGCCTTCCGCCATACTTGTTTTCGCTCTGCACGTGAGCTGCAAAGGGTCACAGACCGTCGCACGAAGAAATACGTCATCAACTAGGCATCAACTAGGCTTTATCGTTATTATCGACTAATTCTTAATGTGGGGAGAATTTCTACCGGTATATCGTGAACGATAAAATATCACCTATCCCTAACACACACACACACACACACACACACACACACACACACACACACACACCCCCCGACTTCAGCTTCACCTTCAGGAGTCAGTATCAGCGCTCAGGATGACCGATACAAACGCACAGGGATGTGCACTGAGCTATAAGAGCGATGTATTTGTCTGGTCGGATCCTGTCAGCATTTTGTGCACACGCTCACGGTCACTGAAACATGAGAATTGTTTTTCTGAGAGGTCACCGCTTGATTGTGAACTTGTCTAACTTTAGTCTGTAAGTTTTTGAATCCGTCTCCCAGGCATGAAAACACGTTTCTTGTCATTGGATTACAGAGCATATTGTATTTCATTTGTCTTTGAACAGGCTCATCGTTCGTTCTCTGTGCTGCTATACAAAGAGTGCGGCCAGCTCTCGGCCCTGTACAGGAAGCCGAATGTTTTTGCTAATTGGAACGGTTTTGATTACACGACTGGGTTATGTTTTTGGTTGTTTTTGGGTTTTTTTTCTTCTCCTCTTGAAGCAGCATACAGAAAAGTTTGGAATGCAGCGCCATTGGCTTGAAACATGAGAGTTCAGAGTTTCGACATCCCAGCAAAGCGTATTTAACTGTCTAAGACTTGAGTATTAGCCCAATGCCAGTGAGAGAAAAAACAAATCTCCAGGTTTTTGTGCTTTGGATGACGAGAATTGCAGTGACACAATTGGCTCGGCCATTTAATTCGAATCGGAGATAAGGTCAGGATCTTTTGCCCTTCCCTTCAGTGCTTCGGAACCTCTGGTCTCACTACAATCCCATGAGGCCTTGCAGGTGACTGTTACAGTTAATGTGCATCCAAAGATCACATGATCGCCCAACACCCAGCGAGCAGTCAGTGGTGCAGAGGCAGAATTATTGTGGAAGGTTCCAGTCAGTACCACTGAGGGTTATGCAGTAATTCTGCTGTTGTTTTTATTTTATAAAGGTGACTGACCTACTGACTGAAACTCCGATTCAGCCCACAAACCAGTTACTTTCCTGACGAACACCTAAGGCACTTGTGTGCTTCTAGTTTGCAGTGTGTGTGTTGTGGGTTGATGGACCATGTGGAGATTGTTTTCCTAGCTCTAGGGCTTCTACGGGACTAGATGGGGTTTTTGCCAAGACCGTTTTTAGTGCCAGCACACATGAGATCTTTTCTTCTGAGCCAATCATGTTTAGTCTAGGCACAAGCACGAAGGTGGGGTTGGGGGGACGACGACTATAATTAACACACTATTAATTTCGTAGACACTTCACAATAACATTAGCACCACTTTGAGAGGGTCGTAAGGGAATGATTGGGATTTTTTCGGCTTTTTATTTAATTTGTTCGTTTAAGGTTATTTTTATTTGATTTCAAAAGGTCAAAGGGTAATATTGTGTAAAAACAAAATAGAGTTTAGCACGGGAAAAGGTACATAAATATGCCAATGGCTTAATAAGGTAGCATGATATTATTATAAGAACTTTATTTACTTACTTAAACATTATCATTTAGTCTCTGTTGCAATACAGTTGCGTGATAATTATTGTTAGTGAAAGTCTTAAGCATGACTGCGATGGAAAAACAAGATGGCGACGTCCATGTGCTTTAAAACGTTACCGTCTGCCCGTCGCCTTGCTCTTTGCACAGCGTTTAACGCTGAACTGTTTACGTCCAGGCATTAATGAAGGCCGATGTCAGAGCAGTGGTGGGTTTTATCGAAGCAGTGTATTCTAGCGTGTGAACTGAGATGCATGTGAGACTGGAAGAAAATCCACGCATGTGAAAAGGAGCTTTATTTTTAATGACATCTGTGTTGACTTTTATGGAGGAGAAAGGTCCGCCTCCTCTCCCACCATTCCAGCTGTTCTCTCTGCAAACGTAATGAGAGGGTTCGGAGAAAGCGCTTGCTCTGCTCTCTTTCAGTATCATGGTTGTGATTATTTTTAATAGCTACACACAGTGCCTATGTCCTGGAAAGATTTGTGTCATTCTTTGATTAGCAGATTTGGAAAGCAGAGAGGGAAGAATCCAAGCCAGTGGCAAAAGCGGCTGTTCCGGTGTCTTCTTATCTAATCGTCATATAACACACTTCATTTGGACAGTCTCCTGATCAGATAGGTGTGCTCGTGTACACACACCTCTGCTTCGTGTGTCAGTATGGAAGCTGTGCAAGTTGAATAGGTTTAGCAGCTTCCTGGAGCACGTTACCTGGAGCTACTGTGATGAGATGCATCGTGCGTTTGATTCCGCTCCTGGTTTTTGTCCCGTGACGCAGGTCGGAACGGACACGCAGACTGCCTGCAGAAACGGAGCTCTCCAAGTGGATGCTTAACCTGCAGTCAGGCACGCATGTACGAATCCCAGGCTGAATTACACCCTGCTTACACAAGCCGCCACAGCCACCGTTTGCATTGCAAACCAACAGCATAGAATGTTATCTATGCACTACATCGAGCACATACGCGCACTCTGTGTACAGTCCAGGCCTGCTGCTGCATCTCTCCATGCAAATATATTCAAATGTCATGGTGCCTGCCTGAGCGCGTTTCAACACATCCACCCACAGGCTGCATTAGACTGGTATACACGTCCAAATATATGTGTAGGCATTTCATTCCACTCTAGTTGTGAACTGCGTGTGCATTTGCGTTCCTTTAAGCCATAAATCTAGCTTTGTGAATTTGATCTTCGGGTTCAAACTGTAAATTGAGTTTCCTCGCCAGAGAGTCAGCGCCACGCTGGGTTGTTTTGGAGCCAGAGAGGCGCATCACATGACTCCTTGCATTGAGTCTCCCTTGTTAGCAGGCAATTGGAGCACGAAGAAATGGGCAGAGGGCCTACAGCTCTGCTCCTGCCGGTGCCGAAATCAGATCTGGAGTCTCCTTGTGTCACATGGCTTGCACATGCAGAGCACTCGTTAGGCTGTGTATCTTTCTATTCCAGTGTTGTGAATGCGCGAGGTGAAGGGAAGGACGTGAATGCGCGTTGGCTACGGCGACTAGAAATACGCGCACCATTTCATTAACACTCCAGTCCACTTCTATTCTTGCACCTTCAATATCTCTTAGTCTCTTGCGCTTGCCGTCCCTGCCTGCCTTCCTGTTTTTCTCTCACCGTGTCAGCTCTTCAGAAGCACGTGCCCCTGTCCCTGCATTGCTAGGCAACAGGCCTTGTGGTGTGTGTGTGTGTGTGTGCGTGTGCGTGCGCGCGTGTGTGTGTGTGTGTGTGAAAGAGAGAGAGAGAGAGCAGCTCCCTCATGATGCTCTTCATTCCTGTTTATCTCTGAGTTGGTTGGATAACATTCTGCAGGAGGAAGAGATGCAGAGGTAGACTCCAATGCAGCAGAGCTCTGCCGCAGGCTAGATTGGTGCTACACGCACACACACACAGCACTCAGCTGCCCACGTGTTCAGAATATCACTACGAATCATTCGCGCCGCTCTTTCTTGCCTCTCATCATATTTACTAAGGATATCAAGGGCTTGGCTACATGTCCAGATCCACCACTCTTCCTCCCTCCTCCTGTCTCTGATGGAGAGATTATGGAAGAATAAAACACGAGGCTGCATCTCCTGCCCCTCGTTCTCCTTCTCTGCCTTGTTTGTCTTCTCCCCTCGTTCCCCTTCTCTGCCTTGTTTGTCTTCTCCCCTCGTCGCACAAAAGCCTCTAATGAAATGAATCCGTGCCGCTCGGCAGCCGTTCAGTCAATCACAGCCCAGCATCACCTGGAAACAAGAGCCAACCTCAACAACACTATTTACACACCAAAGTCCAGCCTCCCTCACCCTGCTCTTTTACACTCATAGCTAATGCAAATAGCCTGGTACAGGACACACACAGGACACAATAGGAAATGTACTGTTCTAATCAGAAGACTGCTACTTTGGTAAGCAGCCAGCTCACTATATAAAGACCAACCCATCTGGAAGGCAGCTGCCCTCTGACATGTTTTTTTTTTTTCCCAAATATGAGCAGCACACGTTTATTTATTTATTTATTTGTTTGTTTGTTTATTTATTTAATTATTTAATTATTTCAGAAGTGAAATAAAAGTGTGGTTGAACTAACTAGCTAACATCTGTTACAGTGTGCATGTAGCTAGTAATAGCTAACAAGTAATAGTGAATAAACAAGTTCTCAGCACTAAATACTAAACTAAATATTATGTATGATGACACTGAAGGATGGCCTTAAATTTCAGTTAAAATGTTGTCCAGTGACTACGTTTACACTCGCATCAAATTCTGATTAAGGTCTATATTCGGGTTGCAGCCGTATTCCGAATACGATGTTTATACGCGTACAGGCATCGGAATATTCCTGTATACATGGTTGTTGTAAGTATGCCTGAGTTGCCATTCCTGAATACCTAGCCTACAGTTACGCATCTGTTAGCACCCACAATTCCTTGCGAACTGAGCATGCACATATATCTCCTTTCAGTGGATTTTCTGAATAAGATGCAACAAATCTCTGATTAAAACAGGCATATTCCAGCGGTGGGAATCGGAATTTGGGGAATCAGAATATTGTCTTAATCTGAATCGGGCGGTCGGATTGTGGTGTTTACTTGACTCGATACTAAATTTTAATATTTCAAATATTGATGTGCATGTAAACGCAGGCAGTGACATTCGAAGGATGCATTTACCGAAGCAGCTGGATGTAGTGCTTAGTACTTTATAGTACTTTTTTCTGCTCCACTTAGTTTATACTTTAGTGTTTTTATTCTTTGCTGTTGTTACCGAGACCGCTGTACTTAGTTTGTTCCTTTCATGTAGCCCATGTTTTGGAGTGACAATAAACTTCATTGAATCCTCGGATATGGAATGAAACGTAGCTTGAGTATCTGGGCTCCATCGAGCCTCCATCTTCATGAAGACTGTACAGCGTACAAACACAAGGCTACAGTTCTATTAAACCAGAATTTACAAGGAGCCGAAAGCAAAATGAGAGTTCTGTGTTTCATCGTAGGAATGATAGAAGACGGCACAGGTGTAACTTTATGAACTGATGTGTTGTATGTATTATAAGCATTTTTGGTACTTTTTCCACACATCACACATGAACCAGTTCAAGTGTTTAAGCACTTCAGCTTTAACCAGTGTTTAAATCCACAGTCCTAGCAATCTGTGAATAATGAATGCTATAGAGTTCTTTTAGAAAGGAATTTATGGCACCTACATTGTGACTTTACATGGAGTCTGTTAGAAGAAAAAATGAGAGTGCACAATTAAATTGTCCGTTATAATGTCATCTATACCTGGGATAAAACCTCACTTTACATTCACATCTCCTTCAAGATCATGATCATTTAAATAAATCCATGATATTGTATTGTGGTTCTCATGCCTTTTGACATAAACATGACATAAACACGTTTCCAGCGTATGGAAGGTTGAAAGTACCGTGTGCAGTAAAGGACAGTTTTGTTTCTGATGCGCTTGAAATGCATTTGTGCTCATATTACTCTGAAAGCCTTGATATGGAACAGATAAGAAGGGTCGCAACCAGATTTGTCTCCTGGCCTCAACCAATCAGAGTTTGCCTGAAGGCTGATTGACACACAGAACCATAGATGCACAGGACATGTCACGCACAGGTGTTCATGCCAGAGTGCCTCTGCATGCCCATAACCCCCCACTCTATACATGTATATGTTACGCACACATGCTTCCACACCGAAGTAAAAGAGACATGGAGTCTCATCCTTTACATTCATCTATGCATGTAAACACCCAGGCACCCACACAGATGCTCTGTCTAATGCCCAGTGGCTTAGTGCAGCTGCTGAGCTGGAGCTATTTTCCATCAGAGACATGAGGGACAGGTGCACTGAATCCCTCTGGAATACAAGAGTGGAGTAGACTTGCTGAAAGGAATTTGTTGAGGAAGAGGGTAGTAGGCCCAGCATGCCCTTTCATCTCACTAGCACTCGCTTTCACCAGAGTCGGCCCATATTAGTGCTGCGCTCAGTGTGTGTGTGTCCCTGTTCGTGCAAGAGAGCGACAGAATGAGACGTCCTGCGGTGAGCTGAAGCGATGGCCTCTATCTGACCGGGAAAGGTGGGGGGAGAGACGGAGAGAAAGAGATACAGGGCTGTGAAAACACTTCCTTCTGCTTTGTTTCTTTTTGGTCTTTGTGACACGTTTGCACTTATTAATCCACTATACACTCACTGCTGCTATAAATACTTGAATCTCCTTTTCTTTTCTTTTTTCCTTTCTTTTTTAAATAGATGAAGGTGTCGAGCGGTGTATTTGGAGCTCTGTGCCAGGACATGAGCCAGACTGGGAAAGGGCTTGAAGGTGACTGTGTGAGAGGGAGAAATTTGTCCCAGTTATAGAAATAAATGAATCTCCGGAGGCCGCTGTGATTCTCGGGACAGTTACACCTCTCCTGTCTCTCAGCTCAGGGGTCGTCTGTGTTTCACTGATGGATTTGTATTCATAAGTGTTCATTTGCGTCTCCTCAAAGGGGAAACGAGTGCAGCGAGGGCAAAATGGTTGTGTTGTGTTGTGTTCCAGTCCGAATCTGTGTGGTCTGCATGTGTATGAGCCAGAGGGACGAGCTGGCTCGGACAGCAGGATTAAATGCAGCTTTTTGTGTTTGGCCAAGCGCAGGCCTTTCTGCACTGTCAGCAGGCGGGAGGAAGCGCCCTAAGCTCAGACCTCACTCATATTTTTCCCTGTGAGGCCCCAACAGCGAATGACCTCGCAACTAGCAATGAAATGTAACATTGCTGAACCTGAATGTATAGTACATGGTGATCAGGACCAAGAGATAGTGTCTGCTACAGAACCTGATCATATAGACTACAGACATTTCTTGTAATTCTGATCGATTATATCGTCATTCCTGGTGTGAACCTCTATGATGGTTAACTGTGTGATTTTGCTGTTGCAATTCATTGGGTATGACTTGAGTTTAGTAGTGTTAGAACACCTAATGTGAAATGCTCATCGCAACCCAGTTTAGTGCCGCTGACCGAAGGCTCTGAGTGTGATCGGTGCTCTGATGCTTATTTAAAAGCCACCAATAGGCGGACGACCCCCGGGTGATACAAAACGCAAGATCTTTGCTTGAGCGCGCGATCATTTAAAATACTAACTTGCTTACATTAATTAATATAACGTTACCAGTGTACATGCGCCTCGTACAGTGAGTTGCGAAGCTACCACACATGCTACTGGACAGAAAAAAACACCATTATTACCTGAAGACTTACCCAGTCATAAGCGCTTCAGACTCCTCCTCCTCCTCACAGGTCTATTGTTAGAGGAACTTCATCGTATATTCTGACATGGGGAACATATTAGTGCACAGTCTGTTTTATATATATGTACATGTGTGTTGTTGTTTTTTTTTTCAGGGATCATCTTGTACGTTGTGCCAAGTAATACATTTAAAGTAGCACTGAAATAACACAGTGTAAAACACTCACGTTATGTCCCAGGCATTTTTAATTCAAAGATCAGAGACGAGGGCTTGTTTTGATGCGTTCATGTTGGACAGTAGGGTACGGTGCAGAAAGTAGGCCTCATGTGATGAATTAATGCTAGCTGCAGGCAGAAGCTGCTCTGTCAGAGACACTCTGATGGCAGATGCTGTGTTTCTTATGATTGAGGAAGAAGACAGAGGAAATGAAGAGTGGCTTCAACTGTGTTTCCTCTCAGGCAGCTGCTGCTCTTCGTGTGTGTTCCTCTTCTTCTGCCATGAAAAAGTACACAAAACACACTTAAACAACACACAATATTGTACAGGAAACATAACACAACAGAAATGCTCAAATCTGAGATTCTAATAACATGTGATTCTTGCTTCGGTTCCCATAGCAGAGTACACACAGGAACATCTCCACAGCTCAGAAGAAATGGAAAAAATTCATTACCCAATGCACACACAGCTCACACACACTAAACTGTTACAGCTTATGGAAATGTAGATGAGGAATGCCAAGCTTGTGTGGTGATATTCTTTTGGCCTCAGCAGAATGATGCACAAAACGCTGTGCTTGTTGTCTGCCTTAGAATAGGCTCGAGTGGCGTGGATCGTTCCAGAACATGCGTCGACCTATTTTCAGGGAAGTGTGCGAGTGTGTATGCGCTTCTGTTTATCTTCGCCACTGACTGACCTTTTAGCCACTTTGAAATGTGAAGTTGGTGTGTTTTTGTGAGGACACATCTCACACATCTCATGTTCCACATGCCAGGAAGAAAGAGGAGCTGTATTCCTCTCTGCCTTTACACGTGTACGTGTGTGTGTGTGTGTGTGTGTGTGTGTGTTTGCGTGTGTGCGCGCATGTGCATAAGGAGGAGATATAAATAGCTGGAGAGAGCTGCAGAAGGACGTGTGTGTGGCGCCACAGCACAACTGAGTGCCAGCGTTCCTGGGAAGGGAGGGAGAGAAGGAGGGCAAGAGGGAGATGGAGAAACAGAGCGGAATGGAGGGAGGAGCTGTTTTCTGTTACGCACGGCACTCTGGAGAAATTACACTACGGCAGGGAGAATTATTACGGCCCTCTCGGCATATGATTTATTCATGTTCCATATCTTGCGAGCGCTTCATACAGGGGAGAGGATGCTTTTAGCACAGCGGGACTACAGAGGAGCTCGAGAGCAAGTGTGTGTGTGCATGTGTGTTAAAGGCCCTGCCAGCATTTCTGCAGTGTGTATTATCCACTGCAGTGTGCCAAGCATCTCATCTCTGCCTTGCTCTCAAGGTTAATATCCTGTGATCTCACTACCGTAATAAATGAAGACCCAATCTTTTTTCTGTCTGCTTATTATTATTTTTTTTTTTTTTCATTAGGGCTTGGGTGGCTCTGCTCTTTCAAGCAGATTTCTGCCCTGGATGCAAGATAGTGGCTAAAATTCTGAATTATTTTGCACAGTATTAAAATTCTGAACTTTTCATGCAATTCATGAGCAAAGTAAGTGGTGGTTTAAGTGGTGGCTTAGTGATGTAGGGATTGGGCTACTGATTGCCAGCTGCCATGGTTGGGTCCTTGAGCATGGTTGGTACCCTTAACCCATAAGTCTCAGTTGTACATAGTTTTCGATCAAAAACGTCAGCACAAAATAGTTTTATCAACAGAAGTTATTTTCTCTCACACTTTCTAAACCTTTATTCACTCACTCAGTCACTGCTTGTATGTGAATCCGAGGAACACTTGGGAACGAGGCAGGGATACTCCCTGTAAGGGACTCAAGTCCATCTCAGAGCACTATATATATACACACACACACACACACATTAACATCGTGGGGCGATTTAACGTAGCCGATCCACCTACTGAAATGTTTATATAGAGTTGGGAGGAAACCGCAGAACCCTGAGGAAACCCACACAGATACGAGGAGAACATATAAAATAGCCCGGGTTCAGGATTGAACGGGAGACCCTGGAGATCTGAGGCAGCAATGCTAGCCACTGTGCCATAAGCCTCAATTCCTTCAGATATATTAATAATTAAATCACAGATCAAATTAATTAAGTATTGATCTTTAAATGCTTCATATAAACCGACAAAATGCAAACAGCATGTGGGGCTTATTATTTAATACACCAGAGTGACTTAACTTAGCACGAGTGTAGCAGTTGGTTGTCTATTTCATTGAAGAGTGTATTATAATAAGGCTGTAAATAACAGTGACTGGCTAATTACATTTTCAGAGATGTGAAATATATTAAAGCTAAAGCTCCATCATTTAAAGGTTGTCGCGACTTCCAGAGAGCCGCTGAACCCTTAAAGCTCGACTGCTCAGCTACGGGCTTTGAGTGAACTCACTCATTCACTCACTCACATGTAAATCGATTTACATAAACTTGTCTTCCACATAAAAACATGCAAATGCAACATATTGTTTCCTACTTTTACTGTGTAATCATGGCCAAGAGTGTTAATGCTAAATGCAAAATTCCCGACATGCATGCTAAACAAATTTCATCATCTGGGTTGTTTTTTGGGTTTTTTTTTTCCCCAGCTTGTTTTTTTTTCCAGGTTTGCATTTGACTGCGTTTTTACAAAATGCCATGGGTTTGGCAGAGCAATCAAAGCTAACCTACACTTAAAGGGCATTGCTGAGAGAGCGAGACAGCGGAGCTGTGTGTAATTGCTGGAAATGGAAAGCTTGAGGTTGTGTGACTGAGCAGAAAAGGTTTTTTTCTGGGGAGACAAACAGGTGCTAATGTTTCTCCCTCTTCTCCCCCCCCCTCCCAATCTCTGGCCCTCTCTCTGTTTCTCAGACGGTCGATGACGACGCGATGGAGGCGTGAATGTGGTTTGGCGTGGCGAGAGCTGAACGATGCCCAAGGGTGGGGGTTCTAAAACCCCCCAGCTGGAGGACTTCCCACTCAGCACCGACATGGTGGAGAAGCAGGGTGGGAAGAAGGTGAGATAAAGTTACATTCATAACACACACAGCTCATCAGGATGACCTGATAAAACCATTAGGCGCAGTTAGGAGACACCAGGCTCGTGAAAGAGCTCCTGCTGTATTGATTATGACCTAAATTCAGTCCTCGAGACACACACACACACACACACACACACACACACTTTGTCTTCTCTGCTCCACATTGCTGTTCGTGCTTTTTATCTCCTGTATATTTTAGACTTGGCTAGATTTCTCACTAAACTAGTGCAACTAGTTGTGTTTACTCTTTCTGTGAATGTTACATATCTCTGAACGTTCTGATGTAGATCCAGCCTTGTGCTCGGTGTAGCAGCAGCTCGAGATGGAGAACGATGAGGTTAGGTCAGTGGTTAGCTCGAGCTCGGAGTTACGATTCCAGCGCGTGTGTGTGTGTGTGTGTGTGTATGTGTATGTACAGAGTTCTGGGCAGGATTGCATCAGACACTGCAAGGGGGAGGGAGCAAGAGCGAGAGTGAGTGAGCATGAGAGCATTGCTAGGAGACCAGTCACTAAACACAGCCGCTCACGCAGGCAGCTTTGAAGCGAAGCAGTGGCTCACAGCTGTCATTCTGTTCAGCC